>JACBWV010000252.1:477434-518082 GCA_013435795.1 Chlamydomonas sp. ICE-L
TGTGTGTGGGGTGTGTGTAGGTGTTGGTGGGGTGTGGTGTGTGTGTGTGGTATTGTGGTTGAGTGTGGTGTTTGTGTGTGTGTGTTGGTGGGAGTGTGTGGTGTGTGGTGTTGTTGTGTGGTGGTGGTGTAGCGGTGCGTGTGGTGTGTGGTGTTGGTGCAAGCGCTGGCCAATTTGGCCAATGGAAGTAACCTGATGCATGTTATTAGCTATGGTACTTACACATTCTTCACCGATGCAGAGTGGGTTCTAACATTGGGGACAGGTATGAAGCATGTGGGCACTCGCTCAATGTGGTGGGACTAAAACAAACACACACATACACATGCATGCATGCATGCATGTACACATAAGATATGCCACACACCTGCTTTAGCGCCCCTCCTCCTAATCGATGCGGGGTGGGGGCGGACCTTGGGCACTGGTATGGAGCATGTGGGCACCTGCACAATGTAATGAGACTAAAACACACACACACACACACACACATACACATGCATGCATGCATGTACACATAAGATATGCCACACACCTGCTTTAGCGCCCCTCCTCCTAATAGATGCGGGGTGGGGGCTGACCATGGTCGCTGGTATGGAGCATGTGGGCACCTGCTCAATGTGGTGGGACTAAAACAAACACACACATACACATGCATGCATGCATGCATGTACACATAAGATATGCCACACACCTGCTTTAGCGCCCCTCCTCCTAATAGATGCGGGGTGGGGGCTGACCATGGTCGCTGGTATGGAGCATGTGGGCACCAGCTCAATGTAATGGGACTAAAACAAACACACACACATACATGCATGCATGTACACATAAGATATGCCACACACCTGCTTTAGCGCCCCTCCTCCTAATCGATGCGGGGTGGGGGCTGACCTTGGTCGCTGGTATGGAGCATGTGGGCACCAGCTCAATGTAATGGGACTAAAACAAACACACACACATACATGCATGCATGTACACATAAGATATGCCACACACCTGCTTTAGCGCCCCTCCTCCTAATAGATGCGGGGTGGGGGCTGACCTTGGGCGCTGGTATGGAGCATATGGGTACCAGCTCAATGTAATGGGACTAAAACAAACACACACACACACACACATACACATGCATGCATGCATGTACACATAAGATATGCCACACACCTGCTTTAGCGCCCCTCCTCCTAATCGATGCGGGGTGGGGGCTGACCTTGGGCGCTGGTATGGAGCATGTGGGCACCAGCTCAATGTAATGGGACTAAAACAAACACACACACACACACATACACATGCATGCATGCATGTACACATAAGATATGCCACACACCTGCTTTAGCGCCCCTCCTCCTAATCGATGCGGGGTGGGGGCGGACCTTGGGCACTGGTATGGAGCATGTGGGCACCTGCACAATGTAATGGGACTAAAACAAACACACACACACACATACACATGCATGCATGCATGTACGCATAAGATATGCCACACACCTGCTTTAGCGCCCCTCCTCCTAATCGATGCGGGGTGGGGGCGGACCTTGGGCACTGGTATGGAGCATGTGGGCACTCGCTCAATGTAGTGCGATTGCACTAGAGAGATGAAGGTGTTGCGAATCACTTCGCGCAACTCTTCTGGAGGCTGCTGCATACGGCCCGCCACTCCCTTGATGATCTGCTCGACACTGCATGGCAGAGGGTGGTTGGGTGGGTGGGAGGTTCAGGGTGGGGGTGGGTGGTTGGGTGCGTGCTTAATGGGTGGGGTGGGAGGATGGGTGCGTGGTTCATGGGTGGGTGGGTGGGTGGGTGGTGCTGCATGCGGCCTGCCACTCCCTTGATGGTCTGTTCAACACTGCATGGCACAGGGTGGGGTGGGTGGGTGGGTGGGTTGATGATCTGCTCAAAACTGCATGGCAGAGAGTGGTTGGGTGGTTGTTTGGGTGGTGGGGGTGGGTTGATGATCTGCTCGACAATGCGTGGCAGAGGGTGGGTGGGTGGGTGGGTTGATGATCTGCTCAACACTGCATGGCAGAGGATGGGTGGGTGGGTGCGTGGGTGGGTTGATGATCTGCTCAACAATGCGTGGCAGAGGGTGGGTGGATGGGTGGGTGAGTTGATGATCTGCTCAACACTGCATGGCAGAGGGTGGGTGGGTGGTGGGTGGATGGGTGGGTGGTGGGTTAGGCTGTGGTAGGTGAGTGGGTGGGTGTGGGTGGTGTTGGGGTGTGGGGGGTGTTGGTGGTGTGTGTGTTTGTGGGGGGGGGAGGGGGGGGGGGGGGGGGGGGGGGGGGGGGGGGGGGGGGCAGGGGGGGGGGGGGTGGTGGGGGGGGGGTATCACAAACACAAATACAAACGCAAACACAAAAAACAAATAAGAACACAAACAAACACACAAAACAAAAATAAAAATACAAACACCCACACAAATAAAAACACTCCCAAGATGCTCACCTGAGAACAGCAACATACACAAACATAAATACAAACCCTAACCCTGCAACAAACGCACAAATAATTACACAAATACAAATACAAATACAAAGACAAAGACAAATACAAAAGCACACACGCACACTCACAAACTGAAACTTACACAAACAAAAACATAAATATAAACAATAAACACAAAAATATATACACAAGCACAAACACTAATACACACTACTCACGTGAGCCTGCCATGTGGTTGCATCAGCTGAACTGTATACTCAGCCGCCCTGAACACAGCAACACACGCTTACACAAACACAAACACACACAAAGACTCACACTAACACAAACACACATAGAAGCACTAACACTAACAGAAACACAAACGCACAAACTTACAAACACACTGGCACTCTAACTCACACAAATACAAACACTAACACAAATACATACACAAACACTAACACAAATACATACACAAACACTGACACAAATACACAAATACATACACAAACACTGACACAAATACACAAATACAAACACTGACACAAATACATACACAAACACTGACACAAATATACAAATACAAACACTAACACAAATACATACACAAACACTGACACAAATACACAAATACATACACAATTACATACAAACAAATACAAAAATACACACTTCTCGCGTGAGCCTGCCATGTGGTTGCATCAGCTGAACTATGAACTCGGCTGTCTCGTACACACAAACACTAACACAAACACAAACACTAACACAAACACAAACACTAACACAAACACAAACACAAACTTACATACACACTCACACTAACACTAACACAACTACAAACGCAAATACACACTTCTCACCTGAGCCTGCCATGTGGTTGCATCAGCTGATCTATGTACTCAGCCGTCCTGTACACAGAAACACTAACACAAACACTAACACAAACACTAACTTATTTACACACTCACACTCACACTTACACAACTACAAACGCAAATACACACTTCTCACCTGAGCCTGCCATGTGGTTGCATCAGCTGATCTATGAACTCGGCCGTCCCGGACTCAGCAACACACACAAACACACAAGTACAAGCACTAACACAAACAAAAACATCAACACAAATACACCCTAACACACTTCCAAGCTGCCCACCTGAGCCCGCCATGCTGCTGCATCAGCTGAAAATGTAATCAGCCTTCCCGTACACAGCAACACACACTAAAACACAAATCCAAACACAAATACACCCTAGGACACTTCCAATCTGCCCACCAGAGCCTGCCATGTTGCCAGAAACACAAAAACAGCAACACAAAAAACAGTAACACACAAAAAAATGCACAGACACACTCACACAAATGCACGCACTTCAGCTTGCACAAACAAGAACGTAAATATAAACAATAAAACAAACATATTATTATATTAACACAAATGCAAACACTTCCCAGCTTCTCACCTGAGCCTTCCATGTTGCTGCATCAGCTGAACTATGAACTCGGCCGTCTCGTCCATCTCCTCTTTGATGTGCAGCAAGAACTTGGGCATCCTGGAATAGGGTTTTAAGGTTGAGGGTTTAGGGTTTAAGGGTTACGCGTTCGATTGTACACACCTGATGTGCAGCAAGAACTTGGGCATCCTTGAATAGGGTTTTGGGTTAAGAATGTAGGGTTTAGGGTTTAGGGCTCGGTTTTACACGCCTGATTTGCAGCAAGAACTTGGGCATCCTGGAATAGGGTTTAAGGTTTAGGGGTTAGGGTCCATCTCCTTTTTGATGTGCAGCAAGAACTTGGGCATCCTTAAATAGGTTTTTGGGTTTAGGGTTTAGGGCTTAATTTAGGGCTCGGTTTTACACGCCTGTTGTGCAGCAAGAACTTGGGCATCCTTAAATAGGGTTTAGGGTTTAGGGCTTAATTTAGGGCTCAGTTTTACACGCTTGTTGTGCAGCAAGAACTTGGGCATCCTTAAATAGGGTTTAGGGTTTAGGGTTTAGGGCTTAATTTAGGGTTCGGTTTTACACGCCTGTTGCGCAGCAAGAACTTGGGCATCCTTAAATAGGGTATTGGGTTTAGGATTTAGGGCTTAATTTAGGGCTTGGTTTTACACGCCTGTTGTGCAGCAAGAACTTGGGCATCCTTAAATAGGGTTTTCGGTTTAGGGTTTAGGGTTTAGGGCTTAATTTAGGGCTCGGTTTTACAAGCCTGTTGTGCAGCAAGAACTTTGGCATCCTGGAATAGGGTTTTTAGTTTAGGGTTTAGGTTTCGGTTTTACACGCCTGATGCGCAGCAAGAACTCAGGCATCCTAGAATAGGGATTATAGTACAGGGACACCGCCCACAACCACACACCCTACCTCCCTTCCCCAGCCAGTGTGTCAATTACCACACCAGCTACCTCACCTTCCGATTCTAATGATGCTGGCCACATGGGCCAAGCACAGATGCCCCCTGCCTGTCTTCCCCAGCCAGTGTGTCAATTACCAAACCACCTCCCTCACCAAACGATTTGAATGATGCTGTCCACATGGGCCCCCCACAGATGCCCCCTGCCTCCCTTCCCCAGCCAGTGTGTCAATCACCACACCACCTCACTCACCGAACGATTTGAATGATGCTGTCCACATGGGCAAAGTACAGATGGTACGGAGGCCTGCCATCTTTGATTATGGATTCAGACACTTGGGGGTAACCCACCCCCACCCCCAACCTCACAGCCACCGACCTCACCCACTCATACCCCTACCTAACCTGCACCCCGACCCCCACCCCCAACCTCAACAGCCACCGACCTCACCCACTCTTACCTACCTAACCTGCACCACGACCCCCACCCCCACATCACAGCCACCGACTCACCCACTCTTACCCCTACTTAACCTGCACCCCGACCCCACCCCCAACATCACAGCCACGACCTCACCCACTCTTACCCCTACCAACTGCCCCCAAACCCCCACACCACAACCTCACAGCCACCGGACCTAACCACTCTTACCCCTACCCTAACCTGCACCTCGACCCCAGCCCCACCTAACAGCCACCGACGTCACCCTTTACCCCTACCTAACCGCACCCGACCCACCCCCAACATCACAGCCACCGACCTCACCCACTCTTACCCCTACCGAACCTGCACCCCGAACCCCACCCCCAACATCAAAGCACAGACCTCACCCACTCTACCCTACCTAACTGCACCCCAACCCCCACAACCCAACCTCACAGCCACCGACCTCCACCACTCTTACCCCTACCTAACTGCACCCCGACCCCACCCCCAACCTCACAGCCAACGACCTCCACCCACTTTACCCCTACCTAACCTGCACCTCGACCCCCACCCCCAACCTCACAGCCACCGACCTCACCCACTCTTACCCCTACCTAACCTGCACCCCGACCCCCACCCCCAACCTCACAGCCACCGACCTCACCCACTCTTACCCCTACCTAACCTGCACCCCGACCCCCACACCCAACCTCACAGCCACCGACCTCACCCACTCTTACCCCTACCTAACCTGCCACCTCGACCCCCAGCCCCAACCTCACAGCCCACCGCCCACCCACTCTTACCCCTAACCTAAACCTGCACCCCGACCCCCACAACCAACTCACAGCCACCGACCTCACCCACTCTTACCCTACCTACCTGCACCCCGAACCCTAGCCCCAACCTCACAGCCACCGACCCACCCACCTGACCCCTACCTAACCTGCACCCCGACCACAACCCCAACATAACAGCCAACGACCTTCACCCACTCTTACCTACATAACCTGCACTCGACCCCCACCCCCAACCTCACAGCACCGACCTCCCCACTTACCCCTCCCTAACCGCACCCCGACCCCCAGCCCAAGCTCTCACCTCCACGCCGAAAAGAAAAAAAGAGAAAGGACAAAAGAAAAAGAAACGAAAAAAAAATGAAAGAAAAAAAAAAAAGGAAAAAAAAAACAAGAAAAAAAAAAAACGAAATAAAAAAAAAAAAAAAGAAAACAAAAAAAAACCCCCCCCCCCCCCCGACCCCAGCCCCCAGGAACCGCCCTCACCTAACCAATTTGAATGATTGCGTCCACAGGGCCCAAACACATGGTACGGAGCATACTGACACCTTTTATCGTGGATTCAGACACTTACTCACCCCCGACACCCCAACCTAACCCCCCCCCTTCCCGTTATACACCCAACAGGAACGAACGGCAAAAAAAGAAAAAAAAACAAAGAACAAAAACACCACACCATCCCCCTACAAGTCACTCCACTACCCTCCATTACCATTGTGTGGGGTTACCTGATCCCCGCGTACAGAACCGTTCCCTGCACCCCTCTCACCACCCCATCCCCCCCCTGACCTACCCCCCGCCCCGCCCACCAATCCCCAGAACATAAACATCAACCTCCCCATCCACCACCACCACGCCCCCCCCCCCCCAACCACCACCACCACCCCGTCCCAACCGCCGCCCCCCACCCAGGAACCTCCCCTCACATAACGATTTGAATGATTTGCTTGGCAACATGGCCAGTACAGGTGGTACGGAGGCCTGCCACCTTTGATTCGCGGGGTCGGACAGACACTTGCAGGTATGCAGGACACCAAGATCCCCCCCCCCCCCCCCCCCCCACCCCCCCCCACCCCCACCCCATGCACACAAACACACACAGACTGCCTCCCTACCTACCCACATACCCTGCCTCCCAACCCACACACCCACACCCAAACACTCACCCTGACTCCCTAAACACACCCTGACTTCCTACCCACACACCCACACCCACACACTCACCCTGACTCCCCACCCCCCCCCCCCTTCCCGACCCACACCCATACACCCTACCTCCCTTCCCCAGCCAGAATGTCAATCACCACACCACCTCACTCACCGAACGATTTGAATGATGCTGTCCACATGGGCCAGGTACAGGTGGTACGGAGGCCTGCCACCTTTGATCGTGGGGTCGGACACTTGAAGGTATGCAGAAACCCAGTTGTGCTGTAGGAGGACTAGCAAAGCTTGCTTGGCCGAAGACATGGGCAGTCCGGTAGATCGCACAAGCTCGTGCAGAGTCTGGAGGCCCTTGGATACAAGTTGCTTGCAGATGGCCTGTGTTGTGGGGTGGTGGTGGGGTGGGGGTGGGGGTGGGGGGGTAGGGGGTCAGGGGGTCAGGGTGGGTGGGTGGGTGGGTGTAGGGGGTCAGGGGGTCAGGGGTGGGGTGTGGGGGGGTGGGGGTGAGGGTGGGGGTGGGGGCACCAGCAAAAGCTTCCTTGGCTGCCGACAAGGGCAGCCCGGTAGATCGCACAAGCTCGTGCAGAGTCTGGGGGCCTTTGGATACAAGTTGCTTGCAGATGGCCTGTGTTGTGGGGTGGTGGGTGGGGTGGGGTGGGGTGGGGGTGGGGGTGGGGGTCAGGGAGTCAGCAGGTCAGGGTGGGAGGGGTGGTGATGGGGTGGGTAGTGGTGGGGGTGCGGGTGGGCATTGGGGGTGGTGCGGGTGGTGGGGGGGGGGGGGGGGGGGGGGTCAGGGGGCCAGGGGTGGGGGGTGAGTGGGGGGGGTACCAGCAAAGCTTGCTTGGCTGCCAACATGGGCAGTCTGGTAGACCACACAAGCTCGTGCAGAGTCTATAGGCCCTTGGATACAACTTGCTTGCAAATTGCCTGCGTTGTGTGGTTGTGGTTGTGGGTGGGGATCAGGGGGTGGGGTGGGGTGGGGGTGGGGGTGGGTGGGGGCACCAGCAAAGCCTGCTTGGCTTCCGACATGGTCAGTCCGGAAGATGGCAAAAGATCGGGCAGAGTCTGGAGGCCCTTGGATACAACTTGCTTGCAGATGGCCTGTGTCGTGTGGTTGTGGTTGTGGGTGAGGATCAGGGGGTGGGGTGGGGGTGGGTGGGGGCACCAGCAAAGCTTGCTTGGCTACCAACATGGGCAGTCCGGAAGATCGCAAAAGGTTGGGCTGAGTCTGGAGGCCCTTGGATACAAGTAGCTTGCAGATGGCCTGTGTCGTGTGGGTGTGGGTCAGGGGGTCAGGGGGGTGGGGAGTAGGGTGGTGGGGTAGGGGGTCAGGGGGGTTGGGGAGTAGGGTGGTGGGGGTGGGGTGGTGGAGTTGTTGCGGGTGGTGGGGTGGGGGTGGAGGTGGTAGCTGGTGGGGGGGTCAGGGGGGTCCAGGGGTCAGGGGGGCGGCGGGGTGGGGGGGGGACCAGTAAAGCGTTGGCGACGACAATGGGCAGTTTCCGGGGGTAAATCACACTAGGTTGAGAGCGTCTATAGGCCTTGGATACAAGTTGCTTGTTGATGGCCTGTGTAATGTGGGTGTGTGTGAGGTGGGAGGGGGGTTCAGTGATACCTGTGTGGTGTGGGTGGGGTTGGGTATGGGTGTGTGGGGGGGCAGGGTGTGGGGGGGGAGGGGGGGAGGGAGGGAGGGTCAGGGGGTCAGGGGGGGGGGGGGGAGGGGGGGGTGGGAACAGTAAAGCTGCTGGCTGACGACATGGGAAGTCTGGTAGCACATAAGCTTGTGCAGAGTCTGATTGTTGATGGCCTGTTTTTTGTAGTTGTGGGTGTGGGTGGGGGGGGTCAGTGTATGTGTCCACACACACCACACCACACCATACACCACTTCAAACACACCACTCCACACCATACACCACTCCACACCACAACACACCATACAACACTCCACACAACACAACACACCACGCAACACTCCACACAACACACACCAACATCACACACCGTACCATATACCACACACCACACCACTCCACACACACCACACCATACACCACACCACACCACTCCACAAACACCACACAACACAACACAAGACACCAAACCACTCCACACACACCACACCATACACACCACACAATACACCACAAAACACACCACTCCATACACACCACACCACACCACACAACACCACACAACACCACACCAAACACCACACACACAACAGAGCACACCTCGCTCAACTCTCCATAATGCAACCGAATTATCTTGCATGCAAAGGCCAAGACAGAGTTGCTGTGCATGGTGCTAAGCTAGGTGCCCACACCACACCACACCAAACACCACACACACAACAGAGCGCACCTCGCACAACTCTCCATAATGCTCCCGGATAATCTTGCATGCAAAGGCCAAGGCAGAGTTGCTGTGCATGGTGCTAGCTGGTGGGTCGGACCTCCTCAAGCCACGCCACCGGCGTCTTCCTTTTTTTGCTCGCTGCCGCGATTCGACAATATGCAGCGATAAGCCTGCTAGTGGCTCATAATGCGCAGCTCGAGGCCCTCACGAGGATGGACAGAAGCAACGGCAGCGCGGTGCGAATATGGCAATCGGGAGTCGAGTCAGAGCAAGCAGATGCGTCGTGGGAAGTAGCTAAGGTCAGCTGGTGGATCGCAGCCTACCGAATGGCGCAGTGCTGGTGCGCTGATGCGCTGGTGCTGGTGCGCTGGAGTGAGTATGCAGCAGCTGGCATTTGATCCTGCCCCCAATCCAAAAGCCAACTAGTGCTTGGAAGGATCAACTGTTATGTCGAGATCCCTCTCTGAGTCCGATCCCTACTACCAAGCTTTCCATTCCAAGTCGAAACGTCCCAAAGGAGACACATCCATTTCTCCGCATACCTTCAAACCTCTGCCACAATCGCCGAGACACAAATTCAGGCAGAAACCTTTGGCCTTACAAACTCATATCCCCAAGACGTAGAATTAGGCGTCGAATTAGACGATTACTCGCAACTTGCTACATCGCCATCCCCACCAGCCTGCTGAGCGACTACCCTAGCCTTGACATGGCCTCTCCCTAATATCTCACCCACCCATTCATTTGGCTTGGTTTATTACATGGTTTTATTTTCAGCCAACTCTGTGCTGCTCACCGTCGTCTAATTCCAAGTCCCCCCGTGCGATAACTACTGAAACCAGAAAGCATACTTAGCGGATTAGACAGTTTGAAGAGTTTTTAAGGTCACCCACCCATGCGAGCCATACGCCCTCCTCAGCACTTCGGCAGCGTTGGGGGGCGACCCCGCCCCTCTCCCTGCCCCTCCGCCCCTGTCCCACGCTCCACATGCGTCGTCCACGCCATCCGCGAGAAGAAGGACCTGCGCAATTACGACAGTCTGGAAGACCTCCAAGCCGAGATGCAAAATGAGGCAAACCCCAACCAGAACCTCTTCACCATCGGTGGTATTCTCAACACCTTGTCCAACACAGCCTTTGGGGCAGAGCGGAATGTGGGGTCTGGGGGGCTTCGTCCAGGCAGACCAACTATGGCCACCCTGGGTATCTATGTTAGTTGGGGTATTGGCTTTGGCTATAGAGGACTTCTTCGCTCCCTTGGGACGCTCAAGGCTCGGTGGGGGAGGAGGGAGCTGAAGGAGGAAGACCTTCCCCCTGTCAGTGATGAGATGTATGAACAGGTGTTAACACTGTTGGGAGGTGAGTGTATTCACATGTGCAATGTGCATGTGTGTGCATGTGTATTTGCATCTGTGTTTGTCTGTGTGTGCATGTGTATTCACATGTGCATGTGCGTGCATGTGCATGTGTATTCACATGTGTGTGTGTGTGTGTGTGTGTGTGTGTGTGCATGTGTATGTGTGTGTACTTGTGCATGTGTGTGTGCATGTGAATTAGCATGTGCATGTGTGTGCATGTGTATGTGTATTCGCATGTGCATGTGCACAGATGAGATGTATCAACAGGTGTCAACACTGTTGAGAGGTGCGTGGGGCAGGAGGTGTGGGTAGGTGCATGTGTGTGTGCATGTGTCTTCGCATGTGCATGTGTGTGTGCATGTTAGCACTGCACCCTCCCACCCACCCACCCACCCCCATAAAACCACAACCCTCTCACACACGTACGCACAGACATGCACGCACACACACACACTGACACACGCCCACTCACTAGCACACACATACGCACACACACGCTAATATGTGCAAGTTGGTGTACCGCTACCCGCCTTTCCTCACTGTGACCCACCCCGACCCAACCACTCCCACCACTCCACCCACATAAAACCCACCACCCACACCACACACACGGCTTCCCACCACACACACACAACACCCAGGTGTTGTAACCGAAGTAGGGCTGCGCAAGACGGTATACCGCTACCCGCCTTTCCTCACCATGACTCACCCCAACCCACTCCCACCACACCTCCAACCTCAACCCCACCACGCACACCACACACACCACACACACACCACACCCAAGGGTTGTTAACCAAAGTAGGCGGCAAGATGGATACCGCTACCCGCCCTTTCTCACCATGAATCCCCACAGACCACTCCCACAACATCCAACCTTAACCCAACCACACAACCACAAAAACCAGACACACAAACCGCACACACACACCCCTGTTCAGGATTTGGACCAGTAGGTTGCGCAAGGTGGCAGTCACCGTACCCTCCTTACTCACGATGAGACTCACCCCAACCCAACCAAATCCCACCACACCACCAACCTCGACCCCACCACCCAACCCCAACTCAACCCCACCACCCATACCACCAACAAACCCACCACCCACAACGACCCCACCCCAACACCCACTAATCTCCCCCCATACCCCGCCCACACAAACGCACTTTCAAGTGTTGTGACAGGTAGGGGCGCAGTAAGACTACCGTACCCTCTTAACATCAATATGACAAACACACCCACCACTCTTCCCCATCCAACCCACCACCCCACACCACACAATCCAACCACAAAAAAAAACAACCCTACAACAAAAACACCACACCAACCAACACACAACCACAGCACACAACCACCCACAACACCCACAACACAACTACCAACCAACCACACAATCCAAATACATAACCCCCTTATTTCTCTCATACCAACTTACAAAACAACAAACAACACCCACAATAAACCCACACAAAACTCCAACAAACACAACCCCCACAACACACACAACAAAAGCAACAACACAAACACACCCAAACCACCACGACACAACAACTCAACAACTACCACACAAAACCACCAACCACAACACAACAACACACACCACACACACAAAATCCCACAAAAACCCACCACCACACAAAAACCCAACACACAAAACACACAAAACACACAACACCACAAAACGCACCACCACACACAACACACACCAACCCACCAAACACCCACACCTCCCACACAAAACCCAACCAACCACACACACCCACAACCACCCACACACAAACCACACCCACAACCACCCCACAACACCCACAAAACCCAAATAACCCACACCAAAAATACCTCACCACAACAACACACAAAAACCCACACACAAAACACACACAAACACCACCCAAAACAACAAAACAACACAAACACAAAAAAACTAACAACACACACAAACAAAACCCACACACACAACACCCACAACAAAAAACAACTCCCACAAAACCACAACACCCACAACACCCACCACAAAAACCCACCATACACAAACACACAACACACTCAACACACACAAAAACAAAACAAACACAAACAAAAACACACAACACCAAACAAACACACACAAACTCACACAAAACCACCACCCACAAACACCACCCACAACACCAACACACAACACACAAACAAACTCCAACAAAAAAAACCCACCACCTCACAACAACACACAACACCAAAAAAACACACACAATACAACCCACCAACACCACAACACCACACAAAACCAACAACACAAAACCCACAACACCCACACAAAAAACCAAAACCATCCCACAAACGCCACACAAAAGCAAAACACAAAACCCATCAACCAAAAAAACCCACACAACACCACAAAAACCACAGCAAAAACAACACACAAAACACACACAACACACACCCACACACACGAAACCCCACCACACCAAAAACACCACACAACACCACCCACACAAACACCCAACCCACAAACACCCATCAACAACACACACACAAAACCCACCACCCACAACACACCACCACCCACACCACCCACACGAAACACACCACCCATAACACAACACCACCCACAACACCCACAAAAACCCCACCACCCACAACACAGCCAGGCTGCTGGCTCTGAGGGACCTGCTGCCAGGCTGCCACGTCTGCTTTCTCGTCAAGGACCAACCGGTCATCTTCCTAGGCAAGCTTGAATTGAACTCTACCCCACCCCACCCCACCACCCGCCCACACTACATCCCCACCACCACCACCACCACACACACACACCACCTTCACAAACCTCACCACACACACACCACCCACCCAGGTGTCGTGACCAAGGTAGCGTTGCGCAAGATGGCGTACCGCTACCCTCCTTTGATCACAATGAGCCCCTCACCCCAGCCCACTCCCACCACCCCACCCTCCTCAACCCCACCACGTACACCACAAACCCCACCACCTCACCACACACACACGACCCACCCAGGTGTTGTGACCAAGGTAGGGTTGCGCAAGGTGGTACCGCCACCCGCCTTACCTTACTAAGACCCATCCCAGCC
Source organism: Chlamydomonas sp. ICE-L (assembly GCA_013435795.1). Classification (NCBI taxonomy): domain Eukaryota; kingdom Viridiplantae; phylum Chlorophyta; class Chlorophyceae; order Chlamydomonadales; family Chlamydomonadaceae; genus Chlamydomonas; species Chlamydomonas sp. ICE-L. The sequence continues at coordinate 491,365 of JACBWV010000252.1, forward strand.
CACTCCAACCACCCAACCACGCACACCACCCACACAAACCCCACCACACACAACACACCACCACACACAACACCCACAAAAACCCCACCACGCACAAAACCCACAACGACCCACACAAACCCACCCATCTCCCCCCACACTCACCCACAACACCCACACAAACCCCACCATCCACACCACACACCCACCCAGGTGTTGTGACCAAGGGAGGGCTGCGCAAGATGGGGTACCCTACCCACCTTTCCTCACCATGATCCCCTCAGACTTCACAGCCCTCTCCCCGACAACCACTCTACCACCCACACAAACCCCACCACCCACACAAACCCCACCATCCACACAAACCCCACCACTCCACACCCACCCAGGTGTTGTGACCAAGGTAGGGCTGCGCAAGATGGCGTACTGCTACCAGCCTTTCCTCACTATGACCCACCCAACCCACACCCACCATCCCACCGACCTCAACCTCACCACACACACCACACACACCATCCACCCCTCACACACACCCCACCCCAACCCACCACACCCACTCCACCCACCCAGGTGTTGTGACCAACGTAGGGTTGCGCAAGATGGCGTACCCCTACCCACCTTTCCTCACCATGAGCCCCTCATACTCCACAGCCCACCCCCCGCCAACCACCTCATCAACCTCAACCCCACCACCCACACCACCCACACAAAACCCACCACACACACAAACCACACACACACACCCTGTCAGGTGTTGTAACCGAAGTAGGGTTGCTCAAGACAGTAACCGCTACCCGCCTTTCCTCACCATGACTCACCCCAGCCCACTCCCACCACACCTCCAACCTCAACCCCACCACACACACGGCACCCCACCACACACACACCACACCCAGGTGTTGTAACCGAAGTAGGGCTGCTCAAGACAGTAAACCGCCACCCGCCTTTCCTCACCATGACTCACCCAAGCCCACTCCCACCACACCTCCAACCTCAACCCCACCACACACACCACACACACAAACCACACACACACACACACCCAGGTGTTGTAACCAAAGTAGGGCTGCGCAAGATGGCGTACCGCTACCCGCCTTTCCTCACCATGAGCCCCTCAGACTTCACAGCCCGGCTGCTGGGGCTAAAGGAACTGCTTCCAGGCTGCGACGTCTGCTTTCTCGTCGAGGACCAGCCTGTCATATTCCTAGGCAAGCCTAAGGAAGTGATTGAGGAGAAGATTTGCTCCTCTCTCTTGTTGTTACGGAGAGACTTGGCAGGGGCAAACCTGAATGAGGTAAGGTGATGTAGCCCTGCATGTGTGTTTGTGTGTGTTTGTATGTACGCAAGTTTGAGTGTGTACAAATGAGGTAAGGTGATGTAGCCCTGCATGTGTGTTTGTGTGTGTTTGTATGTACGCAAGTTTGTGTGTGTACAAATGAGGTAAGGTGATGTAGCCCTGCATGTGTGTGTGTTTGTATGTACGCAAGTTTGTGTGTGTTTGTATGTACGCAAGTTTGTGTGTGTTTGTATGTACGCAAGTTTGTGTGTGTTTGTATGTACGCAAGTTTGTGTGTGTGTTTGTATGTACGCAAGTTTGTGTGTGTACAAATGTGTGTGAGTGTGTACGAACGTGTGTGTATGTACATATGTGTGTCAGAGTCCAGGAAGGAAATTGGCTCCTCTCTCTTCTTGCTACAGAGAGGCTTGGCAGGGTCAAATCTGAATGAGGTGAGACGATGTAGCCTTCGTGCGTGTGTGTGCGTGTGTACACATGTGTGTGTTCGTGGGTGTGTATGTATGTTTGCGTTTCACACGGCATGGAGAAGATTTGCTCCTCTTTCTTTTTGCTGTGGAGAGACTTGGCAGGGGAAAATCTGAATGAGGTGATATGATGTAGCTCTGCATGTGTGTGCGTGTGTACACATGTGTGTGTGTACATGGGTGTGTATGTATGTTTGCGTTTCACACTCCATGGAGAAGATTTGCTCCTCTCTTTTTTTGCTGCAGAGAGACTTGGCAGGGGCAAATCTGAATGAGGTGAGGTGATGTAGCCCTGCATGTGTGTGTGTGTTTGTGTGCATGTGTACACGTGTGTGTGTACATGGGTGTGTATGTATGTTTGCGTTTCACACTCCATGGAGAAGATTTGCTCCTCTCTCTTTTTGCTGCAGAGAGACTTGGCAGGGGCAAATCTGAATGAGGTGAGGTGATGTAGCCCTGCCTGTGTGTATGTGTTTTTATGTACACACGCATGTGTGTGTGTGTACATGGGTGTGTGTACATGTGTGTACGTATGTGTGTGTGTCACAGCCCAGGCAGGAAATTGGCTCTTCTCTCTTCTTGCTACAGAAGCACTTGCCAGGGGAGGTGCAGCTCTGAATGAGGTGAGGTGATGTAGCCCTGCATGTGTGTGTATGTGTGTGCGTATGTGTGCATGTACGTATGTGTGTGTATGCGTATGTGTCTGTACGTACGTGAGTGTATGGGTATGGGTACCTGGCAGCTTAGTGGCAAATCTGAATGATGTGAGATGATGTAGCCCTCCATGTGTGTGTATGTGTGTGTGTACATATGTGTGTGTACGTACGTGAGTGTATGGGTATGGGTACCTGGCAGGTTAGGGGCAAATCTGAATGAGGTGAGATGCACTTTTTTTTCTGGCGACGCCTTGCCATTCCCTCGCTGCATGGCAACGCATGGGTCTGGCCAAACTCCCCCTCCTGGGGGGCAGGAGCCCCCAGGTTCACCCCTTTGTCCGTCCGACTGACCGGCCAAACAAACGAAGCCTGACACGTCAGCCAACTGTCTCATAACTAACTGGCTTCGGTCAGCTCCATCGTAGCCACCTTTTGTTCCGTCACTAACACACACAGCCAATTCCCCGCATTGCTTGCGATACTGCATAGAACTTGTTGAACATAGCAGTATCCAACCAGCTGCATCTTGGGCTGTATGGCAGATGATCATGAGGGACCCGGAGATTCAAATGGTTTAACATAGCAGTATCCAACCAACTGTTTTTTATAGTTCAGAACCTGGTTCAGGTGAAGATAAAGGGGAAAAGGTGATTAAAGTTCAAGTTCAAGTTCAAGCATCCAACCAACTGCACCTTTGACTGTCTTACAGATGATCATGAGGGACCCGGAGATTCTGTTTTTTCCAGACCTGGAGGCCGGCCTTGCGCAACTGATCGATCTGGTGAGCTGTTGGCAGTATCAGTTTGAATTTTTGAAATTTGCTCGTTTTTGATTTTGCGGGTAAGGAGGCAGGCCTTGCGCAACTGATCTATGTGGTGAGATGTTGACCGTGTCATTATTATTTTTTATTGTTTTCTCGTTTTTATTTTCCTGACCTGGAGGCCCGCCTTGCGCAACTAAGTGATCTGGTGAGCTGTTGACAGTGTCATTTTTGTTTTTTTATTTCTTGATTGTTTTCATTTTTATGTGCATGGAGGCAGGCTTTGTGCAACTGGTCGATCTGGTGAGCTGTTGACAGTTTCGTTATGAATATCCAGAGGTACCCATGTATTTTACTCGCTGACAACGTCCCCTTTTCTTTGCTCACGACTGCCTCTATCTATGTATCTCGATCTTTGCAGTGGGATGTGGATGCAGTGTTTTTATAGCTTTTAAGGCCAGGTATAGCTTCCTATGGCCGTTTCGGGCTAAAGAAGCCCAGATCTACCGTACGCGCAGTATTTAATGGCAAGATTAAAAGTTGGCAAAAACTGTTTTTTGACAAAAACGGTGTCTCAAAAAAGCATGGCAAAAATAACTTGGCAAAGTGATTTTTTGTAGACCTGCAACAATGGCTCAAGTTTAGACCTAAAAACAGTTGGCAAAGGGTCGTTTTGCCAAATTACATTTCCTTGTCACACGTGAAAATCACCAGCCAGCCAGGGAAGAAGGGAGGGAGAGGGAGACGGAGAGAGTACAAAATACCCATCCAAGGGTTGCATTTAATATCCAGGTTTTACAGCAAAAACAAATAAGTACCAGGAACTATTTGCAGTTATTGTAGTTAACCACAGGCTGGCCCACCGCTACAAGCTACACATACTTGGCTTGAATAATTCTGGCAACCCAGCATTGGGCCATGACTGCCCAGCCAAGGGTTGCATTTAATAACCAGGTTTTACAGCAAAAAAAAATAAGTACCAGTAGTGATTTGCAGTTATTGTAGTTAACCACAGGCTGGCCCACCGCTACAAGCCAGGGTACTTCAAATTGCCAAATTGGCCAGCGCTTTGGCGCACTTGAAAACAAAAAAAACTGGGCTTCGTAGTGCAAAAAGCGCAAAAATTGCTTGCTGCGCCCACAGGGAGTCGCAAAAAACTGCGCTTAAAGCGCAGAGGGGGTCAAAAAGTCAGCGCTCAAAAGCGCAAAAGCGCGCGCTTTGAATTGCCCTGCTACAAGCTACACATACTCGGCTTCAATAATTCTGGCAACCCAGCATTGGGCCATGACTGCCCAGCCAAGGGTTTCATTTAATAACCAGGTTTTACAGAGAAAACCAAAAAGTTCCAGTTGCTAATTGCAGTCAATCACAGGCTGCCCCACTCTTGCAAGCTGCACATCCTCGTCTTGAATACTGTAGAGGCAGCCTTCCAAATCTCAGCCTAATTTCTGCACACACGCTTTGGATTAAGAAGTGGTAGTTTGGCGTACTGCAGAGAGTACAGATTTCAGGAGTTTGTTGGTAACCGAAGATACTTGGCAAATGCGAGCCAGCTAGCGAGCCACCCAGCCAGCTGAGTTTCTACTATAATTCAGTTGGGCAAAGGGTCGTTTGCCAAGTCATTTGCCATTTAATTCTGCGTGAACGGTATGTATCTCGATCTTCGCAGTGGGATGTGGATGCAGAAGCCCTATCTAAGAGCGACGCGCAGATTTCCATTTTCAGTTGAGTCCGAAGCGCAACCCAAAATCAGGCAGTTGCGTCAAAAGCGCAACCCAAAATGACAAAATGCAATACCATGCTAACTATGTATCTCAATCTGTGCAGTGGGATGTGGATGCAGAAGCCTTATCCATCCAAAACTATCCACATCCAAATCCATCCATATCCACATCCATAACAAATCCATCCATATCCACATCCATAACATATCCATCCATATCCACATCCATAACATATCCATCCATATCCACATCCATAACAAATCCATCCATATCCACATCCATAACGAATCCATCCATATATACATCCATAACAAATCCATCCACATCCACATCCCACTGCAAATCCATCCATATCTATGTATCTCGATCTTTGCAGTGGGATGTGGATGCAGAAGCCTTATCCAACATTCCCCTTGTTTACTTGCTCACGACTGCCCCTATCTATGTATCTCGATATTTGCAGTGGGATGTAGATGCAGAAGCCTTATCCAACAGCGATGCTCAAGAGCTAGCCTTCGCCGTCAGGTCGTTGGCCCTCAACAAACTGCCCGAGGGCTTTTGAATCTCGCAGTGGCGTGGCTACGATTCCTTAGCCTCTGTATGTTGTGTGTGTGTGGTGGTGGGTGGAAGCTTGGTGTGTGTGTGCGTGGTGGTTGTTGGCGCTCAACAAACTGCCCGAGGGCTTTTGAATCTCGCTGCTGCATGCCCTGGCCTCTCCTCTGGTCCACCTTGATCCTTTAAGCCTTGCGCTATTTTTTCGCGTTTGCGTGGTGAATGGCTGGGGAGTCCAATCAGCCCCAACATTGTTGCCGGTCCCCAATAAGGGCTCAACCTCGGCAGGGTACTACATTTTGACATTTGGGTTTACGCGAACAAGTTATATGCAGCGTCGCAAGCGACTCTAAAAATTGGAGGAGAGTGTTCGCAACGGAGCGACAGGTGGCAACGGAAGGGAGTTAGTTACGAGACCGTTGGCTGACGTGTTAGGCTTCGTCTCGGTCAGACGGTCAGTCGGACGGACAAATGGGTAACCCTGGGGTCTCTAGCCCCCTTCAAGAGGGGGCACCGCTAAGAAATTAGATGGGGGTCTTCAAGTTACTTGCTGGCAGTGCCTGGCACACAACTTTGGGTCTCCAGGCTTAGCGGGTTTTATTTTTGTCACGTGAATCACACGCAGATGGGCTGCAAAAGCTTACGTGCTGTCACATTAAAATGTACGTTTTGTAGTACACTGAACCGCGGTACACCACCCGCGCTACTGGCGGAGGAGGCGGAGCAACAAAAAAAAGATAACGCCTGGGGGGGGCGTGGTGTTAAGAAGATCCTCACGTACGCCACAGCTGCTGAAAGTCACCATGGCAGACATAGTAAGTGTCACTCTCCAGGCGGTTGGGACTCCTTCATGCAACATTTGGCAAGAATACTGGTACAGGAGGCAATAGATGCTCTAAAGCGGGGCCATTATACCTAAGGGTTCGACATCGACGGAAGTTGTGTGTGTTGAAGTCCTTGAAGTTGTGAAGACGTGTGTGCTAAAGTTGTGTGTGTTGAAGTCCTTGAAGTTGTGGAGGGGAGTGTGATGAAGTTGTTTGTGTTGTGGAGAGGAGTGTGATGAAGTTGTTTGTGTTGTGGAGAGGAGTGTGATGAAGTTGTGTGTGTTGTGGAGAGGAGTGTGATGAAGTTGTGTTTGTTGTGGAGAGGAGTGTGATGAAGTTGTGTGTGTTGTGGAGAGGAGTGTGATGAAGTTGTGTGTGTTGTGGAGAGGAGTGTGATGAAGTTGTGTGTGTTGAAGTCCTTGAAGTTGTGGAGAGGAGTGTGATGAAGTTGTGTGTGTTGAAGTCCTTGAAATTGTGGAGACGTGTGTGTTGAAGTCCTTGAAGTTTCGGAGACATCTGTAATGAAGTTGTGTGTGTTGAAGTCCTTGAAGTTGTGGAGTGGGCTCGCCTTGCCGCCTTGAACTTGAACTTGGGTACATGGATCCAGCCAGCAATTTGGCTGCCCACTATCTTCGGCAGTAAAACAATTAAATTGAAATTGTTATATCCGTGTAATACAGTTACTCACAGGACGTGAAGTAAAGGACACCACAGCGTAAGCCGGAGCTAGCTATAGTCACAGAGAAACAATTACCTTACATCGGCGCCTTGGGTATTTACTTTACCGACCTCATTATCTAACTTGAACTTGTTACCGACCTCATTATCTAAGTTGAACTTGTTACCGACCTCATTATCTAATTTGAACTTGTTACCGACCTCATTATCTAACTTGAACTTGAACTTGTTACCGTTTGGGGGGGGGGGGGGGGGGGGGGGGGAGGTGTGTAAACATAAACTTAGCAAACAGTGCCGAGACATGACAGCGGCACAGCCTGCCTAACATCTAAGAGAGAGAGGATATTGTTACGGTACATACTCAGAAGAAAAACGATGCAGATGGACCTTTTTATAGCAGTGCAGGTTCGGGAAAAATACTCTTCAGAAGTCAGAAACTGGTCCAGGAGGTGAACTACAAAAAGCGAATGAAAAGCATATCCGAAGGGGGGGAGAGAGAGAGAGAGAGAGAGAGAGAGAGAGAGAGAGAGTCTTTAGGGCCGAGGGCGGCTCATGGGAAGAGCCGCGTTGACAAGACGGCAAGGCGAAAATTGGGAAGCAGGAACAGGGGGTGCCCGAAGAAAGGGACAGGTTGAAGTTGCGGCGTTAAGAAAAGTCTCCTTAGCCGTACCTCAATGGCTTTACAGCTCCTCATATCCTCAATGGCTTTACAGCTCCTCATATCCTACTAAAAACAGACGCAAAAATTTGGTAATCCTCGATTCCTCGATTTTTTAAATATTTCGTTCTGGTTGCGAGCAAATTATATTTTTATATTTGTATTGCTGTGAGGCGAAATTTACCATGCTCTAATTTTGGTTTGAATGATTGATGGTGCCAGGCAGCCAGGCTGGAGTTCTCGTGCCTGGCGATGCTCGTAGTTATATATTGTGGTTATACGCGTACCCACTCCAGCATGCTCGGTCTGCTGGGCCCTTCAGCCTGTGTCGGCCATAGCTGTCGGTGGCATGAAGTCGAAGTGGGGTCGAAGAAAAACATACGCTGCCATTCGTCTTCAAGCTGTCACCATAACTGTCATATCTACCCAGATCTACCCGTGAAGTATCAGCCATTTCGCGTTTGTCGACACCACTCCCTCGCATCCTCTCCGTAGGTCCCCTGACCCCATTCGTGATCCCTTGTCATGAGCAAGCTCTTCGCCTTCATTCTCCTCGCGGGCTTCGTCTGGACTAGCACGGAGACCTTCTACGCGGTCACCATGGGTGAAATTCTGGAGAATTCTGGAGAACTTTGCGATGCAACTTCCAATCCGCCGCTTCTACCTACAAAATGGCTATGCCGGGGGGGGTGATGAGGCCTAAATTGCTCAAGAATGCAGCGCCTTCAGCATGTCCAGCAGTCGCCTCAGTCTTCAGCCTGTCACCGTCGAGACCGAGGCAAGAGGTGGGTGACTCTTGCAACTTACATCCCTGCTCCGGACATGTTTGATGATTCGCCGGTGCTCTTGGTTGCATCCTCCGATGGTTGATCGCCATCTCGATGCGGTCAATTCCTGTTCCGATTCTTGAAATCCAGCCCCAACTCGATCATCCGTGGCACTGCAGGTGTGGCGCTGTCCATGACACCAGTGGGCAGGACTTCAATTTATGGAGTGGAGATTCGCCGCCAATCCCAGCGAACCACCGCGCAGGAGTAGTACCCGGCACAAGGAATGTGGCCACTCCGATCTTGACTGAGGTACCAGGATACTTCACCCTGTGCCAGTTGTTGAAATTGCGTGGATTCCTTTGGAATTGTTTGGAATTGGGACATACCTAATGTTTGGTTGATGGGATGAGCATCTAGGGTTTTTATTTGGTTCAAGGATCAATTTGTCAAGATGGTATGCACATGGGGTGTTATTTGTATGCATATGACCAGCAGCTTTCCCTCATCTGCATGGGCAAACACGGGCCAAGGCAGGGGTATGAGCGAGTCCCAATTCAGTGCAATCTGGAGAGTCATCACACACTCAGAGCATGTATAGCCTGAACAACTTGTACTCATTCGTGATTCATCATTTTAGTCATGACCTCTTTTATAAATGCCTGAGACCAGCCTTCGTTGTTGCGATACATTATTGGATTTGAGATACTGACTATCAGGGCTGTCTTCGCTGATGGCGAAAAAATCTCGGAATGTCAATCAGGATGTACAAATTGTAATTTATTTACATGTATCCAACCTCTTCATTCATGCAGCTCCTGCAGTGACAAAATTTTGCGCACCATCATGTACAGCTATGATGACAAGACTTATGCCTACAAGTCATCTCACAAGGCTTTCATGAACACTGCACGCTACTTCCACGATGCTGATGCACTGCAAGATGATGACGACGACAACATTCAACGCTACCAAGACCTGGAGCGAGACGACTCTGAGGGTAATGACAACACTGCCGGTGCCAACATCCTGGATATCGACTCCGCGGGCACCCTCAACCAGGAGGCAGTTGACGAGAATCCTGTCACGCCTGGTCTAGGTGTGCACGCAACTGAATTCCGTGCTGAACGCTTCGCAAGGCTCAAACATGCACTCCAACCTGCAAAATTGATATATGATGACCCAGACATGCCACTACCAACTCCACCTTCTGTCACAGCATCTAGAGAGAAAGCATCGGATGAACTCAGGTTAGACATGAATAGTGATGCTTCTCGTGGCCGCGTTACTACCCATCCTATGTAGAACCTCCAACAAGCATTCAGAATGTATCAAGCCTGTGTCATTGCAAATCATATGCACTACCACTTGTACTTGATGCGTTACGTGCTGAATGCCCTACAGACTAACTTGGATGTCCAATTGCTTGTCCCTTGGATGTCTACGACCTCCAATTGCCTAACTGAGATTGTGCACAATTTACTGTTGCGCAATGCACAACATGAGACACATGTATTGTAGTACATACTTCTAACTCAGGTTACTTGTGCGATACCCACAAAAACCAATCATTACGTCAACGTATTCAGTTGTTCCTTTATGACCATACAGTATATTACTAAATTGATTACTGTACTGTAGGCAGGTGACTGATTATTAGGATCAAGACTTCAAAAACTGTTTCACCATTCCAGAGGTACTCTGCATTCCTTTGCGATACCCACGGGAATTCAATCGTAACCTGAGTAAACTTAGTAATCCTGCTGTGTATGAGGACTCGAGCAGATTACTGATTGTACATAAAAACTAGATTAATCCATTCAATGTTGGAAAACTGAACCAGCTTTTTGGTACACCGGATATCCGTGCGATACCCACGAAAATCCAAGTATTTAAATCAATGTGACAGACCAAACGTTCTCAGATGAATAATGCAACTTGGAAATTGTGGTCAGGATTTCAACTTCAGATTTTTGTGCGATACCCACGAAAAACAACATTGAATTGATACTGTAACCGCGACTTCCATTAGTTTCATCAGCCAATTCCGTCATCTTTACACCTTGATTTCTAGATATCCAAATTCCATTTCCAGATTTACTTGCGATACCCACGGAAAAACAATAGTTGACTGAATTTTCATAGTGTCCGAACATATATTGTACCATTGATTCATAGAAACGTTTTTTTTTTTTTTTGAAAAATGGGGTGGCCCGAGCCATTATTTTTTAGGAAGAGAGGGATTCGAGCAATCGAGGATGTCCATATCCTACTAATATATAACGGGTTTGATTAGTTTCAGATTCACGTCTAAGGTTTCAATTTAACTAGGTTTCTATAAAAATAGATTTAAAAGTGGTTAAGACTACTAAGTAAAAATAAATAAATGAAAACGTCTGATTCGAGGATTCGAGCAATCGAGGATGTCCATATCCTACTAATATATAACGGGTTTGATTAGTTTCAGATTCACATCTAAGGTTTCAATTTAACTAGGTTTCTATAAAAATAGATTTAAAAGTAGTTAAGACTACTAAGTAAAAATAAATAAATGAAAACGTCTGATTCGAGGATTCGAGCAATCGAGGATGTCCATATCCTACTAATATATAACGGAGTGCGGCTAAAAGGAAGAGCCAAATTGGAGAAACGCCAAAGCGGAAAAGGGGGTGCCCGAAGAAATCCAATGGGAGAGAGGTTTTGTTACATGAACATAAAAAATAAATTTTATAGCATGAACCATAATTGAAAGAGAGAGAGTTACATAAACTCAGCAAATCACTGCCGAGACTGGACAGCAGCACAGCCTGCCGACCATCAAATTTTATAGCACGGTAGCACGAGGGTTTTGAAGGCACCCCCACAAACCTGAAAACAAACTAGGCCAAGTCCCCAAAAAGGAAACAAACTTGAGGCGGAAAGAAGAGGTGAAGGGGAGGGATGCTGAGGCAGGCAATCCAGTGCACCAAGCCTTACAAACACAAGAGAAGAGGGCTGAGCCAAAAGAGCTAAAGACCAATCAAGGGCACGCGCTATGAGCACCTTAATATGCAGCGATAATGCCCCTAACAGAAAAAAGCGCTAATCAACCCAGCACCGCCTTCTTGCAAATAAGGAGAAGAGTGCCTAGGAGAACAACCAAACACACCCCAAGGAGTAAAGGGAGAATCCTGCCTACACGCAAAGAGTCCACAAATCCAAACTAACAAGACTCAATAATTAAAAAGATTACAAGGGGCTCATGTCCTAGCAGTGAAACAACACCGCCCTAAAGTCGGACTCCAGGAACCACCCGCCGTCTTCCGGCAGCGGGGCTCGAACTCTGGTGGACGAAGCCTTAAAAATAATTAAAAAAATATTACAAGGGGCTCATGTCCTAGCAGTGAAACATCGCCGCACAAAATAATTAAAAACAAGAAAGATTTTAGAAAGATTACAAGGGGCTCATGTCCTAGCAGTGAAACAAAACCGCCCTAAAGTCGGACTCGAGAAACCACCCGCCGTCTTCCGGCAGCGGGGCTCGAACTTCGGTGGCCGAAGCCGGAACCACCGGGTCTGGAAAAAATAATAGAAAGATTACAAGGGGCTCATGTCCTAGCAGTGAAACAACACCGCCCTAAAGTTGGACTCGAGGAACCACCCGCTAAAAGGTTCTTCTTGTTTTTTAAATAATGAGAGAGAGAGGGTTCGTTACATAAACTCAGCAAATCACTGCCGAGACTGGACAGCAGCACAGCCTGCCGACCATCCAATTTTATAAAACGGAAGCACGAGGGTTTTAAAGGCACCCCAACAAACCTGAAAACAAACTAGGTCAAGTCCAACAAAAGGAAACAACCTGAGGCGGAAAGAAGAGCGTAAAGGGGAGCGTGAAGGGGAGGGATGCCGAGGCAGGCAATCCCCAGCACCAAGCCCAACAAACACAAGAAAAGAGGGCAAAGGCAAAAGAGCTGAAGACTAATCAAATAATGAAAACCAAGAGAGAGAGAGGGTTCGATACATAAACTCAGCAAATCACTGCCGAGACTGGACAGCAGCACAGCCTGCCGACCATCCAATTTTATAACACGGAAGCACGAGGGTTTTGAAGGCACCCCCACAAACCTGAAAACAAACTAGGTCAAGTCCCCAAAAAGGAAACAAACTAGAGGCGTAAAGGAGAGCGGAAAGGGGAGGGATGCAAAAGTAAGCAATCCAGAACACCAAGCCCACCAACCACAAGAGAGGAAGGCCAAACTAAAAGAACTAAATACCACCCAAGGGCATGCGCTATGAGCACCTTAATATGCAACGATAATGCCCTCAAAGGAAGAACCAAGAAGAACCTGATTCAAACCATAATTATAGTACTATAATAAAGCTACATTTCAACAAGTATCAAGCCCGTCTAGCTCAGTTGGCAGAGCGCAAGACTCTCACGAAAGTGCATGCAATCTTGAGGTCGAGGGTTCGATGGGCGCAGATTTGTCCACTTGGGTAGACATCTGGCGCGTAGGACCTTGGGAGTCGACGAGAATTGGCGGCCTTACTCCTTTCACAGTTTCATTTCACTGTTTATACATGCAGGTATGAAGAGATTAGATTGAGCGTAAATTGTTTAAGTGCCAGAAGGGGATCAAGGGGGGAAACTCACGTACCGTATATGGACACTGGCAAACTGGAGGACCTCCCTAGTGGGGCCCTGGGAAACATGCTGCCCTCATAGCCTAACCTCCCCTAGCATGGCCAAAGTGCCCAACTCACCTGGGACGAACTCAGACCAGAACTCCTCTTGAACCCGGATTAACAGTCTCAACACACATGCTTGAATCCCACCTCATGCCCCCCAACGACATGTATGCATGTGTGTTACACTCCAGGGGTAGCCCAAATAAGCTCAAGTGACTTGCCCAATCGTGGCAGGAAGGGCTTAAAAAGAAAAAACACTGATGAACTGGACCCAAACAATCGTTTTACCGACGGGGCCCTGAGTTCGTGCTGCAGTGATCATTAGTGGAAGTCGGCTATGATACCAACCACTCGGTTAAATATGTGGAGGAAGAGTCCGTTGCGTCGCAGGACGCAACATGGGCGGGGAGGGTCCGTTGACCGGGCGGGAAGGAAGGGTCTGTTGCGTCACATGACGCAGGCTAACAAAATTGTTGCTTCTCAGGAAGCAGAGCCGGGGGCCCTCCTGAAGTATCCTGATCCCATTGTCTCCTTCCAGTCCATCGTCGCGTGCAGACAACACATGGACCAGGCCCAAAACCCTCATCCAGGGGGATTACACTATTACAGCCCCCCCCCCCCCCCCCCCCCCCCCCCCCCCCCCCCCCACACACACACACACATCGGTGCTTGGCCCCAATGCAAGCAGATGGGCTGCCCCCCTGAACCTCACGCCTCTTTATAAGGTGTGCTCTTTATATTTGTATGTATCTACTTCCGTATCGGCATAATGATGCTTAGATTTGAATTGAAGTCGGCGAGCAGCCAAATGGCTGGCTGGAGCCATGTACCGAAAAACTGTTCTTCAGGAGGGCCCCCAGCTCTGCGCCCTGAGACGCAACACATGTTACAGCTTGCGTCCTGAGACATAACCAACCAATGTCATAGCCTGCGTCCTGAGAGGCAACCGACCCATAACCGACCAATTCAACATGTTTTTTACAGCCACCTTCCAAGCCCACGGCCAAACGCGCACACCCCACCTGTACACCCAAAAACCCACCTCCCTACCACCTCCCTACCACCTATACCACCTCCCTACCACCTATACCACCTCCCTACCACCTCACTCTACCTCACACAACCATACACTCCCCCCCCCCCCCCCCCCCCCCCTCCCCACCACACCCTCTTTCCCACCCCAACACCCATAACCACCCTCTCAACCCCTTTTCACCACACCACACCAACACCCACCCACTTTCCCAGCCCTGGTCTAGACGTGCAAATCGCCTAGACCACAGTTCAACGAGATGATTGCTCTTTTCCTGTCTCGCCGTGGTTTACCTTCGTGGTTAGGGGGCCGCGTGAGATCACAGGACACACAGGCTGAGTTACAAATGTGATGTGCTCTACATCCCTTGTGATCTGCAGTAACCTTGCGGCATTGACCCTAATTGCGAGGTTCAATGCCACAGTATTTTGGCGTCCTGGTCCCAAGCAAACCTTGTAGGGAAGCACTGTCGGATATCTGCCCTCATGGTGGTTTTCTAGTCATGCCTTCTTGGCTCCGCCTCTAACTACCATGTCAGGAGGAGCTTGCCTGCCGTGGTCAATAGGGGTAGTGGTGCACGCTCATTTGGTCGACGGTTGGTATCTTCGCCCCCACCACAAACTGAGCCACAAAAACAAAACCACAACCATATGTGTGCGCCTAATCTTTGTAGGCACATTTAATCTCTTGCGCGCCTACTCTTTTGGTGTTTTTTTGTGGTCGGCGCCTACCGTGGGTTTGTTTGTTTGTCTTCAACTACTATTTCAGGTTTCACTTCATATCACAAACAAACGGAACATTGTATACTATATAACAATTATAAGACTTATTTACACAGGACAGATTCTCACGAGAGCTCATATGAGTATCGCAATTCAAGATAAGGAGCTAAGGATGTGGGCCTACACTTTTGTGTGGTCTGCGCCTATCACAAGTACTAGTAGGCACCAAGTAGGCCCACCATATCTCAAGCCCTTCGTGCGCCTACACTTTCGTAGGAGTGGCAACCTTACCCATTCGAAGTGAATCCTCGGTGTCGCTGGTTTGTGTAGGGAGACCCACCTCCTCGGGTGAAATTCCTTTCACAACCAAAAAAAAGGTGGAGGCTGTGTTGAGGTTCCACTGCCTGGCTTGGTTTCAAAAACACATATTTTCTGAGATAGATCTATACCTATCTATATACATCTATATCTATCTATCTATATAGATCTATCTATCTATCTATATAGATCTATCAGGTCTTTGCCTCACACTTCTCACCTTAGATACTCTCAACCCTGCTGTTTGCAGCGCTCCTTCCTTAACCAGATGACAACAGCCAGAACCTACCCTTTCACAACCAGGAGGTGCCCAAGCCTCCAAAATTCCACTTACCGGTATGCTGATCAATTTTGTTGGAGCACGAATAGGTGCATGTGTACTGCTAGGGGGCAGGACCCCTGTACTGCCCAAGTAGCAATGCCTTGTTAACCAGCTCATGTTGAAGCTGCATCACTAAATGTCAAAAGGTAATGATAACGCCTGGTGGGGCCCTAAAACGAAACACGAGGAGATCTGATTCACTGGGGACTGGCTTTGTGGGGACTAACCTCCCCCCAACTCATGAGCATCAGCTCATCAAGGCCTGTCCAACCTTGCGACCAAAATATAAAAAAAATTAAGTTGGGACAGAGCCATTCAGTTTTCAGTCCTTTTACAACCTTCTTGGGCGCTCCGTAGTTTTTACCCTTGTAGGAAAAGGTAATGATAACGCCTGGTGTGGCGCGGTGCAGGGTACAACTAAGCGCACGCGGCAGCGTTGCCGCGTTGCGCGTTGTTATGCGGCAGTGTTGCCGCGTGTTGCGCGTTGTTGCGCGGCATTGCGTGTTGCGTGTTGCCGCGTTGCGCGGCAGCGTTGCCTTTTTG
This sequence comes from Chlamydomonas sp. ICE-L, assembly GCA_013435795.1. Lineage (NCBI taxonomy): Eukaryota > Viridiplantae > Chlorophyta > Chlorophyceae > Chlamydomonadales > Chlamydomonadaceae > Chlamydomonas > Chlamydomonas sp. ICE-L. Next base: position 507,330 of record JACBWV010000252.1, read on the forward strand.
AGCCCATTGGTTGCATAAACCTCAGCAAAAAATACCGATACAAGACTCCGGCACAGCCTTCTCACGGTCAAATTTTACAAGAGGAAGCATGAGGGTTTTTAGGCACCCCCAGAAACCTTGAAAAAGTCGAACTGAATCCTTGGTGCCGCTGGTTTGTGTAGGGAGACCTACCTCCTGGGGTGAAATACCTTTCACAACTAAAAAACAAACATCAAAGTCCAAAAGGAAAGCAAGCAGCCAGTAAGCGAGGAATCCAAAGCACTGTGGTCAATAACTTGAATTTGAACTTGGTTACATAGCTTCAGCCAGCAATTTCGCTGCTCGCCGTCTTCGGCAGTAAAAACATTACTACCATAACAATGTAAACTCGAACAAATCGCTTTTTTCTCCATTTTTGTTTCATTTTTCGTTTTTTCTTCTTTCCTCCTCCTCTTCTAAAAAAATCATATGTATCAAAAAAAAATGATACAGTCTCTTCATACATTCATGGATGAACAACTGAAGATGTGGTCAATAAACAGAGGGGGGGCCGAAACAACAAATATAAAACCCACAAAAGGAACTCGCTATGAGGTCTATGAGCAAGCAAAGGGGAGAGGGAGAGAGAGAGAGAGAGAGAGAGAGAGAGAGAGAGAGAGAGAGAGAGAGAGAGAGAGAGAGAGACAGAGACAGAGAGAGACAGACAGAGACAAAGTGAGGATTTTGTAACATGCTCCGGCATGCTCAGCAAAAAACAATGCCGAGACCGTACAGTGCCGATATGGAACGTGGAATTATGCGATTCCTCATTCATAAACTATCCGGATGGAAATGGCACTAAGTCTTCTTAAAGCAACCTAGCCGACTATCTCTCTACTTGTAGAAGAGCAAGACAGAAAGACTTGGACTGCTTAGTGGCACCACAATTTATTCTCCTTGTCTTGTGTCTTCTGATTTGTTAGCTTCTTATCTCCGCCACTGTTAGTGGTTGAGATCTGGGTCCTACTCTAGAGGTTTCAATACCTACGCCACCAAAACGATGGTTGGGAGTTTGGGTTGTATGTCCTCGACACCCCCCTGATGTAATGTGTTTTTTTGCTTTGTGGGTTCTTTTTATTGTTGTTTAAGCACAGAGTCTCATATACCCTCCGCTCGTGGTGTCCAGTACACTTTAACATGTAAAAGAAGAGCGTTGCCTCTTGAGCCCCTCTGCGCGTTTCGCGCAGTTTTTCCAACCCCCTGTGGGCGGAGGGCGCAGTTTTTGCGCTTTTTTGCACTAAAAAGCGCTGACCAATTTGACGTTTGTGGGCTTTAAACCCTGGCCAATTTTGCAAGAAGTAGTACCCTGGCGTGGTGTTAAGGGAGCCCGTCGTACGCGGGTGGGGAGCGGTCTCCTACCTCAACTGGACAAGCTACCATCGCGGTTGACAACGACTTGCAACGCCAAGAGCGACCGAAGGGGGAGTCGAACCCCCGACTCTTCATCCTCAAGCGATCTGGTCTACCAATAGACCATTGTATATCACTAAAAGGGGCTGAATGCCAAAATACATACCGGTAATCAGAGTGTCGTAGCTATCTTTTTTGGTGTGGTAGCTTAGTGGTGTGGTAGCTTTTTTACCACCCAGGTAGCGTACCACCCAGGTAGCGTAGTGGTGTGGTAGCTTTTTTACCACCCAGGTTTATTCTGCCCGCAAACGCTGAGCCTCAAGGCCGATAGACTGTGTGATTCAAACCAGATTCAAGTGCGAGTCAAAAGGAAACATTGAGCAGCCCAGAGTTGGCTGAAAAAGAGTGTTAAACATGTAACGATGAAGTATAATACTTCATCCCCTGTCATCTATACAGCCCATCTATTGCTCTATCAATTTCTTTCCGAGGATGGGGCTATAATGGCATGATTCATGGAGATGTTTTGAGCCATTTTCCAGGTCATTTTGAGCACCTCATTTTTGGGGTTGGGTGGGTGGAGGGTTGGGTGGGTAGTGGTGGGTGGGTGGGTGGGCAGCCCTCCTCAGGTTTATTGCTATTTTTTTAATCAGACCTCCAAACGACATTCTGAGACCACCATTTAGATTGTGTTGACAACGGCAGTTCATTGGCACCACTTAAGACCGAGGGGGGGGGGGGGGGGGGGGGGGGGGGGGGGGGGGGGGTGGGGGATGTGTGGATAACGTGGGTGAGTATGGATGGGTATGGATGGGTGGGTATGGTGGGGTGAATGGGTGGTATGGATGGGTGGTATGGATGGGTGGATGGGTGGGTGAATGGGTGGGTGGATGGGTGGTATGGATGGGTGTATGGGTGGGTGTATGGGTGGTATGGATGGGTGGATGGGTGGGTGTATGGGTGGTATGGATGGGTGTATGGGTGGTATGGATGGGTGGTATGGATGGGTGTATGGGTGGGTGTATGGGTGGTATGGATGGGTGTTGTTATGGGTGGTTATGATGGGTGTATGGGTGAGTGGAATGGGTGATGGATGGGTGTAGGGGTGTTGGGTATGGATGGGTTGGATGGGTGGGTGAGGGTGGGTATGGATGGGTGGTATGGCTGGGTGTATGGGTGGGTGTAGGGTGGTATGGATGGGGTATGGGTCGGTAGGATGGGTGGTATGGATGGTGTGGTATGGGTGGGTGAATGGGGTGTTATGGATGGGTGTATGGGTGGGTGGATGGGTGGTATGGATGGGTTGTAGGGTGCGGTGGATCGGGGGATGGATGGGTGGGTGGATGGCCGGTGGTGTATGGTGTCATGGGCGGGATGGGTGTATTGGATGGGTGTATGGGTGGGTTGATGGGTGGTTATGAGCGTGGGTGGTACGGATGGGGGTAGGATGGGTGGGTGGTATGGATGGGTGGTTGGTCATGGTGGGTGGATGGTGGTATGGATGGGTGTATGGGTGGGTGGATGGGTGGTATGGATGGGTGGGTGGGGGGGGTGGATGGGTGGTATGGATGGGTGGATGGGTGGTATGGATGGGGGTGTATGGGGGGGGGATGGGTGGTATGAGGGTGGGTATGGGTGGGTGGTGGGTGGTACGGAATGTCGGTGGGTGGATGGGGTGGGTGGAGGATGGGTGGGATGGGTGGTCTGGAGGGTGATGGGTTGGTATGGATGGCTGGTGGGTGGTTATGGGATGGGGGATGTGTGGGGGATGGGTTGGTCAGGATGGGTGGATGGGTGGTTATGGATGGGTGGGTGGATGGGTGGGTGGGATGGGTGGATGGATGGGTGGGTGGATGGGTGGTATGGATGGGTGGTAGGGTTGTAGGAGGGTGGATGGGTGGTATGGATGGGTGGATGGGTGGGTGGATGGGTGGGTGGATGGGTGGTATGGATGGGTGGTATGGATGGGTGGTATGGATGGTGGATGATGGGTGTATGGTGGGTGATGGGTGTATGGTGATGGGTGTATGGGTGGGTGTATGGGTGGTATTATGTGGGGGTGGTATGGATGGGTGTATGGGTGTATGGTTGGGTGAATGGGTGAGTTTTTGACTGTCACACAATCCCTGTTTGGTGATTCTGAGGATGCCACTGTGTGTGCCATAGTGTAAGTATCGTTCACTATGGCACACATTATTAATATATCTTATTTATATTTAGGTGTGTGTGTGTGGGGTGGGGGGGGTGGGGGGGTGGGAGGGGCAGCCCTCCTCAGGTGTTTTAGGCATTATAGGTCAATTTTGTTTATGACTCGTCAGAACAGGTCACAAATTGAAAAAACATCACCTTGGCTGCGAACTTCGGGACCCCCACAGAGCCATTGGACAACTCCTACCCCTTCGGCCAACTCTGGGAGGACCCAGGGCTATTCACCTCCACACAGTCAGGTGAGGGCGTACTCAGCCAAGACTCCAAGCCCGCCGGTGCCAGGCTCTCAACTTCCGCCGCCAGTGAAGTAGCGCACATTAAGTAGTGCCAGAAAAAAAAGGATCAAGAAAGCCAATCATGTCCACCAGTCTTATGCCGCTGAAAAAACATTAAGGGGACCCTTATGCATCACCTTTATTTGGAACGGCCCACCTTGTTTTGGATCGCGTCCACAGGGAGCGTTCCCGAAACTTCCCTCCCAGCCCAAGCGAAATCCCAAAAAACCAGCGCACTACATGCTGCTCCGAGCCGGCTACGAGTAACAAGCACAAGTATTATCACCTTATTACAGCTCCCAAGTCAGTGCCGCGCTCCTCATGGGCCTCCTCATCGAGTTTGCTCTAAGCCGAGTCGGAGTAAGTCCTCGTATAGGGCTGGCGAGGCCGTAAGCGTATCGCTGACAAATGTTGCCTTGAAAACTAGCAAGTATCCATTCCGAATTCGCATCAGCAAAGCAGATCGGCAAAAGTTGACACCGGCGCGCGTCTCGGCACTAATTCTTGTCCAAGGTTGTCTCAAATAAAGTCAGGCCCAGGCCTCAACCGCCCCAACTGACACCAACCTCTGCGTAGGCGTGCGCGTGCGTAGGACTTGTTTTCGTGGCGGTCGAAATCTCTCCGAACCGCACTAGAGGTGAGGGCGGGTGAGGGCTGAGGGGTAGGCTGTAAATAGGCCAAAGGGACTTGACCGACCGTTACAGGAGGGGCTTACAACGAAAAGACAATGGTGAAAGGGACCCCAAACAATCGTTTTTAACCGACGGAAGCCCTGACTTTGTGCTGCAGTGATAATTTTACTGTACAATTGTAATTAAATCGTCGTCCCACAGGGAATGATCATTTAATTGTGTGATTATTACCAGATTCCTATCGCATACAGTATTTAAATACAATTTAGAAGGTATAACCCGGGTATTACCCTCCTTCTAAGAACCAGCTTCATGCTGGAGTCTAAGAAGCCTGACAATATTGCCTTATTGAAGAGGTGTAATGTTAATTATAAAATTCAACGCGGGCACCGGCGGGCAAATGAAAAAGATATGCCCCGTACCGGTCTCGAACCGGTGACCTTGGCGTTATTAGCACCACGCTCTAACCAACTGAGCTAACAGGGCTTGAAGACTGTTCGTACGTGCTCTGTATATTCTATATACTGTAAGTCTGTCATCCTTCGGGTTTTCGCTTTTTTCGACATGAGCCCCTTGTAATCTTTTCCTTCTTTTTTTCGAGTATGTAACTATATCCTCTCTCTTTTTTCGCTTTTTTCGTGTAGGTGATGGGGGGTAGCTTCTGTTTTCACTTCTCGAGTCTCCGTTTGACTCTTGACCTGTTTGGCTGCTCTCCTGTGCCCTCTCTCCGTCCTTTAGCTTGATGGTTTCTTGACAGATAGGCTATGGACTCTCTTAGCTTTTCCCCGCTGGTCTTGGTCTTTCGCTTTTCCTCGCGCTTTTTATCGTGTTAGAAGTTCTGCTTAGGTTGTTAAGTGTCCTTTCTTATCTGTGTTTTTCCTTGTGGCGTTTTGGCTGACGGCTTGGCCTTGTGTTTGCCTTTAGATAGGGAGTGTTAAGGCCGCCTTTTTAGAGCTCTATGCCTCTCTCCTTGTTTGTTTGGTGATTTTCCTGTGCATTTTGTCCTTCACGTCTTCTTGTAGAATCTCGCTTTTAGGCCTCGGCAACTCTCAGCCCTTATACTTTATACACTTAATTCGCTAGTTTCTCTATGCCTTGGTAGTTCACATTGCTTGTTGTCAAGCCTTTTATTTGCTCTTTCGTACGCTTTTTTGGAGGTCACCTCCTGGACCATGTTCTGAGGGGTATGTTGCCCAAACCCCCACTGTTATAAAACTGTCCAGCTGCCTCGGCGCTGTTCAGTCTCGGCATTGATTTTTGCTGAGTATGTAACTATATCCTCTCTCTCTTTTCGCTAAAGTCGGACTCGAGAAACCACGGCGGGTGGTTTCTCGAGTCCGACTTTAAGGCGGTGTTGTTTCACTGCTAGGACATGAGCCCCTTGTATTTTTTTTTTTAGGTTATTTCCTGGACCAAGTTCTGAGTTTTCCCCCAAAACCCTCACTGTAATAAAACTGCCCAGCTGATCCGGCGCTGTACGGTCTCGGCAATATTTTGTGCTGAGTATGTAACAATATACTTCTCTCCTTTTCCTTCTATAACATTATACAATTTGATGGTAGGCAGGCTGTGCTGCTGCTGATCTGTCTCGGCAATGATTTGCTGAGTTTATGTGACGAACCCTGTCTATTTCTTTTTCCTTAACCCTCTCTGTTATAAAACTGACCAGCTGCTCCGGCACTTTTTCTTAGTCTTTTACATGTTAAAGTGTACTGGACACCACGAGCGGAGGGTATATGAGACTCTGTGCTTAAACAACAATAAAAAGAACCCACAAAGCAAAAAAACACATTACATCAGGGGGGTGTCGAGGACATACAACCCAAACTCCCAACCATCGTTTTGGTGGCGTAGGTATTGAAACCTCTAGAGTAGGACCCAGATCTCAACCACTAACAGTGGCGGAGATAAGCAAGCTACACAAATCCAGAAGACACAACCCGACAAGAGAATAAATGCGCGCTGCCCACCTAAAGCAGTCCAATGTCTTTCTGCCTCCACTGCCCTCCTTACAAGTAGGAGAGACGATAGGGTCGGCTAGGGTGATTTAAGAAGACTTAGTGCCATTTCCATCCGGATAGTTTATGAATGAGGAATTCGATGAATCACGTTCATATCGGATGGGACGGTCTCCGCTTGTTTTTTGCTGGAGCATGCCACGGAGCATGTTACAACACATCCTCACTTTGTTATGTAGGTCATCTCTCGTCTACCTCCCCCTCCCCCGGCTCATGCTATATCTCCTTCTCTCTCTATCTCTGTCTTTCTGTTCTCCTCCTATCTCTCACCTCTCTCTTCGCTCTCTCTCTCTACTCCTCCCTCCCTCTCTCTCTCTCCTCTCGTCTCTTCTTCTCTCTCTCTCTCTCTCTTCTCTCTCTCTCTATCTCTCTCTCTCCCTCTCCACCATTGTTGCTCATAGACCTCATAGCGAGTTCCCTTTTGTGGGTTTTATATTTGTTGTTTCGGCCCCCCCTCTGTGTATTGACCACATCTTCAGTTGTTCATCCATGAATGTATGAAGAGACTGTATCATTTTTTTTGATACATATGATTTTTTAGAAGAGGAGGAGGAAAGAAGAAAAAAACGAAAAATGAAACAAAAACTGGAGAAAAAAGCGATTTGTTCGAGTTACATTGTCATGGTAGTAATGTTTTTACTGCCGAAGACGGCGAGCAGCGAAAATTGCTGGCTGAAGCTATGTAACCAAGTTCCAAATTCAAGTTATTGACCACAGTGCTTTGGATTCCTCGCTTACTGGCTGCTTGCTTTCCTTTTGGACTTTGATGTTGTTTTTTGTTGTGAAAGGTATTTCACCCCAGGAGTGTAGTCTCCCTACACAAACCAGCGGCACCAAGGATTCAGTTCGACTTTTTCAAGGTTCTGGGGGTGCCTAAAAAACCCTCATGCTTCCTCTTGTAAAATTTGACCGTGAGAAGGCTGTGCCGGAGTCTTGTATCGGTATTTTTTGCTGAGGTTTATGCAACCAATGGGCTCAAAAAGGCAACGCTGCCGCGCAACGCGGCAACACGCAACACGCAATGCCGCGCAACAACGCGCAACACGCGGCAACAATGCCGCATAACAACGCGCAACGCGGCAACGCTGCCGCGTGCGCTTAGTTGTACCCTGCAACCGCGCCACACCAGGCGTTATCATTACCTTTTCCTACAAGGGTAAAAACTACGGAGCGCCCAAGAAGGTTGTAAAAGGACTGAAAACTGAATGGCTCTGTCCAACTTTATTTTTTTATATTTGGTCGCAAGGTTGGACAGGCCTTGATGAGCTGATGCTCATGAGTTGGGGGGAGGTTAGTCCCCACAAAGCCAGTCCCCAGTGAATCAGATCTCCTCGTGTTTCGTTTTAGGGCCCCACCAGGCGTTATCATTACCTTTTGACATTTAGTGATGCAGCTTCAACATGAGCTGGTTAACAAGGCATTGCTACTTGGGCAGTACAGGGGTCCTGCCCCCCTAGCAGTACACATGCACCTATTTCGTGGCTCCACAATTAATTGATCAGCATACCGGGAAGTGAATTTTGGAGGCTTGGGCACCTTTCCTGGTTGTGAAAGGGTAGGTTCTGGCTTGGTTGTCATCTGGCAACGAAGGAGCGTTGCAAACTAGCAGGGTGAGAGTATAATAAGGTGAGAAGTGTGAGGCAAAGGACTGATATCGATCCCTATATAGATAGTATAGCATTAGATCGTATATTAGATAGATAGATATAGATGGTATATAGATAGTATAGATCACTACTCTCAGAAAATTATGGGTTTTGAAAACAAGCCAGGCAGTGGAAATCCTCAAAAACAGCGCTCCACTTTTTTTCGGTTTGGAAAGGATTTATTTCTTACCCCGAGGAGGTTGTTTTGGTCTATCCACCCCCCCACACCCCAACCCACCAGCACGACACCGAGGAACCTTCACTTCGAATGGGTAAGGTGCCCACTCCTACGACCAAGGTGAGGCGCACGAATGGCTGAGATATGGTGGCCGAATTGGTGCCTACTAAGTACTTGGATAGGCGCCAGACCCACACAAAAGTGGCTAGGCCCACATCTTAGGCCCTTATAAGCTCCAATTGCGATACCTCCACCTATCGACGGCTCTGCGAGAACTCTGTCCGTGAACATAATCACTTATAATTGTTATATAGTAGACCAATGTTGCCAGTTTTGTTTGTGATATTGGAAGTGAATACCTGAAAATAGTAGTTTTGCAAGCCCACAAACAACACACAAACCACGGTACGGGCGCCGACCACACCCAAAAAAACAAAAGAGTAGGGGCAAGAGATAACTGTGCCACAAAGATAGGCGCACACATATGTTGTGGTTTTGTTTTTGCGGGTCACAGTTTGTGGGGGCCGCGCCGCGAAGATACCACACGTTTCGACTCAATGAGCGTCCTTTGCACCACTACCCCTATTGACCACGGCAAGGCACACGCTCCTGCCCTGACATGTAGTTAGAGGCGGCAGGCCAAGAAGGGCATGGGACTATGAAAACAACCAGAGGGCAGATATTCCGACCAGTGCTATACCCTACAGGTTTGCTTGGACAGGACGCCAAAATATTTGGCATTGAACCTCGTAATTATGGGTCACATGCCGCAAGGTTACTGCAGAGAGCATAGGATGTGTACGAGACATCACATTTGCTAACTCACCCCGCGCTGTGTGTCCCGTGATCCTCACGCCCCCCCGGGCCCCCAACCCACGAAGGTAAACCACGGCGAGACAGGAAAAGAGCAATCATCTCGTTGAACTGTGGTCTAGGCGATTTGCACGTCTAGACCAGGGCTGGGAAAGTGGGTGGGTGTTGGTGTGGTGTGGTGATATAAGGGGGTTGAAGAGGGTGGGTATGGGTGTGGGGGGTGGAAAGAGGGTTGTGTGTGGGGCGAGGTGGGGGGGGAGGGGGGGGGGGAGTGTGATGGTGTGTGACCCCCGAGAGTAGACCCGTTCGGTGCGTAGCGCGACCCCCTGTGTGGTAAGTGGTTTTGGGTGTACAGGTGGGGTGTGCGCGTTTGGCCGTGGGCTTGGAAGGTGGCTGTAAAAAACATGTTGAATTGGTCGGTTATGGGTCGGTTGCCTCTCAGGACGCAGGCTATGACATTGGTTGGTTATGTCTCAGGACGCAAGCTGGAACTGCCTGTTGCGTGTCTCGGGCGCAGGCTGGGGGCCTCTCATGAAGAACAGTTTTCACCAGAGTACATGAGACCCAGGCCAGCCATTTGGAGTCGCACGAACCTTCAATTCAATTATGGACTAACCAGAATCATTATGCCGATACGGAAGCGACGCACATACAAATATTACTCACGGAGCAACACCTATAAAGCACCGCGTTCGTGAGGTTCAGGGGGGCAGCCCATCTGCTTGCATTGGGGCCAAGCACCGGAGACGTGGAGTGTGTGTGTGTTTGGGTGTTGGTTGTGTGTGTGCAGTAGGGGGGGGGGGGGGGGGGGCTTGTTGTATTGTAATAGGTGTAATCCCCTGGATGAGGGTTTTGGGCCTGGTCCATGTGTTGTCTGCACGCGACGATGGACTGGAAGGAGACAATGGGATCAGGGATACTAAGGAGGGCCCCCCGCTCTGCTCCTGAGAAGCAAACAATTTTGTTAGCCTGCGTCATGTGACGCAACCGACACCATTCCTCCTCCCGCACCCCACCCCCCCTCTTTTTCTTCCCTCCCGGCTCACGGACCCTCCCCGCCCATGTTGCGTCCTGCGACGCACACGGAATCTTCCTCCACATATTAACAGAGCTGGTGGTTTATCATAGCCGCACACCTTCACTAATGATCATTGCAGCACCCGAAGCAGGGCCCTGTCGGTAAAAGATTGTTTGGGTCCGGTCATCAGTGTTTGCTTCTTTTAAGCATTCCTGCCCACGAGTGGTGCAAGTCACTTGCAGCTTATTTCGGGCTACACCTGGAGCCCTGGTGCCTAACACACATGATACCATGTCGTTGGGGGGCATGAGTGGAGCTCAAGCTATGTGTGTTGAGACGTGTAATCAGGGTTTCACAGAGGAGTTTCTGGTCTGAGTTCGTCCCAGGTGAGTTGGGCACTTTGGCCATGCTAGGGGAGGTTAGGCTATGAGGGCAGCATGTTTCCCAGGGCCCCACAGTAGTAGGTCTCAGTTTTGCCAAGGTGTCATATACGGTACGTGAGTTTCCCCCCTTGATCCCCTTCTGGCACTTAAACAATTTACGCTCAATCTAATCTCTTCATACCTGCATGTATAAACAGTGAAATGAAACTGTGAA
>JACBWV010000252.1:518582-571082 GCA_013435795.1 Chlamydomonas sp. ICE-L
ACCCCACCCCACCCCACCCCACCCACCCCACCCACCCACCCCACCCCACCCACCCCCCCACCCCACCCCACCCCACCCAACCCCACCCACCCACCCCACCCCACATGTCACCCATGTGTCTGTCTGTCTGTCTGTCTGTCTGTCTGTCTGTGCTAGTTTGTTGTTTGTCTGTTTTGGGGAACTGGGAAACTGGGAAACTGAACTTCACGCTGACAACAATCCAGAAGGGAAGGATCCAGAGGCTGAAGAAGGTAGTGATAGGAACATTGTACTGATCACTCGTCTGTTTGTTTGTTTGTTTTGGGAAACTGGGAAACAGGGCAACTGAACTTCACTCTGTAGACAAGGCAGAAGGGAAGGATCCAGAGGTTGAAGAAGGTGCGGATATGATGACCACCTGGCCGTAACTGGCCCCTGGCCCTGGCATTGGTCAGCTGCACTCGATTCCGGTGCCACCTGTCGCTCAGACAGCTAACACTCTCCGCCAAATGTATGCATCGCTTGCGGCGTGCCTGGGACATGTCGTGTAGATGCTCCTTAAAGCGCAAGCCCTTCCTATACAGTTGGGCAAGTCCCTTTAGCCTATTTGGCCTACACCTGGACTGTAACATACATACATACATACAAGTGCTCAATTGTGTACCTTGTAGTGTAGTGCTCAATTGTGTAATGTAGTGCAAGTGCTCAATTGTGTACCTTGTAGTGTAGTGCTCAATTGTGTAGTGTAGTGCAAGTGCTCAATTGTGTACCTTGTATTTTAGTGCTCATTGTGTTGTGTAGTGCAAGTGCTCAAATGTTTACCTTGTAGTCTTCAGTTTAATTGTGTACCTTGGTGTTTTGGGGGCATGTATGTATGTGTGTTACATTTATGCATACCTGCTTTGTGCATTCTGCTTGTTGCACTGCCGGATCTTGCCTGCAACTTGTCACTTGAATGTATATGTTTGTTGTGCATTCTGCTTGTTGCACTGCTGCATCTTGCCTGCAACTTGTCACTTAAATGTATGGTGCTACGTTAGAGCAATGTGTGGGTGCTAGCTGGATTTTGGGGGGTGCTACGTTAGAGCAATGTGTGCAATGTGCTTTGAGGGGCCAAAAAGCTACTAGCAGTGACCGGAAGCAATGTGTGCCCTGTGCTGGCAGAAGGGGCAAAAGGGGCAAAAGGGGAAAAAGCAGAGGGGGTAGAAGCGGCAAAAAAGCAGAGGGGCAAGAAAGCTGCTAGCAGCTACCGAAAGGCTACTAGGAGCATCATGGTGCTACACAAATGATTTAAGTATATTGCATAATTAAATGGTCATTGTAGCACGAACTCAGGGACCCCGTCGGTAAAACGATTGTTTGGGGTTCAGTTCGTCAGTGCTTTTTCTTTTGAAGCCCTTCCTACTATGGTTGGGCAAGTCCATTTAGCCTATTTGGCCTACCCCTGGACTGTAACGTACATACACACAATGACGCCATTTTCTTTGGTTAAAAACCACTCATCCGTTTCTTGTTATTGCAGGCATCGGAGGTGTTGGAATCAAGTTTGCTGCGCATCGATGACATGTTGGCCATCTTCAACTATTATTAGATATGTATGTCACAGTCCAGGGGCAGGGTAGTGCAGGACACAGCGTCCTGCGTCGCAGGACGCAACATGGGAGCAGGGTACTACATTATGTCAAATTGGTCAGTGCTTTAAGCGCACAAACGTCAAATTGGTCAGCGCTTTGTAGTGCAAAAAGCGCAAAAACTGCGCGCTGCGCCCCACAGGGGGGTGAAAAAACTGCGCGAAACGCGCAGTGGGGCTCAAAAAGTGTGCGTGATATCGCGCTGTCGCGCGCGCTTTGTAGTACCCTGCATGGGAGTGTCCGTTGCGTTCCAGGCGCAAATTCAGGATGTTGGTTGCGTCCCACCCATCAGTTGATTGGCCCACCACCACTCCATTGCCGTGGGCTATGAAGTCAGTTGATAGTAGGACGCAGCCTAATGTATCCACTGCGTCCCAGGACGCAACCTACTAAATTGGGTGCGTCCTAGGACGCAACCTACCGAATTAGGGTGCGTCCCAGGACGCAACCCCTGGGGTCCGTTTGAAGTACCCTGTCCAGGGGTAGCTACATTGGCTGTATGTATGTCACAGTCCAGGGGTAGCTACTTTGGCTGTATGCCAACTCTGGGCTGCACACTGTCTCCCAATGCCAAATCCCCTCGTGTGATACCCACAGAAACCAGGAAGCTTACTAAGCGGATTAGACAGTTTGAAGACTTGCCCAGTTCCATATCAGGTTGTTCAGGAGGGGCCCCAGCTCTGTGTCCTAGGACACAACCAATTGTACAGCCTGCGTCCTCGGGCGCAACCAATTTTGCATCCTGCGTCCTGAGACGCAACCAACCCTCCCCAGGACGCAACGGACCCTTCGGCGTTGAATCTGCGACGCAAGATGCAGCGTCCTGAACAACTCAGGTCTATATCTGTGTGTTTGCTTTGGATGGATGATGTGTTATCACTCCTCATCTATGTTGGATCAACACTGTCCTGCATTACATTACATTACATTACATTACATGTTAAAGTCTACTTGACACCGCGAGGGTGTATGAGACTCTGTGCTTTAAACAAAAAGAAAAAGCACCCACAAAGCAAAAAACCCCATTACATCAGGGGTGTGTCGAGGACAAACAAACCAAACTCCCAACCACCGTTTTGGTGGCGTAGGTATTAAACCCCTTAGAGCCGGACCCAGATCTCAACCACTTACAGTGGCGGAGGTAAGAAGCTAACAAATGAGAAGTCACAAGAAGAAGAAAAAAAGGGATGATAAATTACGGTGCCACTAAGCAGTCCAGGGCTTCCTGTCTTGCTCTTCTACAAGTAGAAAGATGGCATTGATGGGTACCAGGGTACTACTAAGCGCGCGCGGCAGCGCGGTGCCGAGCTGCCTTTGTGAGCCCCTCTGCGCATTTTACGCAGTTTTTTAAACCCCCCTGTGGGCGCAGCGCGCAGTTTTTGCGCTTTTGCACTAAAAAGCGCTGACCAATTTGAAGTTTGTGCGCTTCAAGCGCTGACCAATTTGGCAAGAAGTAGTACCCTGATGGGTACGTATAATTCCATATTCATTCACTCTTCTACCATCAATCAAGGCAGTGACAATATAATCACAACATCAAATTATCAGTGTAGCACGATCTCATCAGGGCCTTCGTCTGTACAACGATTGTTTGGGGTTCAGTTCATCAGTGCCTTTTCTTTTTAACCCTTCTGGAATCTTGGTCGGGCAATTCGCCTATTTGGGTACCCCCTGAATTGTAGCATAACATATAACATATGTTAGCACGTAACGGCTTAATTGTGTGGTTCGTATACCTCTATATGTAACTGAAGGCGCCGCGGATGTTGTGGAGCAGGCTTGTCTTTGGTCATCTATAGCCTGTATACCGGTATGACAATAATGTAATGTAATACGTTATCAACATTATCCTGATTAAATAGTTGGAAGTCCCCCCCCCCCCAACCCCAACCCCAACCCCAACCCCCCTCGGTTGTTGGGGTGCGGGCTTGTATTGGGTCATCACTGGCCTGCCTACGACAGTTGCTTGTGAAAGGTGTGTTGCAGTCCAGGGGTACCCAAATAGGCTAAAGGGACTATGATATCAGGAGGGGCTAAAACGAAAACAATCACTGGTGAAACACATGGTATAAGATATATTTCCAAGCGTCTTCCCAAGCCCTAAACCCTAAACCCTAGAAACTCCAAGCGTCTTCCCAAACCCTAAACCCTAAATCCTAAATCCTAAATCAACCTTCAAAAGGTTCAGGGTTCGGAGTCTTGACCAGCCACCTGCCCACTTCTGGACCAATTCTAAGATTATCAAAAAGCAATTTCCTGTATTTATACCAGTAGTGTAAAAGTCTGAAAAACCTCCATATAATGCATAAAACATAAGTTGCATTTCGTCGCCTACCAGCAACCACAATATCCACACCACAACAACTGCATGATATATTACAACGAGAGTGTTCTTGTATAGATGCCCTAATCAAGTTATACCGCGTCTATCGTGCTACAAGTCGTTCGGTTATTTTGGTGAATATCAGAGAAGCGATCTATGCCACATATTCTCCGGGCACATCTTCGAGATCTGCAAGACCAAAATAAGATGCCCCGTATCCGCACATCCAGATACACTCATCACAGTATCACACCTTCTTTGCACAGAGCCAAACCTACAGAATGTGCAGGTTTGGGAAGAGTGAGATTCCAGTATTGCCGTTCAGGCCACGCCGTTCGCATGGAAGCATCTGCGAGCACCCTACGAGGCCTGGGCTGGGCTAGCATACCGTAGTACTCAAAATAATGGACGATGAGGGAGGGAGGTGGTGGTGGTGGGGTAGGGTGGGGTGGTGGGGGAGTGTGTGTGTGTGGGGGGGGGGGGGGGGGGGGGGGGGGGGTGTTTATGATGTTGATGGTCAAGACGAAGGGAGTGGGGCTTCACTGTTGGCCAATGTTGGTTCAAGTTGGCCTACATGTCTGCCCTATATGTCTGTCCCCGGAGTAAATACCGGTTTGGCGCGTAACAGCTAGCGAGGGACCCTACAAGGGTTCGGAAAACCCCCATCACGACGTTATTTCTTGGCTTGGCCTCAACTTTGGACTTTCGCCTCCCCCTGGAAACGGGATGTACTGGATGTACTGGTGTCCAGATGAGAATCTGTCCAGCGTGTCACCCTAGTGATCACTATAGTGATCACTCTAGTGGCCAAGGCATGCTCCCATGGGGATGAGCGATGCTTGAGCCAACAGTCTGGCAGATGCTACACATTACTAATCGTGCATGACGCTGCTGCAGCCAGCGTTTGGGTCGGCCAGAAACATTAGTAATCGTTCTGAACGTTGCCCAGGCCAACGTTTCGCGAGATCGAAAACATTACCCAGACCTCAGACAACAATGGGACATATGGTGAATAAACATTAGCAACATGGTGCGCATGATTCATCTAGGATCCGAAAAGCGCAGGTTTTATCATTTGATATCATAAAAGTGTTGTCTTGATCAGGCTTCAACGACCCATGCAGGGATTAATGCTCCACACCGATCTCGAGCCGGTGACCTTGGCGCTTTTAGTACTACGCTCTGATCAACTGAGCTAACAAGGCTGATCTGCTCCGTTACATTATCTGTAAATTTACCTGCCCTTTAATAAGTGGGCGGACAAGCTTTATATCGTATAGGATATATATCCTATATGTTATATATAGTTTGACCTCCCTTATTTCTAAGGGACCCGTGTTCGATCCTCGCAGGGGGTCGAAACGGATGAGTCGCATTCCACTAACGGGAGTTGGATCGCCTTATCCCGGAGGGCACTTAATCGCGTACGGATCTCAGTGTTGTGGACTGTGGACGCGGTGCAATAAATAATGTTAATACCCACAGTGGATGAACACACTGCTTCTCGATTCGGGTCTCTACCTGGCGATGTACAGATCCTTCACCTCTATCCGGAACACCCTGCTTCAGCCAGTCGCTGGGCCCATGGAAATACCGTTGGACTCAGGTATCAATACGCCAACATGGGTGACAGACATTACTTTAGCCCAGTCTGGAGGGCGGTATGGTCCAGACCCCGTGGGGTAAAGCTCACGCCCATCGGGAGAAATTCGAGCCCTACTGCCGGAAGACAGTGGTGTTCGGAGTCCGTTCCCTCGGGGGCGGTGGTGTTTCCACTGCCAGGATAAGTGGTCATTGTAATCTTCTTCTAGGGGCGGTGGTTTTTCCACTGCCAGGATAAGTGGCCATTGTAATCTTTCTTTCTTTTTTCCTCTCTCACAAGCTCGATCGTGTGCAGCAGTGCTACTCACGCCTTGCCAAACTGCCTCTATCAGTGTTTGGTCGTGGCCTCTCCTCCTCGGCCTACGGCATTAGCAAGTTGCTCTACCATGCCGATTTTGAAGGCATCCCTTTAGACGTGGTAGAACAACTGTCATGCCTCACCACTAAGCTGGTGGACCGGGGTCTGGCCCCAGAACCCACGGCCCTCAAACTTCCAGTTGTTCCATCCGCTCTCCTTCCTGGCTCCCCGAAGCTGGGCGGGTTTGGATGTATTCTTTGGCAACACCGCATCACCAGTCGCCATGCAGTCTGGGGAGTACGCCTCTTCCGTGGCCTTGCGAGGGGGATCCATGACCGGTCCCCGCCCTGGCTCGTTGTAGCACATGAGCTTCTCCTCACGCTCATGCCCCCTCATATGGCCTCTCAACCCCCAGAGTTAGGATTTCATGCTTGTAGGGACACAACCTTCAAAACCTCAGCCTGTGGCCAAGGCCTCCCCCATGGTCCTCTCCGCCGCATGGCGCTTGGAATAGCCGCCCTCTCCACTGCTGTTATTGACTGATTTATATATCAGTCTCTGAGTCGGCACAATGCACACCGGTACCTTTCCCTCCTGGTACCGTGTTGCCTGCCCCCAGGCCACAGGCTAGCTGTAGCCTGCACGTGACTGCAGTACCCTGCAGTACACGTCTCTATTCTATATGATTGCGCCTGTTGCGCTTAATCTTAATTAGTATCTTCTCCTCTATCGAGCCTATGCCGTTGTAACAATCTTACATTCACAGGTTATGTGCGCCATCTTTAGACGCTAACGAAGAATAGCCGCTGATTTCCGCATTCGGATTCAGTTCCCCTCTGACTTGTCGAAGGCCCGAGTTTTAACTAAGCACCTGGACTCCCTGTGCGGATCCTACTTCCCGCTGCTCCGCCTGCCGCTTCCTACCAAGACTCCTTGGATCTGCCACTGCGTCCTACGACTGGAGCAAGCAAGAGCGACCACAAGTCACCGAAATCTATGAAGTGAGTATAGGACGACGCCCTCACCGAGACCCACACAGTGCTGTATTGATCTCAGACGATCAATTTGTCTACGACCCCAGCTTAAGAGAAGCTTCTGTCGTCGAACATTGCCGCTTGGCAACGTTCAACCCCCGGTAATCCGTTGGATCCCTTTGGATCGCCCATTCCCACACACACTCCATCCACTCTTCCCCTGCCCCGCCCTCGTAACTCCCCCTATCCCAACACTCCGACCTTCAACGCCAAGACTCCTACACAGAAGACCTCACCATGCCACCCCCACGTATATTCACTGGTAACAACCTCTACAACTGGCGCTGCGCCAGGCAGAATATCCTTCTCGCCCTCAAATCAGATAGGGATACCATTGCCATTGCTTTCGACTGCCAACAGGCGGTGGTCGCTGGCGAGCCTGCCGACTCTGATGGTTACCCTGCTGATGACTTTACTTACCTTGTTGTTGCGGGTGCTGATCCAGCTGTTCCGGCTCATGGTGTCCCCACCAGGATCTCCACCTGGAAGAACAACAAGGCCTTCAAGATCATCATAGATCATGTATCAGATCCCATCCAGCAGGCCATTCATGCTAACACAGATATGGCCACTAGAGCTTTCAGGTTTCTGGATGCCTGTACTCTGAGGAAGGCAGCAGGCTAGAGCATACCACCCTGACTGCCATAATGGGAATACGTATGACTTCCACTGAATCCCTGCAGACAAACCTCTCTAGGGCAGCTGATATGTATTCTCAGATTCCCAAGATTCAAGGCACCCACATCGTCTCTACCAGCACCTTTCTCAACCTTATTGTCAAGGGACTGAACTCCCGCCCTGAATATGATGGGTATATCAATCAATTCAACCCCACAGCTGTCACCACCTTTGCTATGCTCCAAAGTGCCCTCTTCAACTGGTGCTTAGTGAAGCAAGTTGACCCTGCACCATCTCCTGAAGAGGCTGAGATGGCAGCTGCAGCTTACAGGGCCAGGAAGCCACTCAACAGCAAGCACCTCCCATTCAGAGATAGGACTATCTCCTACAAGAAGATGATCTGCTGGAACTGTGGGGGAATAGGCCATAGCTCCAGAGACTGCACCAGTGAGGACACTGACCTGGCTTTCAGGCCAGCTGACTCAGATGATGCTGACCATGGATCTAAGTCACCTCCCAAGAACAGATCAGGAGATGACAAGGATCCTGACGACAAGAAGACTCCCAAGAAGACCAGTACAGACAGGAGGCGTCTAAGAAGAAACCCAAGCAGGGGACGCCATGCCCACGTTGCTGATGGTGATCAGTCCACCTCAAACTCTGACAGTGAGGGTGAAGAACACAACTTCCTGTCCCTGGCACTGGATGAAGACAACCTCCAGCCCATGAGATTTGCTACACCAACCAGAGGCAAGTCTGTTTCATTTGCCTTGCCACCTGACCCCCTGGCTAATACAGCATTCTTTGGACAAATAAGTGCTGATGATGAATGCACTATAGAAGATGGAGAAGTTTCCCAGGCAGTACTGCAGACAGAATGGATCATAGATACTGCAGCACACTCTCATGCAACCAGTAACATCTCCCATCTGCATGACATTCAGGACCTCCCACAGCCTATTAGGCTGCAGCTGGCAGATCAAGACTCTCCACCTATCCTCTGCAAGCAGATAGGGAAGGCCAAGATCAAGGGCCATGGCAGAACTCTGATCATCCTGAACAATGTACTTCTTGCTGACTGCAACATGCCCAACATTATTAGCATTCATGCAGCCACCAGCCTGTGCCCAGACCTCCAAGTTCACCTGTCCAAGACCCAAGCCATACTCTCCATCCCAAGACCATCTGGTACCAAACTGCTCCTCTCATGCCCCAAAAGGCATGGACTCTACCTTACCCAAACTTCACCAGTCACTGCCAGTAATCCCTCTATCCCTGTGGGCCCTACCATTGCCTACATCATGATGGTTACCAAGCCTCCATCAACTCACACTGACTCTGAGACAGGACAGTACCCACCCACTCATGAGACCTCCCCCAGTAGAGCTGATCAAGACTGCCAGGTTCCCCCCTCTACCTCTGCAACGTCTGCACCCCACACTGATTTTGAGATAGGGCAGTACCCACCCACTCATGTGGAGGCAAACCAAGACCTCCATGACTTCCCATCTACTTCTGATCCATCTGCACCCCACACTACTCCTGAGATAGGGCAGTACCCACCCACTCATGTGGAGGCAGATCAAGACCTCCAGGACTTCCCCTCTACTTCTGCTCCATCTGCACCCCACACTGAATCTGAGATAGGGCAGTACCCACCCACTCATGTGGAGGCAGATCAAGACCTCCAGGACTTCCCCTCTACTTCTGCTCCATCTGCACCCCACACTGAATCTGAGATAGGGCAATACCCACCCACTCATGTGGAGGCAGACCAAGACCTCCAGGACCATCCTCCCCCTATCTGCCAGTACCATTCCTCTTGACCCTGGACTAGGAGTAGATGACCCTCCAGAAACCACTCCAGCCCTCCAACGACAGCTGGACAACCTGAGCCTACAACGAGCCAGAGCAGAGATGGAACTCCTCAGTGACCAGATAAGGACCAACTATGAGGAATATGATGGCCCCATACATAGATGGGGACGGGCCACTCAAGCCATCTGATCTAGACACAGCAACTACCTGGGACCAATGGATACTGGTCAACAGGTCACCAGACATTGGACTACCACTGGGAGAAGTTAATCAGAATGTCAACCACATCCACTTCTCCAACAACTCCAGCCTTAGTCTCACACGATTTGGATGCACCCTACACCACCTGAACAGCAGGCCTGCTTCACCAGCTTTCATCATCAAGCCCAGGCCTCCACTGTCCAAGCTCATCACAGCATTCACCAGCAAGTTCCCTACCCTGCTGGCTTCTGAACAGGAACAGTTCCCACACAGGTCAATGCACAAGGAGCCATCTGATGCCTACAGTCCTATCATCAAGCACAATAGCAGACTCCAGCAAATGGTGCAAGCCTACCCAACTGTTTCTACCACAGCCAGACCCACTCTACAGTGGGCCATTTGTCTCCAAGCTTCCATGGTCAATGCACATGCTCACACACTCTCATTCAGACCTAAGATGATCATGGACCCCAGGAGCTGTGCCCATCCTGGAGGCAAAGTGCTACGTGTCAACCACCTCAGCATGAACTGGAGCCCCATGGACTTCACCTTTATCAACATTCTTACCCCCCCCCCCAGCCTAGCTCCCAAGTTATTTGACCAGTTCTTTGCCCAGATCTGCCAGCAACTTGACCTTGATGGCTTCCCCAGCAAGCCAGGCACTTAATTCAGTTACAAACATTGCTCTTCATCTGTTAGAATAGACTTGAACACTCTAGATTTTTTAGATTACCTGCCTACTGTACTGCCCCATGTACTTCCACAGGCCGCACCCTTCTGAATTTAGAATTCCTCTAGTCTCCTTTTGATGTCTATGCTTTAATTTAGGATCTACATAATGTAGATCACCCAAATTATGGGGGGACTAGTCCAGACATCATGTCTAAAGACAAATCCTCTAGTCTCGAATCAAGCAACTTCTCGTAGCCAAGGATGTCTTCACAAGCCTTCACCAAGCCTGGACTTTCCTTCCCCAGCTTCCCAACAGCCTATCTGCAGCCCTCTGCAGTACTCAGTCCAGCCCCATAGCAGCCTATCTGCTCTAGCCTGCAGCCTACCTGCAGTTTACTCACACCTTCTCAGCAGCCTCTCTGCTACCTAGCCTGCAGCTTACCTGCAGTTTCCTTGTACCTTCTCAGCAGCCTTTCTGCTACTTAGCCTGCAGCCTACCTGCAGTGCCACTTACCTAGCCAGCTACCCCAGAAGACTGACATTTCTTTGAAGACCCCTGTTAAAGTGATTTCTCCCTTTCAGCTACTAGAAATTCCCAAAGTCTCCCTAGTTTTAATATTTTAATTTTCTTATGCCCCTCAGTTAATTCCAGGAATTCTTGAGCTCAAGAATACCTTGAATTGGGGGGGATGTTATTGACTGATTTATATATCAGTATCTGAGTCGGCATAATGCACACCGGTACCTTTCCCTCCTGGTACAGTGTTGCTTGCCGCCAGGCCACAGGCTAGCTGTAGCCTGCACGTGACTGCAGTACCCTGCTGTACACATCTCTATTCTATATGATTGCGCCTGTTGCGCTTAATAGTATCTTCTTCTCTATTGAGCCTATGCCGTTGTAACAATCTTACATTCACAACTGCTGCTGGGCCATTGCGGGATGTCTCACATCGCCCACTAGAACTGGGTCCTTGGTGTCTTGCATCACCGCTGTGGGGTAACCCCCTTTTGCCAGCCCCACCCCCACCGCCCCAGGATGCTAGTATGCTACTCATAATGCCCCTTTGAGTGGTATCCCAGGCACTTTTCTAGATGATGTGTTCTATCCTTTGATGCAAATTCCTTCCCTAGTCTGTGTCTCGGATGCCGTCCGCATCTCAGCCTCCCTCTCTGCCGCCCTTAGGGTGTGCTCTCGACTTGCATGGACTGGTGATATTCGGCGGAACTTCTGCCGCAGCCACGTTTGGCAGCATGAAGTTACCCGCACTGGACTCATGCACATGCCTGTTACCATGTCCACGTTTGTAGAGGACCCCCTCCATGTGCAGGGGCTGCTGAGCTCTTTGCTTGATAGCATCCCCCAAAATTGGCGGTCACCTCCTCCTCCTTTCCCCTCACCCCCTCCTCCTCATCCCTCCAACCTGACACATGCCCAGCCTGATATCCCGGCCGCTATCAGTGGGCAGTTGCCTTCTCCTCCAGCCCCCCCCCCCCCCCCCCCCATGTATCCCTCTTGCACCTCCTCAGCCCACGGCTAGGATGGGTCCTTCCCCGCTCGCCCGCCACCCCTCTCCACTCCACAGGGTTCCCGGTCACTCTAACCAAACTCACGGTTAAGCATGGCACCGCCTTGCAGAGTGTAGCAACAAAGGGCCTCCAATCTGAGGCATGGGCTACGTACGTGAGCCTTGCCTTGGGTCCACCTTACTGCCCACGGTATCTCTCTGCCCAAACACGGGCGTTTGCTAGGCTGCTTCCTTCACTCTGGTCCCTTCCTTGGGAAAACAGCCAAAAGGACATTGTGTGGCGCCTTATGGCCGATGGCGTTCCAGGGGCCTCCTCCCGGGTACAGTTCCGCTGCTCGTGTTGCCCTGATGTGCCTTCTGACTGCGACCCCCGCCTCCACTGCTTTTGGACGTGCCCCGTTGCTTAAGCGGTCCGTGAGGCTCTCCAGGTTCCCTTGGCCACCCTTTCTGCCTGCCCCATCCAGAGAGCTAGCCTCTGGGTGTGCAACCTTCGCCCCTCCTCAGCCATGGATACCGATGTGTGGGGAATTGTTTGCCTTGCGGCCCTGTCAGCTATGGATCATGGTTAACGGTCTGTAACCAAAGTCTGTAAATAGAGTAGAGTACAGGTTTACAGAGCGTTTACAGCGTTAACCCCTGTAAACCCACTGTAAAACCTCTGTAATGGGGTCGGTAAAGGGCCCGAATATTGATGGGATGGCCGCCGGCAACTGTGGAGGTTGGCCTCCTCTGTCCGTGGTGAGGCCACTTCCGGCCCTCGCCAGGCCACTCTGTATGAGTTGTGGGGGCTTCCACCTCCTCAGGTGCCAGCTGTTCGCCCCCTCTCGGAGAGGGCTGAAGCACTTGCTGTGGCTGATTTCTGGGCTCGCATTGCTGATTTTGTCGCTGTCAACATGAATTGCGGTGCTCTCACGCGTTTTATGACTTGGTGACTTCTTATGTACTTCCTTAGAACTATCGGCTCTGCCAGCTTCCCGTAGTGACAGCTTCCCGTAGACTGTGTCATCCTTTGAGTGACTCAGTGACAGCTTCCTGTTGGCTGCGTCACCGGTCTGTCTGTACCCTGTTAGGTTCCTGGCTGCCGCCCCCTTTCACCACTGGTGCCCCTTCATGGGTCTCCCGTGCTTGTAATGCTATTCTCGTCTCCGTGTATAGATTGGCGCGTCTGTTCCGCTGCAACATCTCTGTCCACTCTTCGGAGTGCTTACTAGCTGATAGGTTACTGGGTTCGTCATTACTACCACCGCTTTTCAATGCAACTTCCGCGAGGGCCTCCTGCCGGCTTTGAGAAACTCAATGAACACAATGGGATTTCTTGGTCGCGCGGCATGAGCAGCGTCATTATTAGCAATGGCTGCGACCTTATTCTTCCTCCGAAGTTTCGGGTTCCCACTGATTGGCTTGATGATTGCGCGCCAGCGGCCTCTGCTGCCGGAGAGGAGTCTCCTTCCGCCATCGTGGAAGCCACCCCCCCCAGTCATACCTCCATCTTTCCGACTCCTTCTCCTTTTTTCCACCGCCTCTCTGTTGAGGTTGAGGACGTTCTGATGAATCTTTGCTGTGTACAGACACAGATCATCAAGTATGCTTCGGCACCTGTGCCGGCCACTGCCCAGTTTTGGGGTGGCTGCCAGTCTGACGATTACCTGACTGAAGATGAGCAGGAGTACAAGGACTACTGTGCTGCCAACCGTTCCGACTCTGAGGACTTGCAGAGTGCTAAGAGTGGCGACTTCGGTGGAGCGACTCCGACTACTGCTACTCGAGTCTTTGAGACTTCTCCTGTTTCGCCAGTGTTTGAGCCTGCTATTCCGTCGGCGCCTCTGCCTACACCTGCACTTACGCTAGCGCCTCTGCATGCACCTCTGCTTGAGCCACTTCCACCGGTCTACCCGGAGGTGGCCAGGCCGTCTTTGCTGCAACGCTCTGCGTCCTTCACCACCACCAACCCTCTGGAGCGAGGTCTTTCTGGCTACAACACTCGTGCTCGAGAAGCTGCTGCTACGGCTTCCCGCACTTCTGCTGCTGGCCCCTCCATGGAGCCTCCTCCTCCCCCGCCTGTGGATCTGTCCCCTCCAGGGCCCCCACCGCCTCCAGTCTTGACTTCGCGGTCTCACGATTCTTGGGAGCATCTGCTCTCTGGTGGACCTCCTCCTGTGCTCCTGCTGCAGGACTTCCGTCTTGTCCGCCGAGCTCAATCCGAGCTTGGATCTCTGGATGGCATCTTGTACGGTAGGATGGATTATCACGCCACTCAGGCTAATGTTGATCTCAAGGGTCGTGTTCGACGTGTGATGGCATTCACTGAGCTAGGTCTCAAGTGCCGGTCTTTTCTAGGGCCTGTTCCGGAGGGGATTAGATATCCTCATGCTAATGGGGTTACGTTTGGCGGTATGAGGCGTAGGAATGCTGATCTAAAGGGTTACCAGTGGTTGGAGGTTCCTCGTCCTCTCTGTCCTGTAGAGCCTGATTTCGAGCTGGTAGTGAGTTTTGCGCGGTCCCTGCCTGAGGTTAGGAACATAGATGACCAGCGCGCGTATGACGCTGGTCTTGCGGCTGAGTATTTTCTGTCTGTTCGTAAGTCTTTAGCATCTCTCTCCCCTACTCCTGCTGCTGGAACTTCGGCCTCACATGGTGAGTCTCGTGTAGATCCTGCACTGTTGGGTTTTAGTGCTCTGCCCCTGGAACGTCAGGAGTTCATGTGTCTCACCATGATGCTTGCGAACATGACGGATGCGATGATCAAGGTGTATCAGGACTTCGCCACTCCTCGGGATATCTTTTTGCATATCCGGAGGCAGCAGTCTGATGCCCTTGCCGCTTGTGTCCCTCTCATGCTCGTCGAGCTTCAACGTGCGTCCATGAACAATTCTGAGCCTGTGGATGATTTCTTTCGCAGGGTCCGCGGTTTGTGCACTGACCTCCGCAGTGCTGGGTATCCACAGACTCAGCGTCATGCCATGTACACTATTGTTCAGGGCATCACTCACCCCCGCTTCGACTCTCTGCGGCTACAATTTGGTACGTTACTGTATCAGAAGCTGCCTGTTGATTACTGGACCTGTCTTGCAGCATATCGGTCGTTAGATTTCTTGAACGTGTCTCTCCCCAAGTCGAATCCCAGGCATCCTGGTTGGTCCCGCGACCCTCCCCATGTCCCTGCCAAAGCTGCTTTCCAGCGTGGCCGGGGGCCTGGTGCTCAGGGTTCCGGGGCTACCAAGAGGCGCCTGGATTGCGCTTGGGGCCCCTGTCTTGTCTGTCCCAAAACGACCCACTCGGAGGAACGTTGCTGGACGAAGCATCCGCACCTGCGAAAGACCAAGGCTGGTGCACCGGGCAGTGAACCCGTGCCCATTGCCTTGGCCCTTCCAGGTTCGCTGACTCGTAAGCAGATGTCCTCCTTGCAGGCTCAGATTGACGGGTACGCCATGTCCAAGAACTAGGAGGTACGCTCTGTCCTATTCTCTTGCACTACGAAGTTCTCTAACGTGTGTAGCCCGAGTCTTTCTGAAGGTGTCTAGCATGTGGACTCTGGAGCTGGAATGTCCATCACAGGTGATAAGTCTTTGTTCACTGTGTATAAGGCTTCTGCAATTGGTCCTGCAGTTCGATTTGGTGATGGGGTGATTCAACGGTCAGAAGGTATGGGATCCATAGTGTTATGTAGTGATTGGTTACCAACATCAATCACTCTAACTGATGTTCTCTACATCCCTCACTGTCCGGTGAACCTCCTGTCAGTAAATGCTGTGGCTCATTCTCTCCACTACCAGGTTTCTTTTGATAGTCTTAGTTGCACTGCCAATCAGGGCTCTTCTGTTCTCTGGTCTTTTCCTGCCTCCAGTGATGGTGTTTACAAGTTTGCATGTAGGCCTTGTAGCACCTCCCGTCGCTGTTTCAGGGTTGCTGACGATTATCCAGCGTTTGCACTTGATGTTGATGAGGACGGTGGAGTTGTTATCCCTACCACTCCTGCATGGCTGTGGCATAGGCGGTTGGGTCACCCCGGCTATGATGCCATGCACAACCTTGTCAAGAAGGGTATGTTATGATATGATATGTAGGTGTATCATACCCAACTGCCTGGACCGGCCAACCGGCCAGGACGGCTTCCTGCCAGGTCCAGGAGCTGGGTTGCTGCCAGGCAGTGCCGGGGCATAGAACCTTACCTACGCCCTGCTATACACGCAGACGACTACAAGAGTAATCGACGCAACATGCAATGCTATTCTAATACCCAATAACAGGTTTGGATTCATCACGTTCCTGCGTACACTCTCACTACACGAGTCTCGTAGCGCTCGACAGCTCTCATAACACGAGCCGAGCACCATTCTTGCAGGCGTGTGCGCATTCCACCCTGAAGACCCCCAAGATTTGTGCGCACTCCAAATCTTGAAGACTAGATCCCTGTGCGATCTCTTATTGCTCACAGCTCTCATCACACGAGCCGAGCCCCATTCTTGCAGGCGTGTGCGCATTCCACCCTGAAGACCCCCAAGATTTGTGCGCACTCCAAATGTTGAAGACTAGATCCCTGTGCGATCTCTTATTGCTCACAGCTCTCATCACACGAGCCGAGCCCCAGTCTTGCAGGCTTGTGCGCATTCCAACCTGAAGACCCCCAAGATTTGTGCGTACTCCAAATTTTGAAGAACAGGTCCCTGTGCGATCTCTTATCGCTTCCTCCCGTATTCTCACTACCAAGACTCTCCTCCCCTTCCTTCGCCTCTCTCTCCCTCCCCCACCTTCCATCCCCCCCCCCCCCCCCCCCCTTCCCCTGGATTTGCCCCCTCCTGCCCGCTGGATTTGGCCCCCCCCCCCCCCCCCCCCCCCCCCCCCCCCCCCCCCCCCCCCCTCCCGCTGGATTTGCCCGCTTCATTTGTCCGCTGGATCCACCCCCCGCGGACGCGCCAACTGGATTCCTGTGGTGTATCACGCGGATATAACTATTAGATTCCCCAATCGGACAATCGGACAACACGTTTTGCTCATACACCACAATCCTGCTGGACTTCTGAGACTAACACGCCGTCATCCGTCCATGTGGATTCCTCACGAGACACAGCTGGGGACCTACATTTGAAAGCATCACCCTTCTGATTTGACTATTCCTACTAAATTTCGATTTGTAGATAAGTCGAAGGCCACCTGCCACAACTGTGGTGGTGTCGGTCACTTCAAAAGCAAATGTACTAGTGATCCTCGACCACGAGCCATCTCCTCACTTGCTAGATATCGGGTTGTAGATATGTCGAAAACCACTAGGTGCGGTCGTAGGTCACCTGATTCCGCCCGTTCTACAGCTCGCACACCCCGTCCTGCCCTGCAACTTCCCACACCCGCGCAGGTTACCTCTGTACCTGCGCTGGTCTCCCTTGTCTCTCATGCTGCTGCTGACTTGCACCTCCCCACACACGCGCAGGTTACCTCTGTACCTGCGCTGGTCTCCCCTATCTCCCATGCTGCTGCTGTCTTGCATCTCCCCACACCCGCGCAGGTTACCTCTGTCCCTGCGCTAGTCTCCCCTATCTCTCATGCTGCTGCTGACTTGCACCTCCCCACACCCACGCAGGATACCACTGTACCTGCGCTGCCCCCCCCTGCAGTACATGCATTCTCCCTCATCCCTAGCATCATTCTGCCTAAGCGCAGTGCCCCCACACTAGCACTTCTCATCAACCCGCGTTGCCGATGCCACAGGACCCACCGCCTGCGACGCATTGGTATTGGTTGATGACCTCGGTAATTTTGGGGTAAAGGGGGGGTATTTTGCATTCTGCACCTTGGCGCCTGGCTCACCTATGATTCGGTTGCTTGACTGCCTCACCCCTCCATGCACCCGAGGGAATTGCTAGCGATATCTACGTTCCTGCTCCCTAGGGCTCATTCCTGATGGCGATGTACTGCCCTAGTACCTTCCTCGAGGGCCCTGCCCTTTCATCTTGCACATCAAACCACCTCTTCTGGTCGCGCATTATTCTCTGCTCCTTTCCACACCCCGCCCCCACCTGCTGTACCTCCCAGTTCCTTTCCTTATAATTATTGCGTTACGCTCAAAGATGTCCAGACATTCCGTCGCTGCGACTTCCGTCACTGTGACTTCCGGTAAACCACCTGGAGCCGAGCCGATTACCTTTCTGACAAGTTCTAAAGCCATACTTCGCATTACCTTAGCTTTTGTGAGAAGGGAAATCTGGGACAAATCTGGGACAACCTGCCCTTGAGATTTCTCGTGGGGTACTGATAGGACATGGGGGGAATGGTACATGAATGACTTGCATGAATGTATGCATTGCCCCATGTACCCACTCATGCATGATGTCAAGATCAACACATGCACTAAGGTGCAGATCTGTGTGTTCATTACTCATGGGGACTGATAGAACATGGGGGGAATGGTCCATGAGTAACTTGCATGAATGTATGTACTGCCCCATGTACCCTCTCATGCATGATGTCAGGATCTTATAACCTGATCTGATGAGCAGATTATGACGTGCATGATTGATGCACTGATCTGCATGATGTACATATTTGCTGATCTGTATGTACATTTGACATGCATTGATCAATCACAATGAATGTACATGCTGTGCAGAAAATGAGCAGATCTTTATGACTCACATGCACTTCATCACTACATTTTCAGCGTCATTCTCAACGTCATGCATAAATTGACTGTAAGGACAGAATGGGAGAATACATACTGATCTGCATCAGGATCTGTATGACTTGTAGTACCACTGATTGTATGTGCACTTGACATGCTCTGATTAAATTGTATGAGCACTTATGTACTTACACATGTACAGCTGTCCGTCCGAGCACCACGATCTGTATGATGCTACCTTTCTCTGCGTTTAGTGTACATGCATTGATGTTGTTATATATGCACTGATGTACTGATGTACATATGTACATGCACTGATGCCCATACACTGACGTATGTGCACAGATGTACTTGCACTATCGTACATACAATGTAATTGTCTAGTCCCTACCGCCTTACAATCATAGTCCCAGCATTTGTGACGACTTAGCAATGAACACTCTAGGATTTAATTCTTGTTCTGCCCCATGTACTGCCACATGTACTGACCCACGTGCAGTTCAAGTTTCTACCCGTTAGATGTCTTCATGCTGACAACAAGATGCCTGCTTGATTCTAATTTAGTTTTTCAGTACTAAGCCTTCACTCCCAAATTATGGGGGGACTAGCACAGACATCTTGTCTACTAAGACTCCTTAGGAATAAATCCTGTACTGCTCCATGTACAGCCTCCAAGATTACCATTCTCTGCCCTCGTGAACATTGGTACCTCTTGCTCTCTCTTTTCTGCTGACCATGATTGATTATAGCCCCTAGAGTACTAGGAATGGGGTAAATAGTTATGCCAACCACATGCATCATCCGTCCCTTTTTGTGCGATACCCACAGGAGCATACTTCATGGTTTGCTTTTGACCTGTGCTTTTGATATGCGCCTAGTTATGCGCACACCTTCGTACTTGACGTGATATGATTTGCATGTATATGCATATACCATGCATTACTTGCTCTCATGTGACTCAGCACCAGGGTTATTAGTCTGGTTTGATACCATTTAGAGTTTAACATTCAGAAAAGTTCCAATGTCCACAATTTTTTGTGGAATTGCGACAGGTGCCACTCCCTCCAATTGTATAATTTAAGATAAGACATGAGTGACTCTGTCCAGCCGAGCCTACATGAGGAGCTGATGACAACATGGAGCTGCCATTCCTTTAGTTTGTTACATTAGGAATTAGATTTGAGTTGGGTTTCTTATTCCTTTGCTTTCCTCAGGAACCGTACCTTGCCCAAACACATTTGTTTGGGCGAGGCTCTGTGTTACATATACAGACCAATCTAATGATTGCCTGTATCCTGAAGGGTTTTTGAAACTTTCCTCTTCAGGTAGTACCCTTGTGGCTAATATTAATTTCTTTTGTCCTAGATTGGATTTCTATAGACTTCCCCTACCTTGTTTTAAATCCTGGGAATTTTTGGTTTTAATCCCAGAATACCCAGGATTGGGGGGAATGTTATGATATGATATGTAGGTGTATCATACCCAACTGCCTGGACCGGCCAACCGGCCAGGACGGCTTCCTGCCAGGTCCAGGAGCTGGGTTGCTGCCAGGCAGTGCCGGGGCATAGAACCTTACCTACGCCCTGCTATACACGCAGACGACTACAAGGGTAATCAACGCAACATGTAATGCTATTCTAATACCCAATAAAGGGTATGGTGAAGAACTTACCCCTCACTCTCGGTCAAGTGCGGAGACTGGCTAAGATCCCTTGTGATGCTTGTCAGAAGGCTAAGGGCAAACGTCTCCCTTTTCCTAAAGAAAGCAAAACTCAGATCCATGCACCTCTCCAACGGCTTCACTTGGATATCATGGGACCGGTTCATATTAGGGGCCTGCGTGGGGAGTTTTATATTCTGTGCCTCACAGACCAATACTCTGGCTATGCTGAGGTATTGTGCTTGAGGACCAGGGATGAAGCTCCCTTAGCAGTCCAAACTATCATCCTCAGATGGATGAATCAGCCGCATGGGTTTGCCTTTAAATGTCTGAGATCTGACAGGGCCAAGGAGTTTATTGTTAAGTGGTTCGAGGATTGGCTGATATCGGTTGGGGCAGTGCATGAGTTATCGTTGGCATACACTGTACAGCAGAATGCAACTGTGGAGAGGTACAATGGGGTCTTGTAGTCTGTAGCTAGAAGCATCCACCTGGAGTCTAAACTAGCTAAGTCTTTCTAGCCCTATGCCTTCCTAGGTGCTAGTTACCTTCGTAATCGGCCGCCCAATCAGGGAGACAAGACTCCCTACGAGCTGTTTTTTGGGGTCGTGCCTGATGTGTCGTTGTTGCGTGTGTTTGGTAGCCCTAGCTACGTCACGTTAGTCAATGGGAAGAAACGCAACAAGCTGGACGAAAGGGCGTTATTTGGTAGACTGGTTGGGTATTCCCTGGTGAGTAAGGGTTATTTTGTTTGGGTTCCTAAGTTGCGCCAGGTAGTAGAGAGTCGTGATGTACTCTTCTATGAACAGTTTAGCTATAACTGTATTCCTGGGCTATCTCCCTATGACGGGTCTCCGTACGTCTCTCGCATCCCTGCCGCTATCAACGGACACATGCCTGAGTTTGCGGTTAATTCTTTAGACCCTTTGCTAACCCCAATTGTCGACCGCTGCCCTGGTCATGGGATGACCTTGCGTCCCAGGTCAGGGGCTGATGGTGCTGCATTGCGTGTGAAGGCACTGGGCGGGCGGGATTCCGATGTCCTTTCAGATAAGATTTTACCCGAATCTCAGGGGGTAGCCAGGCCCTCCTCTGCGCCAAGTTCCGTCGGCGAAGCTCTAGGATTAAGGCAGTCTCAGATCATAGTGGAGCCTGTTGCCTAATAGTGGAGTCCATTGCCTAATAGTCACCAACCTCCGACCACCTCGGATGACTCGCAGGTGTTGTTAATACCTTTGTCTCCTGCCATCCCTGGTGGATTATTCGGGTCAAGCCCATGTGACGATGTAGCCGTTGCCGATAGCGCAAGTGATGATCTTGATCATTGGTCTGGTTCCGATACTGCGTATGGCTGGGGTGTTCCAGTCGACCCACGCTTCGTTGAGATAGAGGCAAATAAGGCCGGCCCTGTTCAACCAGGCAGTAGTTCTGCGCTGGGGGCTATACTACCGGTTACTGCTGATACTGCTGATACCCCCGCTGCTCATGTACAAGTAAACTGCTTGTACGTGGGGGCATATGTTTCAACCTCCACTGAACTAACCTATAAAGCTGCCATGCTTCCTACCAACCCTGACAGGGATCAATGGCTCCTTGCTATGAAGGATGAGATGGCGTCCCTTCATGCCTATGGTACTTGGGCACTCACTCCACAGCCTCCTAAGCAGAGGATCCTGTCTGGCAGGTGGTTATTTGTGAAGAAGGTTGGGGTTGATGGTTCTCTGCGCTTCAAGGCACGTTTCGTGGTCCGTGGTTTTCTGCAGCGTCCTGGGCTGGACTTTCATGACGTATATGCCCCCGTCTCCTCTAAAACAGGTCTGAGGGTGCTCCTGGCTGCCATCACTCATAGGAAGATGTTTGTTCGGCAGCTGGACATCAAGACTGCATTTCTGAATGCCAAGCTTGAACCTGGTCTGGACCTGTACTGCCACCAGCCTGAGGGCTTTAAGGTACTTGGTCCTAACGGTGTTCCCCTTGTGTGCAAACTGATCAAGTCCCTTAATGGTCTGAAGCAGGCGCCCAGGGCTTGGAATAGGGATGTCAAGTGGGTTTTGGTTGCACATGGTTTTACTATGTGCAAGGCAGAACCTGCTCTGTATTTTAGGAGGGATTCTATTGGTGGGTGGAGCTATGTCCTTGCCTATGTTGATGATTTTATCTGTGCTTTTAGTGAGCTGGATAGGTATGCTTTGCTGACCAAGGCTATGGAGAAAGCTGGCTGGGAGGTCAAAGAGATGGGTGTACCGGTTCAGTTCCTCTCTTTGGACATGGATGTTACACTTGACTTTGAAGGCAGGTGTGTTCAGATCAACCTCTCCCAGCACTCTTACATTGTTGATCTGGTGGAGCAGTTTGGGCTTACTGCTGCTACAAAGCCCAAGTTTGCTGCCCCCATGGCCAAATGCACCGTCACTGACCCTCCTGGGGACCCCCTGGTCTCCAACAGCCAGTACCTCTCTCTTGTGGGTGCTTTGCTTTACCTGGCTACTTGCACCAGGCCTGATATTTCTTTTGCTGTGAGCTACCTGTCCAGGTTTTCTGCTCGCCCTACTGCTCCCCTCTGGGGGGCGGCCAAGCGTTTGCTCTTGTATTTGAGGACAGATTCCCACCTGGGACTCACTTACACCCACAGCCCTGAGTTCTCTTTTACTGTCTTTAGTGACTCGTCCTTTGCTGATGATGGGTCTGACAGGAGGTCTCAGACTGGCTTTGCTGTGCTTGCTGGGGGGTGTGTAGTGAACTGGATGAGCAAGAGGCAGCCCACTGTTGCCATTAGCTCTAGTGAAGCTGAGTATCAGGCCCTGTCTCAGACTGCCAGGGAGGTGCAATGGTTGAAGAAGTTGAGGGTAGATCTGGGTCTGCCTTGTGATCTGGTTACCATTCAGGGTGACAACTTAGGGTCTCTGAGTTGGGCCAATGACTGGCAGCTCCTCCCTCGCAGCAAGCACATTGATGTTATTCATCACTACATCAAGGAGCTGGTGGAGGATGGCCAACTGGATGTTGCCTATGTTAACACTAAGGACAACTGTGCTGACCCCTTCACCAAGCCCCTTGATCCTGCTGTGTTCTGGAGGTTTGACCGAATGCTTGGAATGACCGCTTCTCCTTAGGGTCATTTTGTTTTCTGGTTACATCGGTTTCTTTGGTTATCATTGTATGGCATTAGGTTCCTATTCCCAGATCGGGTTTTCTATACCGTTGTTACCCATCTTTGATATTCGGTTTTCATCTCTTTCTAACTTGGCAATTTTTGGTTTTTGCCTTGTTTCATTCCTTCCTATAACCTTTTGGGTTCCATTTGAAGATCTCTCGATTTTTCGGAGTTCTTTGATTTTTTTTTTTTAATCTGGTACATATAGTTCTATGTCCCCAGTGCCATAGGTGGAGAAGTAGTATTGTATGTCACCTGTGTCATAGGTGGAGTGTAAGCATGAATTGCGGTGCTCTTACGCGTTTTATGACTTGGTGACTTCTTATGTACTTCCTTAGAACTATCGGCTCTGCCAGCTTCCCGTAGTGACAGCTTCCCGTAGACTGTGTCATCCTTTGAGTGACTCAGTGACAGCTTCCTGTTGGCTGCGTCACCGGTCTGCCTGTACCCTGTTAGGTTCCTGGCTGCCGCCCCCTTTCACCACTGGTGCCCCTTCATGGGTCTCCCGTGCTTGTAATGCTATTCTCGTCTCCGTGTATAGATTGGCGCGTCTGTTCCGCTGCAACATCTCTGTCCACTCTTCGGAGTGCTTACTAGCTGATAGTCGCTACAGGAGAGCCCCCTCCTGAGTGGGAGGACACGGTGGGAGATAATCACCCCTTCATCAGCCATGGTGGGTCCCGTGTTAACATGGGAGTTCCCAACCCTCCACATATGTCAGTGGCGGATCCTCCGATGGCCTAGGACCATTCCCCTGAACATGTGCTTCTCTCCCAGAATGAGCTTCTTCCCCTGATCCTCCCTAACAGCCTGGATGACTAGCTTAGTTTTGTTCTTGTCCCTTTGTAGCAACTGTCTTGTTTGTGGCGGTGTAGGTAATGGGGGTAGCTTCTGTTTTCACTTCTCGAGTCTCCGTTTGACTCTTGACCTGTTTGATTGCTCTTCTATGCCCTCTCTCTGTCCTTCAGCTTGATGGTTTCTTGACAGATTTGCTTTGGACTCTCTTAGCTTTTCCCTGCTGGTCTTGGTCTTTCGCTTTTCCACACGCTTTGTATCGTGTTAGTAGTTCTGCTTAGGTTGTTAAGTGTCCTTTCTTATATGTGCTTTTCCTTGTGGCGTTTTGGCTGACGGCTTGGTCTTGTGTTTGCCTTTAGATAGTGAGTGCCAAGGCCGCCTTTTTAGAGCTCTTTGCCTCTCTCCTTGTTTGTTTGGTGATTTTCCTGTGCCTTTTGTCCTTTACGTCTTCTTGTAGAATCTCGCTTTTCAGGCCTCGGCAACTCTCAGCCCTTCTACGATTTACACTTAATTCGCTAGTTTCTCTATGCCTTGGTAGTTCGCTTTGCTTGTTGTCAAGCCTTTTAATTTGCTCTTTCGTACGCTTTTTTGGAGGTTACCTCCTTGACCAGGTTCTGAGGGGTATGTTGCCCAAACCCTCACTGTTATAAAACTGTCCAGCTGCCTCGGCGCTGTTCAGTCTCGGCATTGATTTTTGCTGAGTATGTAACAATTTCCTCTCTAATCTTCCCCTTGTAATCTTTCCGCTATACAATTGGATGGTCGGCAGGCTGTGCTGCTGTCCAGTCTCGGCAGTGATTTGCTAAGTTTATGTAACGAACCCTCTCTCTCTTGGTAACTTTAGGGCGGTGTTGTTTCATTGCTAGGACATGAGCCCCTTGTAATCTTTCTTTTTCTTCTTTGGTAAAGCCGGAAGACGGCGGTGTTTCACTGCTAGGGCATGAGCCCCTTGTAATCTTTCTTGTAATCTTTCGGCGGATGGTTTCTCGAGTCCGACTTTAGGGCGGTGCTGTTTCACTGCTAGGACATGAGCCCCTTGTAATCTTTCTTTCTAGTTTGGTAGTACCTTTGTAGTTCCTTTGTAGTTTGTTCCTTGGCAGCTCGCTTTTCTTGTTCTTAAGCATTTTAATTTGCTCTTTCGTACGCTATTTTGAGGTTACCTCCTAGACCAGGTTCTGAGGGGTATGTTGCCCAAACCCTCACTGTTATAAAACTGTCCAGCTGCCCCTGCGCTGTTCAGTCTCGGCATTGATTTTTGCTGAGTGTGTAACAATATCCTCTCTCTATATATAGTTTTGGTACGCTTTTGGCAGTAACCTTCTGGACCAGGTTCTGAGGAGTATGTTGCCCACACACTCACTGTTACAAAACTGTCCAGCTGCCCCGACGCTGTTCAGTCTCGGCATTGATTTTTGCTGAGTATGTAACAATATCCTCTCTCCCTAGTCCCCCCCCCCCCCCCCCATCCCCCTCCCCCTCCCTCCTTTCCGTCTCTCTTTCTCTATGGCCCAGCTATGCTCAGTTTGTTGGTTTCGTTTCTGAAGTTTGAGCTCTTGCTTGTGGCTTCTGTCGTACGGGCAGGGCTTCGTGTTGGCTGCATAATATATCAGATGCTTATTGTTATTATCCGACATACGTGGGTTACTGAGTTGGCATAATGCACACCGGTACCTGTTCCCTCCAGGTCCCGTGTTGCCTGCCGCCAGGCCAAAGACTAGCTGTGGCCTGCACGTGACTGCAGTACCTTGCGGTACGCATCCGACTTCTATATGATTGCGCCTACTGTGCGTATTATCTATCTTCTCTTCAGTCCTCTACCGTGTAACAACTCTACGATTGAAAGGTTATCGGCCCTGACCGCTTCCCGAAGACGACGCCACTGCGCCTACATCAAGGTGACAGTTTATCCTCTGACTTGCTCGAAGGCTTGAGTACTGCTTTTGGCCCTGGATTGCCTACGTTCTACCGCATGGAATCTACTCCTGCGCTGCCTCGCCTACTGCCCAAACAACATACTTGTCTCTGCCGCTGCGTCCAAGACGCCCCGCAGACGCAGTCTTGTAGTCACCGTAGATCTCTGACGTGAGTTGAAGACTCATTAGATCCCACACAGCGTTGAACAATCCTCAAGATTGTTGTGCCTAGAGACATCGAAACTTGCACCATCAGCAGTAACTTCTGTTACTATTCCCCAATCCCATTGCTACATACCAGCATCATTTCTACACAACAGGATCCCTTCGGATCCTCCTCCGCTGTCAACACCCCCTCCCCTCTACCCTCGAACCATCCCACGCGCACTTTTCTCTCATCCACCCCTCCGAACCACACACCCAAGACTGAAGATCGACAAGCTTCACACCCGAATTACCCACAGGCCGGTTTATTAACTCGGTGTGAAGGCGGACAATAACACATCCTTCCCCCTCCTCCCTCTCCTCCAGCAAGCCCCCCCCCCCCCCCCCCCCCCCCCCCCCCCCCCCCCCCCCTACAACTGCCCTTTGCAAACTGCAACAATCTTCTTCACATTCCGGCAGTACTAGCCATTTACAGCCGGAATGGGGGGGATCTTCTAATCGTCAATTGTGGGCGCTATCGCTGGACCTCTCTCCTCCGCCCTTTTCCAAGGACTGAGTGAAGCATCATGATCTGTAATGGAGATGGCTTCGACTTCTGGGATATCTTCATCGACGACGAGCTTCTGCTTCCAACCAGTCCCTGACTAGGTAACCGTATTGGTTTACTCACCATCAATGCGTATCTCATGATCCCCACCGTGCCATGAGCACCATCAAATGCGTATCTTTCCTCTGGCATTAGAAATGAACTGGAAAGCCTAGGTATCTATTATCCCTTTCGCACGATGCTGTACCTCAAATCCGTTTTTAGCACCAAGTCCTAGTACATAAGTGTGATGTTTGACGTATGTGACCCCTTTGTTTTGAAGGGCCACCAAAGGGTCCCGACACATTTGTTTTGAAGGGCTACCAACTGGATGATCAACCCTTCAAAGAAGCTACGAAACTTTGTATACATTTAGTATTAAAAGGATTTTCACCCTAGGAGGTGGGACCCAGTACACAAAACAGCGCTCACTGAGTGTTCAGAAGGAAAGGCGGAGAAATTCCAACATAAATAGGAAGTTCACGTTGGAAAGGCGGGACATGCCAGACCACTGCCGATCTATTGACACTAATCATACAAGAATCAACAAGGGATAAGCACTATAAACTAAAGTGTTGGCGAAAAAACTTGGGAGTACAAAAAAGTCATATGCATCAACGATGTGAAGAGGCATCAATGTGATTAGCTACAACACATGCCACATGGGGCGAAATCTGATAGGCAGATTGTTTTTAGCGGAAAAATCTCCGCCTTTCTATTTATTAAAAATACAGGATTATACATATAAAGCAAAATAATCTCTGCCTTTTTATTTATTAAACATACAAGATTATACATATAAAGCAAAATAATATCTGCCTTTTATTTACTAAAAATACAAGATTATACATCTAAAGCAAAATAATATCTGCCTTTTTATTTTTAAAAAATACAAGATTATACATCTAAAGCAAAATAATATCTGCCTTTTTATTTACTAAAAATACAAGATTATACATATAAGGCAAAATAATATCTGCTTTTTGTTTATTAAAAATACAAGATTATACATATAAAGCAAAATAATATCTGCCTTTTTATTTACTAAAAATACAAGATTATACATATAAAGCAAAATAATATCTGCTTTTTATTTATTAAAAATACAAGATTATACATATAAATCAAAATAATATCTGCCTTTTTATTTATTACAAATACAACATTATACATATAAAGCAAAATTACAGTACAGAAAGGGTGGGTCTCCGTCCCTTAGCTAGCCCTAGGCTCAAGGATTTTCTGACCAGTGACTAGATGTGCAGTGCCTAAAAGTATGCAACTAGTTTGTTTTAGAAAGTAGCATCTGTGAAAAATCCGAGGTGCATTATGTCGGGTCAAGTGTGGCTCCCAATAGCCAGTTAGGGGAGCTGCCTAGAAGCTGCTGCTCGTAGCCAAAAAGAAAAGCTATGTATGGCATAATATGCCATGGAACAGGAATCATTTGGTCCGGCATGCCAATCTCTGTTTTTTTGAGCTACACGCAGCAGCTTCTAGACAGATCCTTTTACCCAACCTTCCGCCAAACCTGGAGCTAGCTAGTGCGTATGAAAGCTGGCCACATGCTCGACCCAGTTGCTAGTTAATGAAGCTGGACAGAAGCTGCTTCGCGTAACCCCCTCAAAAGAAGCAGTGATGCCAACAAGACATACTCATCGTGTTGTCTCTTTCTTTGTCGTGTGACGCATGGCAGCCAGGGTTGTCCAGGACGCTGCGTCCTGCGTTGCAGACACAACTTCGAAGGGTCTGTCATGTCCTAACAAGGGAGCGTCCGTTGCATTGAGCTATGGGCAAGTTGCGTTTTAGTTGCGTCTCAGGACGCAGGCTATGGAATTGGTAGCGTCTCAGGACGCAGGCTATACAGTTGGTTGCGTCTCGGGACGCAGAGCTGGGGGGTCCCACTGAACAACCCTGTTGACAGCTTCCAGTCAGCTCTATTGGCCAGCCGCTGGCTGTTCGGACGATTTGTTCTCAGCTGCTCTTCTTCATGTGAGCAGAAGTGTTGCAGTACATAACGGTGTAGGACAGCTTGTTGCAGTCTCTGTGGTAAAGCTGTACCAAGCCACTATGTACTACAACAAGGAGGGTGTAGCTTCTCTCAGCTGCTCTTCTGTGTGTCTGTGTTAGTAGGAGGGTGTGCTGGGTCCGGGCGCGACAGAGGGCCACTGGATTAGGGTAGGGAGGAATGAAAGGGTTAGGGTAGGGAGTGAGAAATGGGAGGGTTAGAGTAGGGAGGGATGGAAGGGTTAGGGTAGGGAGGGAGAAATGGAAGGGTTAGGGTAGGGAGGGATGGAAGTGTTAGGGTAGGGAGGGAGATATGGAAGGGTTAGAGTAGGGAGGGATGGAAGTGTTAGGGTAGGGAGGGAGAAATGGAAGGGTTAGAGTAGGGAGGACTGGAAGTGTTAGGTTAGGGAGGGAGAAATGGAAGGGTTAGAGTAGGGAGGGATGGAAGTGTTAGGGTAGGGAGGGAGAAATGGAAAGCAGAGGAAGGATTAGGGTCATGCAGGTGCTAAACATTTGTTTTGTACATTAGGATTTTCGCCTAGAAGGGTGGGTCTCCATGACCTCGCCCTATAATTAGTTATTTTGTTATTGGATTTTGTGGTGATCAGCCTTGTAGTGCTTTAAGGCTGCATCAGAGTTTTTTTCCAATACCAGTAGCGATCGCTAATCTGATAGCCAACACTCTCCGCCAATATCCCTATTTAATCCCATTAAATCCAAAAGCGACGCTGCCTAGGACTTGTTTTGTGCAATGTGTCGCAAATTGAGCGACTCGGTGCGACCCCAGCGCAACGCGCAGCCCCTGAACCCCGCCGAGCTCGGCCGGTCCGGGGGGAATTTCTGACTAACTCAATTAGCCAGGCCTATGCGTCGCCATGCAGCGACGGAATGGCAAGGGGTCGTAGAAGAAACAAGTCCTAGGCGGCGTCGCAAGCGACTTAGAAAATTGGCGAAGAGTGCTATCGGAACGACAGGTGGCAACAGAACGGAGCGGACTGAAGCCAGTTAGTTATGAGACAGTTGGCTGACGTGTCAGGCTTCGTGTCAGGCTTCATGTCGGTCGTACGGTGTCAGTCGCACAAACAAACACACGAACAACGGGGTGACCCTGGGGTCTCCCGTCCCCCCCATAACGGGGGGCTCCGCCCAAAACACAGTGCGTCTACCAAATGTTGATAGAGGTTGGGCAAGTCCTGTGAGCCTTCTGGCTAACCCTGGATTGCAACAGTACACATGAACACATCAGCTGTGTGTGCATAATACACTTGAATAGGCAGAAAAATACAAGGTGAGCAGTGCAACGCGGGCCTAACAAAAATGAGTGCATCCTGGAGTGCAAAATACAATAAAGTTGCAAACAAGATCAGGCAGTGCAACAGAATGCACAAAGCACGTATGCGCCCAAGGTGCTTGTATGAATGAGGCCCAGATATGTTGTCTGCAGGCGTAGGGTACCAGTTCACCAACAGAAAGCAGCCTCAAACATAATGCCCCATGCGTCCTTTGGTTGACGCTGAAGCAAATGTCAATGCACGTGAAAACTGAGGATTCCACGCGACCTGCTGTAGATGATCTCAAAAGAACAATCCTTGTCCATAAAACATACGTACATAACATTGTATAATGCATACGCACATAACAGTGTATAATGCATACATACGTAACAGTGTATAATGCATACATACGTAACATTGTATAATGCATACATACGTAACAGTGTATAATGCATACATACGTAACATTGTATAATGCATACATACGTAACAGTGTATAATGCATACATACGTAACATTGTATAATACATACATACATAGCAGTGTATAATGCATACATACGTAACATTGTATAATGCATACATACGTAACAGTGTATAATGCATACATACGTAACATTGTATAATGCATACATACGTAACAGTGTATAATGCATACATACGTAACATTGTATAATACATACATACATAGCAGTGTATAATGCATACATACATAACATTGTATAATACATACATACATAGCAGTGTATAATGCATACATACGTAACGTTGTATAATACATACATACATAACATTGTATAATGCATACATACATAAAAGAATATCAGCGTTTGAAGGGTTATACACACACACAGACACGATCACACAAACACAAACACTCAAACACGATCACACAGACACACAAACACAATCACAATCATACACACGCAAACACACAAACTATCACACAAACGAAAACACACAAACACGACCACACAGCACACAAACGCAAATACTAAAAACACAACCACACATCAGCACCTCAGAATCAATTCAGTAACCGCCGTCTCACGCACCTGGTGGTATTCTTTTCAGGCTGCTGCGCTGGTGTTGTGGTGCCATTATTGGCAGGGGGGGGGTCGTAGTAGATTACATCCTGGGTCACACTGAAGAGACATAGACAGGGGTGGATTGGGGGGTGAGCAATTTGTTGTTGTTGTACAGGTGCTATATTGCTTGTATTGAAGGTGGGGGGGGGGGGGGGGGAGGGGGGGGGGGGCGTTGTAGATTACATCCTGGGTCACACTGAAGAGACATAGACAGGGGTGGATTGGGGGGTGAGCAATTTGTTGTTGTTGTACAGGTGCTATATTGCTTGTATTGAAGGGGGGGGGGGGGGGGGGGGGGGGGGGGGGCGTAGTAGATTACATCCTGGGTCACACTGAAGAGACATAGACAGGGGTGGATTGGGGGGTGAGCAATTTATTGTTGTTGTATAGGTGCTATATTGCTTGTATTGAAGGGGGGGGGGGGGGGGGGGGGGGGGGGGGGGTAGTAGATTACATCCTGGGTCACGCTGAAGAGACATGGACAGGGGTGGATTGGGGGGTGAGCAATTTGTTGTTGTTGTACAGGTGCTATATTGCTTGTATTCAAAGGGGGGGGGGGGGGGGGGGGGGGGGTAGTAGATTACATCCTGGGTCACGCTGAAGAGACATGGACAGGGTTGGGTGTGTGTGTGAGCATTTTGTTTTTGCTGGACGGGTGCTGGAGTGCTTGCATTGGCAATGAGGGAGGGGGGCGGGGGCGGGGGGGGGGGGGGGGGGGGGGGGGGGGGGGGGAGGGGGCGTAGAATTATAACGTCCTGGTTCAGCTTGAAGAGACACGGCCAGGGGTGGATGGGGGCGTGATGATTATGTATCTTGCTGTACGGGTGCTGTAGTGCTTGTATTGGCAGGGGGCGAGGGGGTGTGGGTGGGTGGTTGGGTGGGGGTCAATTAGATAACATCCTGGGTCACACTGGAGAGACATGAACAGGGGTGGATGTGTGTGTCAGGGATTTGTTTTTGTTTTACGGGTGTTGTAGTGCTTGTATTGGCAATGAGGGGGGGGGGGGGGGGGGGGGGTAGAAGATAACATCCTGGTTCGGGCTGGAGAGACACGGACAGGGCCACCGGGGTGGATGTGTGTGTGTGTGAGGATTTTGTTCTTGTTGCGTGGGTGTTGTAGTGCTTTTATTGGCAGGAAGGAGGTCATATAATTAACATCCTGGTTCAGGCTGGAGGTACATGGGCAGGGGTGCATGGGTGTGTGAGGATTTCGTTTTTGCTGCACGGGTGTTGCCGTGTTTGCATTAGCAGGGGGGGGGGGGGGGGGGGAGGGGGAGTAGTAGATAACATCCTGGTTCAGGCTGGAGAGACATGGACAGGGGTGGATGGAGGGGGTGAGCATTTTGTTTTTGCTGCACGGGTGCAATAGTGCTTGTATTGGTGGTGGTGGTGGTGGTGGTGTGTGTGGGGGGGGGTGGGGGTGGGGGGGGGGGAGTAGTAGTAGTAGTAGTAGATAACACCCTGGCTCCCCCTGGAGAGACATGGACAGGGGAGGATGGAGGGCTGATGCTATTGTTTTTGCTGTGTGGGTGCTGTAGTGCTTGTATTGGCATGTGAGGGTCGTAGTAGATAACATCCTGGTTATCGCTGGAGAGACATGGACAGGGGTGGATGGGTGTGTCAGTATTTGGTTTTTGTTGTACAGGTGCTGTATTGCTTGTATTGAGGGGGAGGGGGGGGGGGGGGGGGGGGGGGGTCATATAGATAACATTCTGGTTAATGCTGGAGAGACATGGACATGGGTACATCGGGGTGTGAAGATTTGTATTTTGCTGTGTGGGTGTTGTAGTGCTCGTATTGGCATGTGAGGGTCGTAGTAGATAACATCCTGGTTCACGCTGGAGAGACATGGACAGGGGTGGATGGGTGTGTGAGGATTTTATTTTTGTTGTACGGGTGCTGGTATTGGCCGGGGGGAAGTCATATAGATACCATCCTGGCTGAAGAGGCATGGGCAGGGCCACAGGGGTAAATGGGGGTGTGGGGATTTGTTTTTTGCTGCGTGGGTGCTGTAGTGCTTGTATTGGCATGTGAGGGTCGTAGTAGATAACATCCTGGTTATTTCCGGAGAGACATGAACAGGGGTGGATGGGTGTGTAGGGGTTTTGTTTTTGTTGTACGGGTGCTGTAGTGCTTGCATTGGCAGGGGGGAGGGAGGGAGGGGGAGGGGGGAGGGGGGGGGGGGGGGGGGGGGGGGGGGGGGGGGGGGGGTTAGTAGTAGATAGCATCCTGGTTCAGGCTGGAGAGACAAGGACAGGGGTGGAAGGGTGTGTGAGCAATTTGTTTTTGCTGTGTGGGTGTTGTCGTGCTTGTATTGGCATTTGAGTGTCGTAGTAGATAACATCCTGGTTCAGGCTGGAGAGATATGGCCAGGGGTGGATGGGGGTCTTGTTTTCTGTTGTCATATTGTGTGAGTGCTTGTTTGTTTTTTTGCTTGTTTTCATGGATGTTTGTTTTTGTGCTTGTTTGTTTTCTTGCTTCTTTTCGTGGATGTTTACTTCACAAGCAACCTACCCATAGAGAGGCCACCTCCTGGGGTGAAATATCTTTCACGACAAAAAAAACTAAACCTTAAACCCTAAACCCTAAAAAAGCCCCCCAAAGTCTCCATACCACGCAAGCAACCTACCCATAGAGAGGGTCAGAGACTGAGGTCCCTGGGCACCAGAGTGTATACTTTGGCTTGGACCTCTGCGGATGCTCATCACTGAAGTCGAAGAAGGATGACATGGCCCTCCCTGCAGCGGTGAAATGGATGGATGGATGGATGTGAGTTGTTTTCTCGCAGGAGATCTCACGCTGGTAGGTTTCTTGTAGTGGTTTGTTTCTTGCAGTGTTTTTTTTGTTGCAGGGGATTCTTACTAAGGTAGGTAGATTGTTTTGTTGCAGGAGATTCTCACACTGGTTGGTGGTTTGTTTCTTGCACTGGTTCTTTTGTTGCAGGGGATTCTCACACTGGTTGGTGGGCCGCAGTAGACCAAGCAGGTTCCACTAAGGATTGTCCTCTAGCCCAGCCCCCAAGGTATACTCGGAATATTTCCATAATTTTGGTGGTAAACCAGCTTGGTTTTGCTTTTTGGGTGTGTTCAGACGCTTTTCTGACCTACGCTTCTGGAATATAACTTTGGGGGACAAGTCGAAGAAAAAGTAATGATAACGCCTGGTGGGGTGTGGGATTAAGGGAGCCCTGTATTACGGCGTTAG
Organism: Chlamydomonas sp. ICE-L; assembly: GCA_013435795.1. Classification (NCBI taxonomy): domain Eukaryota; kingdom Viridiplantae; phylum Chlorophyta; class Chlorophyceae; order Chlamydomonadales; family Chlamydomonadaceae; genus Chlamydomonas; species Chlamydomonas sp. ICE-L. The sequence continues at coordinate 552,740 of JACBWV010000252.1, forward strand.
AGAACGGGCTGCTAATTTACCTGGAAAAAGCTACCATGGCGGTTGACACTACAGAGCACCCGAAGAGATTCGAACCCCGCACCTTGTTTGACATGCTCTACCATTGAGCCAGTCATCGAAACGGGATAAGGAAGCCCTGGTTATCTGGATGAAGTTTTGCAGTTTGTGTGACAAGCTTTCCTAGAGCACAGATGTAGCCAGTTCTCCAGTTCTCTCCTATCGTCTCCTATCGTCTCTCTCTCTCCTCTCTCTCTCTCTCTCTCTCTCTCTCTCTCTCTCTCTCTCTCTCTCCTCTCTCTTTCTCTCTCTCGGGATTCAAACACCCGGAGCATGTAGTGAGAAAGATGTGGCCAAAGGACATAAGGACAAGTTCTAAGAGCGACACGGAAAATCGCTTTAGCAGTCACAAGGAGTTTCGGAAGTAGTGGAGAAAGTAGCTACTTGTAGCCTAATAGAGCTACAAACACTGAACAACTTTTGCGAAGGATTTTGACCGCTGCGATGCTGATAACTCTATTCATGCGCACCCCAACTATGAGCAAAAATTGTGGGTGCGGAGGTGGTCGGAATCGGTCAAACGCCTGGACAGCTATCGGACAGACGGACAGATGGATAGAGAGACGGACAGACGGCGGAGAGAGACACGGGGGGAACTTGGGGCTTCAGCCCCGGGACCCCTGGGGGGTCCAGAGGGGGCTAAAGCGAACAAGTTCGATGCAGCGTCGCCTGCGACGCTAAAAATTGGCGGAGAGTGATTGCGAGGGAGCGACAGGTGGCAACGGAAGCGAGTTAGTTACGAGACCGTTGGCTGAAGTGTCGGGCTTCATCGCGGTCAGACGGATGGATGGATGGATGGATGGATGGATGGATGGATGGATGGATGGATGGATGGATGGATGGATGGATGGATGGATGGATGGATGGATGGATGGATGGATGGATGGATGGATGGATGGATGGATGGATGGATGGATGGATGGATGGATGGATGGATGGATGGATGGATGGATGGATGGATGGATGGATGGATGGATGGATGGATGGATGGATGGATGGATGGATGGATGGATGGATGGATGGATGGATGGATGGATGGATGGATGGATGGATGGATGGATGGATGGATGGATGGATGGATGGATGGATGGATGGATGGATGGATGGATGGATGGATGGATGGATGGATGGATGGATGGATGGATGGATGGATGGATGGACGAACGGACAAATGGGTAACACTGGGGGCTCCCAACCCCCAGAAGGGGGGGCTCCGCCAAAAAGGGGAGGGTCGGCTTCCTTAACCCATGCCCCAATAGTTATTTGTTGTTTGCTAAGGTGCTACCGACACCACCCACTATGTGTTTTGGGATGCTGGGGAGGTAGGGTTTATGGTGTGGTAGGCACTAGGCAGGGGTAGGCAGAGGTTACCTACCCCTGGTGGTCGGTAAACAGCCTAACGCATGACAGGGTGGCCGGTGGCGGACTTAGCGTTTGGTGTTTTGCAGCTGTCATGATGATGTGCGTAAACCCTAAACCCTAAACCCTGCACCTTGTGTTAAACAGTGTGGATGAGGACAGATGGGAATTTCAGATTCCTGCGTTGCTACGGGGAGGGACGGGGGTGGGCTGGGGGGTGGGGGGGAGGGGAGGAGGGGGGTGATGGGGGTGGGGGTGGGGGGAGGGAGGGAGTATTTTTGTTTTTTGTGGGACGGGCCTGGGGTGGGTGGTTGGGTGGTTAGGTGGTTGGGGGGGGGGGGGGAGCCACATACGATCACACTATTGCCCACATCGATGTCTGTCCCCTGCAAACCGCCCCTCTGTTATCTTACTAGATGCGTGGGGCCTGTGTGTGTGTGTGTGCATGTGTTTGTGTTTGTGTGTGTGGGGGGGGGGGGGGGGGGGGGGGGGGGCGCGTGTGGGGGGGGGTGTGGGTGTGGGTGTGGGTGTGGGGGGGGGTTGGGGGGGGGGGGGTTGGGGGGGGGGGGGGGCGGGTGTGGGGTGGTGGTGGTGGTGGTGGTGGTGGTGGTGGTGGTGGTGGTGGTGGTGGGGGAGCAACATCACTATAGTGTGTACGTTGATGAGGGGTGTTGGTAAGACACCGCGTGTTATTGATTGAAGTGTATTAGGAGGTGTAGAAGATGCAGATTCCTGCACCGCTACGGGGAGAGATGGGTAAGGTGACTGGTGGAGTCACTGGTGAGTGCGTTGCATGCTGTGGATGGATGGGGCATCAAATGCACTTGCTGCGGGTGGGTCACGGAACGACCTTGGACAACCCTGGGACGTTGTCAATGTTGAATGTTATGTTGTTGCATTGGTAGCACAGAAACATTTCCAAGGGTGGGGTGGGTCGAGATCGGATTGTCGGGCATCAAATATTCAAATCAAATGCGCGTTTTGTGCGCGGGTCGCGGAGTGACCTCAGACAACCACAGGGCGGTGTCACGTCCATGCTTAGTGAATGCGGATTCGCACAGAAGCATTGGCTAGGGTGGGGTGGGTGTAGGCCAGGTCGTGATCGCACGTAAGCATTGGGGTGGGGTGGGTCGATACCAGTCGTGGTCTACATGTCGGAGAAAGATTCCGACAGAAAGGTGTACTATTCGAGATTCCCTCCACAAGACAATTCGGGAACTGTGGTAGTTGGTGGGGGTGTGGACAAGACAAACACGCCAGCACTCACTCTGGAGAACGAACGATGCTGGTAGGGACCTAACCAGCGCAGGAGATGCGAGGGAGTAGGAAGCGTTGGCCAGCATGGCGGTGTCAACGGAGAAGGGGTGGTAAGGGGGCGACTAGAGTTTTTTTCGGGAGGTGCTGGGAGCTCCGAATAGATGGTGGCCGGGCTGTATCAAAGGAATATTTAGGGGTGGTTGAAAAGCTTGTGGGGAAAGGTGCTTTGGCGTGTCGGTATGCGTCTGTGTGGGAATCTAGGTTTTGCTGGGAGCGATGTTGGGATGTTGGGGGGGGGGGGGGGGGGGGGGGGGGGGGGGGGGGGGGTTAAATTATCCAGCGTGCTGAGCTGTAGCTGACTTGTACAGGAGCATAACCACCCGTTGGTTGGGGTCGGTTGAAACCGGGGTTGAACCCCCCAAGTGTCACAACACGCTGACGACAGCGCTGACGAGTATCTGAATATCCGATTGGTGCACTCGCAGCTTTCTTGACGCTACGGCAAGTGGGCGAGTGGGTAACAAAGATAACTTGAAGAGGGTAACTATGCTTTCTGCTTTATACCCTGCTTTCTGTAAGAAAAAATCCCAAGCTCAAGTCCAGACGATGCAGGACCTTGACTCATCACCAACCTTGCGCAGCTGCCTGGCAGCTTCTGGGACCGTTCCAAACTTGACTGCGCATGCAACCTGTCGACTGCGCATGCAACCTGAGACAACGCGGATGAGCAACGAGTTCCCGTATAGCCCTCGAGAAACCCGCGTAAGATCATGTCCAGACCTTGTTGGTAGATAGCCATCGCCGCTCATGCACGCCACACTTATGTCCATGGTAATGGTCAAAACCACGCAACTATGCCCCCATGCCATGTGACCCACGGCTCGCCCACGGCCTATGTGGAGCCGGTCTACATAGATCCGGGTTTTGCTTTTCAGAAAATCTAACAGACGGGCCGCATGGAACTTGCCAAACGTACGTTTGGCAGCTCTTGTGGACCGCTTATATTCTATCACAATGACCTCACTGGCCCGGCCCAATTTAGTGGCCCATCTGAGTTTCCTTATCGCTACTCGGCATTGGGAATCAAACCAAGGGGGTTAGGGGGCCATGGACTGTTTCTGGTTGGAGAGCCATTGCCTGGCTGTTCTACTCTCGTCCCTTCCCCCAATCAGCTTAATACACTTCAGAGAGTGGACAGAGATGCTTGCAGCGGTCAGACGCGCCAATCTATACACGGAGACGAGAATAACGTTACAAGCACTGGATACCCATCAAGGGGCACCAGCGGTGAAAGGGGCGGCAGCCTGGAACCTAATAAGGGTACAGGCTATACAGCGCGTGTCAGGGGAACCGGTGACGCAGCCAACAGGAAGCTGTCACTGTGTCATGAAGAATGACACAGTCTACGGGAAGCTGGCACAGTACTGTCTGAGCCGATAGTTCTAAGGAAGTACATAAGTAGTCACCAAGTCATAAAACGATTGAGAGCACCGCAATTCATGCTGATACCCCTCAAGGTGTAGACTCTGCATTTAGCCATCTATCCACCTTCTTCGAGCAGCTTGGGCGTGGCGGCGAGGACAATCCCCGGTCCAACACAGGCAACCCTTGCCACTGTGGCCCTGTCAGGAACTACAAGAAGGGCTACAAAAAACTCTCATTTGAGGCAGGCTACCAGGAAGCGTCAGCTGTCCCTACCTATGGTTATTTCCAAGGTGCACGCCCTAGTAGCCTACCTTGATGTGGAAGCCCGCCGGGCCTCCGAACCATTCAAGCGCATCTCTTTTCCGAGGGATGCTGTTTCCATCCTTCATGCTTGGGAGATAGCCTATCGTGGCACTGAAGGGGGCAAGTTGTGCCTCCCTGGTCTGCATACCCCTAACCGGGTTCAGCTGTACCCCAATCAATGGGTATGAACCCAACGTCCCCATGCCTGAAGTGCTGCTGTCCCTTCCTACTCATGGCAGCAAGACCAACAAGAAGGGTGGGGTCTACCAAGCCCCTGTCTACATCAAGCCACATCCTCAGCCTGCTGTTTGCCTCCTGCGCCACTTGTGGGCCTTCCAACAGATGTGCTATCTGTTTGGTTTTCCCATTCGGCATTTCATCCTCCGTCCCTGTACCTACACCCAGAAGGGGTTCAGGGAGGCTCCCTACTCTGGATGCCTCTTCACCAAGATGGTCCAGAAACACCTGAAAGTCATCCAGCTGTTCAACCACGAGACTGCTCACAGCTTTCGCCGTGGAGCCTTGCAAGCTGCTGCTCAGGCAGCTGGCCCCTCTCAGTCTGCTCAGCTTGCAGCAGCTGCTGCTGATGCTGCTGCTGGCCGGATCCAGACCCCTGCTATTGTCCAGCTCTACCTGCACCCCGAGCGCCATCTCGCTCGCCTTGGTCAGGATTAAACTTCTTGGCACTGTAGTAGGCAGCCCAATCTGATGCGACGGGGGCCCTGAGTTCGCGTTCCAGTGATAATTTAATTATACAATATTTTTAAATCAACATCTCAGCTGGGATGATAATTTAATTGTGCGATTATTATCGCATTTTTTATAAATCGAATGAAGTATATCCATCCTTCAAAGGAATCAGGATTCATGACCAGCTTCCTAATGGAGTTTTCCTCCACCAATTCAGGTTCAATATTAATATTTTCAAAAATGATTTTCCAATCCTCAGCGTGTAATGGACATTTTAATATGAAATGCATTTCATCTTCGACTATTCTTCTACCGTCAACCATGGTGAGGCAAGTATTGTGTACGCACGAAACATTTGCAGAAATTGAAGGTGGCAAGACGACGAAAAGGGGCACCAAAATATGACTTCGGTTCCAGCATTGTCAAAACAAAATGGGGGGAGGGGGGGGGGGGGGGACCTCGAATTTACTAAGTTACATGCTTTGGGAAATAATCTTGTCCTAGATTCCTAGAAACAGATGGAACAAGGGGGATCTGCCTAAAAGTATGCTTGTAAACCATTTGCCAGCAACTTGGGAATTTGAACACCATGGTACACATCTTATACTTTCGTACCGTATCATAATGGAGGGAATTAAATGTGGCAGCAAAGGAATACTACAATACGAATTGATTTTATTTGATTGAGTATCATTTGCCTTTCTTCACAGGCTCAGGTTGGGCAGCAGCTGCAAACTTAGTCAGACCAAACGTCAGATCCCTCATCCTTGCCAGACCGCCAAACCCCCATCACCGTGTACTGCCCTGCATTGCCGTTGCTACAGGTACCAGCACACACATTGGGTAGACGCCCGCCAGACAACCCACTCCACGTTTTGGCCCACTCGCACAGAATCAGCCCTTTGGCAAAAACCCTATTGCAAAAGAAAAACATATTTCGTGCGTACAAGGTATTTGGACGGTAAGAACCAACCATGAAACGAACATTCAGAGGATAGTTGGAAGACCCCCCCCACCCCACCCCTCCCCCACCACCGGTCCGGATCTAGTAGCTAAGGTAAGTTACCAATCCTTCATGTGAATCGAAGAATGATCTTCCTATGTACAAGTATTTACAGTCAAAGGACATCATACGTCCATTGCACAGGCTGTCCAGAAATATGAAGCCTACCAGGCAGTCCTGGACCAGTCTTTAAACGGCCAAACCCGATTAATATCCTATTCAACCAGGCATTTCACATTTCATCGCAATTACTACCGAGTACCAACAGCACTCCTTCTTTTATCTCCAACTATATGCAACACAATACATTTGACAGTTAGTACAATGAACAAGACTCATAACCACAAGCCCTAATAAAATCCAATACCGGTACTAGCTGTAGCTCGCTGGCTCATAACTTAGTCCAATATTCTCCTCGTCACTTGTCGGTTTACCAAGTACAATAGCGTACATACATCGGTGATATCATGATATATTGTACAATGTCGTACGATAAATTGTACAATACCGTACGATATATAAATACATCGTACAATGTCATATGTTATATGTATTGCCAGATAATCTTGGGAGCCAGTCCAACAGTGACATCGATCAATAATCACTTGTCCCTCCTGCTTACATAACACTCCATCACGTATCACTGCTAACTAGACACACAGTTACGGACACATATGCTGGCCAGGTCATGTACAAGGTCCTCATCTTCACTGCGAGCTCTTGGAATCGCTGGGGAAGTAGATTGGGTCAGAAAGAGACAGCAGAAAACTAGGGTTCACCTCCGACTTGGTACCAGCAGGGAGTTTCATTCCGTTGGCTGTCACAGCAGCGGCGGCACGAGCGGGGGCGGGGTCATAGAACACTGGATCAGACATTGATGTCTGGCTGCAAAACAGTTCCACAGGGGGGGGGAGGGCTTTAGTTGTTTCATGTGTGTGACCGTGTGAAATGCTCGCCGTGTTCATCCTGCCTGGCCAAATGGATGTACGAGCTTCTTCTTTTCAGCTACCAGCAATTGCTTCTAGATAGGCAGATCTCTGAGCCAGCCATTTGGCTAAGCCCAAAAATCTCAACAGTTTTGGAAAGATGATTATTATTCTGTCAGTTTCCAGTTGCACTTCGTTGTTATATGATTGGCTGGGTAGCAAGCAAGCCAGGGGAGCTGCCCAGAAGCTGCTGCTAGTAGCTGAAAAGAAAATAAAAGGAAAGTTATAATGTATTTCCAATGGAAGTAAGGAAAGGGAGCTCCAGAAAGGGTATTATCCTAAGCACTCACATGTACAAGGGGTCGGCGATAGAACTTCCAGGGCTTGCATAGGTGTAGGTGGGAGTTGCAATCTCCTTGCTTGGCTTGGTTGAAAAATCCATTCCTGTATGTGCAACGAGTAAGAATTCAGTAGGAGTAAGTTGTAATTGTTTAAAAAACAAAGTATGGCAAGAATGGTGTCAGTCCCGATATAGGAGTTTGGAAAGAGGGACTCATTTAGTCAGGGGGTAAGACACTGGATGGGAGGGAGTTGGTTGGAAGTGGGGAGTCAGTTGGAAGGAGCAGGGCAGCAGGCAAGTCAGAGGCTCATCATGTCACTGGGTTTGGCCTGTTGATTTAATAACGACTTGAAGGAAGCATTGCCGGCAAGGAAGTCTCGCGAGGGCCTGAAAAGAACGTACCAAAACGTATTACGTGCGATCATACGTGCACTCTTGCACTCGGCGACTCGGCGAGTGTTGGCTGATAGAGGGAAGACAAGCAGTGCCAACGCGCTTCATATATGCGGGAAATAGACCCTCTCGATTTGCTGCTTTTAATACACCAGTCTTCCAGACCTGGTACTGTCATCATTTCGGATGGAATAAAATGGATTCTACGCTTCCCCCTATCGAACCCTCGACGGATCATACGGTTCCCCCAACCGTAACCCCGAAGCGAACACGATTGTACGCGTATGGGGGACGGGCGCCGACGGTGCCGTTCACTCGACTGTGACATTGCAGGCTTGGGACGGATGGAACTCACCCAATGCACAGGGAGCAGTGCGCTTCAGGCCGGAAGACAAGACGATCTTGGACACTTGGGACAGCATCTTGACGTAGGGAATCAGTTCAGAGAGGTGGGAGGGACCGTTGGGACTTGGGGTGGGCGACAACAGGTGATGATACGTAGACTGCTTGAACGGCGAGTGGCGCTTCGATTGGCGGAAGGAGAGTGAGCCGAGCTGTTGCAGCAAATGGCAAGGAAGGCGGATAGGTCTCAGAGGGAAGGGACACTTGGTAAATACTCAAATAATTGAGGATTGGTTTGCGTGTCACCTTTTATCTAACGGGAATTTGCTGACAGCAGGCTGACACACAACGCCCCCGAACGCCCCTGCAACTAACCCACCGAATGACATTCCCGACGAACCATCTGATAACAGAATAGCAACCAACTCTGCCAACGTTCCAAAATAAATCCCAACCGACTTCAAACCGTTCGGGAGCTTCCGTGAGCTTCCGTGAGCGGATACAAGGGCGTGACCGCCCTTGTGTTGGATCGGACCAATTGGACCAAGGGATCCGCTGGGGATGGGGATGGCCGGATAGGTAGCCCCCCTGTAAGTAGGGTTGTTTTGTGTGCGGTGTGAAAGGTCTAAGTGTGAAAGGTCTAACCTTGTTGCTGCCCTCGTGAACCTGGTTGCTGCCCTCGTGGCTGTTCTTGCGAAATGCGTGTCTCGTATACCGCGCTTTGGTACACAGTCGCGCGTTACCACATAAACTGGGGCTGTGTACCCTTCGACAGTGACTAGGCAGTCTTCTTCGGGATGACTGCCGAGTTCAAACGTCAAGTGGTTCGGGGCGCAGTTTGACTTAAATCTACCTGAAAGATGAGGTGACGTGACTGAAAATACAACTTGTCTGAAATTTGGGTTGGGAGGGCGGTAACCACATGGGTGATCGGAGTCGAGACCCGGACCGTTTGAGCGTGGTAGGCAAACCTTATGATAAGCTCATGACGTAAGCAGTGTGCGAGGAACTCGGGCAACCGATTGCAGGTCTCGGTGGAGTCTAGAACGTGCTCGAAAGTGCTCTTAGTATTAGGTGAGGATAGGTTGGTGCGGTTGGGGGTGCAGGTGGGCGAGGGTAGTGGGGCAGCTGAGGTTTGTGAGGGTGAGCAGGGGTAGTGTGTCCCACCCTCTGGTCCTGCCTATCTACGAAGTGATGTGGGTGATGGTGTGAGACCTGTTTCCGCACTCACGCAGCTATAAATGCACCCAAGTAACTGTTTCCGACTAAGACTTCGAAAGACCCTTCGCTTGCACGCAGAGGGAGATCGGGGTCATTTTGTCGTACTGCCTGTTATGCTTGGCTGTCGGTTAGGAATGTCGTGCAGGTCGATAAATCGTGCAGTGAAAATGTGCGATACTACAGAGGGTCAGAGAGAGAGAGAGAGGGGGGGGGGGGGGGGGGGGGGGGGGGGGTCATAAACACTCAGTAAAACAACACTTTAAGAGACAGATCAATTTGCAGTAATTACAGATAATATGCAGACAGGCAAATTAATATGCAGCGATAATGCCCTTGGAAGGAAAATAGCTCAAGTCAAACCAGCACACCCATCGTGCAGAACGTGTACCAGAGTGCCTAGGAGATACCATAGGCACTCCAGGTAGGAAATGGAGGGTCCAGACTAAACAAACAGTGTCCACAAACCAAACTAACAAGACTACATACACACACAAACATGACAGGACCTGCCTGCACCGCTATACGACATAGCTTTTATTTTCAGCTTCGAGCAGCAGCTTCTAGGCAGCTCTCTGAGCCAGCCACTGAGCCAAGCCCCAAGATGGCAACAATTCAGGAACGCTGGTTGTGTCAGCTTCAAGGTGCACTAGGTTGCATCAGGTTTGGCTGACTAGCCAGAGAGGGGAGCTGCCTAGAAGGTACTGCTAGTAGCCTGTAAATAAAAGCCATGCTCTACGATCCAGTCTCCAGAGGCGATTGACCCAGTGCCCACAAAAATATATATGCACTGGCCAGGCCCAAGGTAGGGCAGCCCTCCAGGTATCCAAGACTCGCTAGATTTTTTGTGCTAGATACTGGCCAGGTAAAAACTATTTGCCAGGTATCCCAAACGACCTAGATACTGACCCGGCCCGGCAGGCAGCCAACAGGGGAAATGAGGAGCAACATAATGCTATTGCGCTTTTTATGTTATATTATAATTAAATAATGCTACCATGCTGATCAGGCCCCTGCCATCAAGTCAGCCCTCTCATGCACCCCTTATAGTGCCCCCAATGTCTATTTCATTATCTGCATAGCAAAAACTACAGCCCCCCATCGTTCATAATTGATTTTGTTTCAGTTCACCTGTGCTTGTTTTTTAAACCGCCTGTTTGGTAAGGTTGTGCAAGCCCCTGCAGCCTATTAGGCCTTTCCTGTTTTTAAAGTTGGGCAAGCCCCTGCAGCCTATTGGGCCTTTCCTGTTTTGTACAGTTGTGCAAGCCCCTGCAACCTATTGGGCCTTTCCTGTTTTTAAGGTTGTGCAAGCCCCTGCAGCCTATTGGGCCTTTCCTGTTTTTAAGGTTGGGCAAGCCCCTGCAGCCTATTGGGCCTTTTCTGTTTTGTACGGTTGGGCAAGCCCCTGCAGCCTATTGGGCCTTTCCTGTTTTTAAGGTTGTGCAAGCCCCTGCAGCCTATTGGGCCTTTCCTGTTTTTAAGGTTGGGCAAGCCCCTGCAGCCTATTGGGCCTTTCCTGTTTTTAAGGTTGGGCAAGCCCCTGTGGCCAATTTGGCTACCCATGGACTATAAAATACATACCGGTACATACGGTAGTGTCCCCCAACTTCTGGCTGCCAAGGTCCCCGCGCCGTCCAATCAGGCAGTCAATGGGGGCCTGTATCTCCCCTCAAAGGCCCTACCAAACAAGCGCAGTCTAAAACTACTGCGGTTTGGCCTGAAAAGTACCGGTAGTTTAAGAAAGAGAGCAATCTGTTTTAAACTAGTTGCCTGAACTCGCTTGAAGTGAGACAACACGCCGGTTATACCCTAGGGTGGGTCTCCGTGCGCTAGCCCTAGACGAAACTACTCATGGACTCAAGGAAGGAAACCCTGCCACCAATGCAAGGCAGCCCTCTCACGTATCTCCTGTTGTAAGCTGTGGCTGTACCATGCGGACATCTGATCAGGGATTTTGGCCTCTAAGGGTAGTTCTCTGTCCGCTACCTTTAGCTTAGATCTTCATGACGGTTGGTTCTGCCGAGGCCTGGTCCTTCAGGAAGATGGAGAGGGCGGTGCCCATTGCTGAAAAGCCTCCTTGGGGGATGGACCCAGACACCATTCCAGAAAGCCAGTCTTCGCCAAAATAACAGGCCAGTCTACCCGATACAAACATAGCCTTGAGTGACTTGGTGTAGTTTGGGTCTTGCATTAACTCAAGGAAGGATACTCCGCCACCGAGGCAGCCCTGTCAAGTAACTCCTGTTGTAAGCGGTGGCTGTACCATACGGCCATCTGATCAGGGACGTTCACCTCTAAGGGTGGGTCTCCGTGCGCTAGCCTAAGACCCAAGGACTCAAGGAAGGATACCCTACCCGCCTCCAAGGGCTTTGGTAGATATCCCTCTGGTCGTGGTTCCTGATTTCCAGGTGCCCCCACGAATTCGCCTCTAAGGGTGGGTCTTCATGCGCTAGCACTAGGCGAAACTACTCAAGGACTCAAGGAAGGATACCCTGCCACCAAGGCAGCCCTCTCACACAACTCCGTATAGCGTCTCCAACCTCTGGCTGCCAAGGCCCTTGCCCCATTTTGTCAAACAGGGAGTCAAACAAGTCCTTTGAGTGACTATAGATGGTAGGCTCATGCAAACTGGAGTTTGTCATAGTGGCAGTTCCGACCTTCCTGGCCAGCTCATACTCAATCTTGGAGGCCATCAGGTCAGCGCGCATTTGGGTCGCTGCATGGGCCCTGCAAGCGTCGGTGTTGGTAGGGTGGATGTGTGGTATTGGTGGTGGAGCATGAGTTTGTTGGGTATCCTCATACATGTGAGGACATTAGGTTATGGGGTTTTTGCTTTGTGGGTGCTTTTTCTTTTTATTTAAAGCACAGAGTCTCATACACCCTCGCGGTGTAAAGTAGACTTTAACATGAAATGCAATGTAATGTAATGTGACATTTATGCTGGAAAACAAATGTCAGCACACATTTGGGTTGCTGTATGGCCCCTGCAAGCATCAACAGGGTATCCTAGGGTTCAAAAAAATAAAAAGCTGGATGTAGCATGAGTGTGTTGGGTATCATCATACATGTGAAGACATCAGGTAAGCGCGCATTTGGGTTGCTGTATGGGACCCGCAAGCATCATGTTCAAAGACTATGGTTAATTGTCAACGGTGTATGGTGTATGGTGTATGGTGTATGGTTTATGGTTTCAATAATGGCGAATGCGGCCTATCCGCCAGCTCGTACTCAACCTGCAAAGCTGTCAGGTCAGCGCGCATTTGGGTTGTCGCATGGGCCCCGCAAGCATATCATGTTTATCGAGTTTGGTTAATTGTCTACGGTTTACTGTTTGTGGTTTGCCATAGTGGCGGATGCGACCCAACTGCCAGCTCATAATCAACCTTAAAAGCCATTAGGTCAGCGCACAGTTGGGTCGCTGGATGGTCCCTGCGAGCATATCATGTTTATAGAGTATGGTTCATTGTCAACGGTTGATGGTACATGGTGTATGATTGTATGGTTTACCATAGTGGCTGATTGTATGGTTTACCATGGTGTATGATTGTATGGTTTACCATAGTGGCTGATTGTATGGTTTACCATGGTGTATAATTGTATGGTTTACCATGGTGTATGGTTTACCATGGTTTACCATGGTGTATGGTTTACCATGGTGGCTGATTGTATGGTTTACCATGGTGTATGATTGTATGGTTTACCATGGTGGCTGATTGTATGGTTTACCATAGTGGCTGATGCGGCCTATACGCCAGCTTGTAATAAAAAAAAGTTAATGATAACGCCTGGTGGGGCGTGGTGTTAAGGGAGCCCGTCGTACGCGGATGGGGAGCGGTCTCCTACCTCAACTGGACAAGCTACCATCGCAGTTGACGACGACCTGCTACGCCAAGAGCGACCGAAGGGGGAGTCGAACCCCGGACTCTTCATCCTCCAGCAATCTGGTCTACCGCTAGACCATTGTATATCACTGAGAGGGGCCAGCTTGTAATCATCCTTCGAAGCCATCAGGTCAGCGCGTCATGTTTATTGAGTATGGTTAATTGTCAACGGTTTATGGTTCATGGTGTATGGTGAATGGTTTGCAATCGTGGCTGATGCGGCCTATACGCCAGCTCGTACTCAATCTTGGAGGACATCTGGTCAGCGTGCATTTGGGTCGCTGCACGGGCCCCGCAAGCATCATGTTTATAGAGTATGGTTCATTGTCAGCGGTTTACGGTTTATGGTTTGACATAGTGGCGGATGCGACCTTCCCGCCAGCACATCATCAACCTGCGAAGCCATCAGGTCAGCGTGCATTTGGGTCGCTTGTTTGGGTGGATGGTTAGTGGGGTGGTGATGGTGCAGGGAGAAGGCCTGGTGGTGGTGGAGTTGGTGGTATAGGTGGTAAAGCATGAGCATGTTGTGTAGCAACATAAATGTAGATGGTCCAAAACAGTAGGTCAGCGTGCATTTGGGTTGCTGTATGGGCCCTGAAAGCATCGGTGTTGGTAGGGTGGATGGGTAGTGGGGTGGTGATGGTGCAGGGGGAAGGCCTGGTGGTGGTGGAGTTGGTGGTATTGGTGGTGGAGTATGAGTAAGTTGGGTAGCAACATAAATGTAGATGGTCCAAAACAGTATGCTAGCGCGCCTTTGGGTCCCTGCATGGGCCCCGAAAGCATCGGTGTTGGTAGGGTGGAAGGGTAGTGGGGTTGTGATGGTGCAGGGGGAAGGCCTGGTGGTGGTGGAGTTGGTGGTATTGGTGGTGGAGCATGAGTAAGTTGGGTAGCAACATAAATGTAGATGGTCCAAAACAGTATGCTAGCGCGCCTTTGGGTCCCTGCATGGGCCCCGAAAGCATCGGTGTTGGTAGGGTGGAAGGGTAGTGGGGTTGTGATGGTGCAGGGGGAAGGCGTGGTGGAGGTGGAGTTGGTGGTATTGGTGGTGGAGCATGAGTATGTTGGGTAGCACCATAAATGTATTGTTTGGGGTTCAGCTCATCAGTGCCTTTTCGCTTTAGACCCTCTAGGACCCCCCCAGGGTCCCAGGGCTGAAGCAGTGAAGCTGTAGCCCCCTTAGGACCCCCCCAGGGTCTCAGGGCTGAAGCAGTGAAGCTTGGGCCCCCCTAGGACCCCCCGAGGGTCCCAGGGCTGAAGCAGTGAAGCTTTAGCCCCCCTAGGACCCCCCCAGGGTCCCAGGACTTAAGCAATGAAGCTTTAGCCCCCCTAGGACCCCCCCAGGGTCCCAGGTCTGAAGCAGTGAAGCCTACAGTTTCACTGTGTCTGACTGTGTCTCTGTCTGTCTGTCTGTCTGTCTGTCTGTCTGTCTGTCTGTCTGTCTGTCAGTCTGTCTATCTGCGTCTCTGTCTACCTGCCTGCGTCTGCTTCTCTGTCTGTCTGCGTCTCTGCGTCTCTGTCGGTCACTGTTTGACCGATTGCGGCCACCTCCGCACCCAAACATTTGGCTAATAGTTGGCGTGCGCATGACAAGAGTTATCAGCATAGCAGCGTCCAAGATCCTTCGCAAAAGTTGTTCAACATTTTGTAGCAATTCTGCTACGGAATGCTGGGGTGGAAGCTACTAGCTACTTATTTCGACCTTCTTCAAATCTACCAGCCCTCCTTGCCTTTTCGCCCCCTGCCCTGCCTGTGACTGCTAAAGCGTTTTTCCGTGTCGCTTGCGCCCTTCCTCCTTTACTCCCTCCCTTTCTCCCTCTTTCCTTCCCTCCCTCTTTCCTCCTTTCCTCCCTCCCTCCCCCCCCTCCCTCAATCTTTTCCTCCCTCCCCTCCCTCCCACCTTTCCTGCCTCCCTCCTTCCCCCCAAAATACACACATACATACCGATGCACAATGAAAGCTTGAGGCAGCACCACAAATGTGAAGCCAGATGCATTAAGATGTGCCACATGCGCAATCTTGTTATTGCCATACCCGCGGAAGCGAATATCATGCCAAGGCGCCAATACACGGCTCACTACCACCCACGGCTCATACCTGCAGTGGAGTGTTAAGTGATCAGGTCATTGGATGTGTGATAATCACATAATTCAAGTTGGGCATTTGTGTGGGTATGGCTAGCATCGGATGTTGATGTTGATGTTGATGTTGATGTTGATGTTTCCATACCCACTGAAGTGGATGTCGCGCAAAGGCACCAATACGCGGCTCACTACCACCCAGGGCTCATACCTGCAAAAGTGTGTGCGGATGGATCATAGTGTTTGGATGGGTTGTTGTGAAATGGTTCAATTTGTATACTTGTATGGGTATGGGCGCCAAGGCACCAATACGCGGCTCACTACCACCCAGGGCTCATACCTGCAAAAGTGTGTGCGGATGGATCATAGTGTTTGGATGGGTTGATGTGAAATGATTCAATTTGTATACTTGTATGGGTATTGTCGTCAAGGCACTAATACGCGGCTCACTACCACCCAGGGCTCATACCTGCAACAGCACGTGTGGATGGTTGGATGTGAAATGATTCAAGTTGTGCATTGTATGGGTATGTGTATGGCTATGGGCGTCAAGGCGCCAGTACACGGCTCACTACCACCCAGGGCTCATACCTGAAGGGTGTGTGTGTGTGAGTGGTTGGATGTGAAATGATTCAAGTTGAGCACTTGTATGGGTATGGTCGTCAAGACGCCAATACACGGCTCACTACCAGCCAGGGCTCATACCTGCAGGGGAGTGTTTGGGTCAGTGGATGTGAATGTATACATGATTCTAGTTGAGCATTTATATGGGTATGGCTAGCATAACATGTTGATGTTGATGTTTCCATACCCCTGGAAGTGAATGTCGTGCCAAGGCGCCAGTGCGCGGCTCGCTACCACCCAGGGCTCATACCTGCAACAGAGTGTGTGGATGGTTGGATGTGAAATAATTCAATTTTGATACTTGTACGGGTATGGGCATCAGGGTGCCAGTACACGGCTCACTTCCACCCAGGGCTCATACCTCCGGGGAGTGTTTGGATGGTTGGATGTGAAATGATTCAAGTTGGGCACTTGTACGGTTATGACTACCTACCTATATATATATATATATAGGTAGGTATGACTACCTACCTATATAGGTAGGTTATGACTACCTACCTATATATATATATATATATATATATATATATATATAAAATCATCAACAGCCTGTTCTTACCGGTAGGTGTACGAAATCTCATACTCTTCCTCTGTACTGTACCAACGCTGGTAGGCAGTACTAATGTGCCCGGTAGGAAATCTCCGTATGTCAAAGGGTTCAGCGATTCCTTAAAGGGTTTAGGAACAGAAAGTGTAATGAATGAATACCGGTATGATGAACCTAAAGAGCAAGTGCGGAATTTGACAAGTCCTATGCAGCATCGCAAGCGACGCCAAAAAATTGCGGAGTGTGTTGGCAAGGGAACGAAAGGTGGCAAGGATGGAGCTAACTGAAGCCAGTTAGTTATAAGACAGTTGGCTGACATGTCGGGCTTCAATTTTTTGGTCGCACAGACGGACAACAAGGTAACACAGGGGGCTCCCGCCCCCCAGAAGGGGGGGCTCTGCCAAAGAATAATACGAGCTGCCACAGGACGTGAGATTGAGGGAACCCTCCCGTTTGCATGCATGTGTACATACTGGAGAATGGCTACCATGTTGGATTTATTTGGTTTCGTATACCCTCTGCGCCTGAGCTTGGACTACTTGGAGAGGGTCAGTGTGTGTGTGTGTGTGTGTGTGTGGGGGGGGGGGGGGGGGGGGGGGGGGGGTATGGGTGTAGAGTGTGGATGGGCGGGTGGATGGTGGCATGTGCACACTTCAGTGGTGCACATAGGAGGCATAGCTTGGACTACACGGGCCCTCTTAAACGTGGGCCCTTTGAAACTCTTGGGGCCCTCTTAAACATGTTTGACACCTCTTAATAGGATGTCACACATCCACCCACCCAACCATTCACCTGTCCACCCCGAACCCACACCACACCACACCACTCTCGCCTACTGAAAACTAGGTGCAGATAGCCAGAGGGAAGAAGGAAGCACGTGCTGCGGGATGCACCAATAGAAAGTGATGGATAGGCCTACCTCTGCCATTAGACACCAAGTAGAACCCAAATAGGGAGTGGCACCAATAGAAAGTGATGGATTTCTATACCCTTAATAAAGTCGTGAACGAGAAAGCACTTGGTGGGTGACACCAATCGAGAGTTGCACCAATAGAAAGTGATGGATTTCTATACCCTTAATAAAGTCGTGAACGAGAAAGCACTTGGTGGGTGACACCAATCGAGAGTTGCACCAAGAGAGAGTGGCACCAATAGAAAGTGATGGATTTCTATACCCTTAATAAAGTCGTGAACGAGAAAGCACTTGGTGGGTGACACCAATCGAGAGTTGCACCAAGAGAGAGTGGTACCAATAGAAAGTGATGGATAGACCCACCTCTTCCATTAGACTTCAATGAGACTCTAAACAGGGCGTGACACCAAGAGAGAGTGGCACCAATATAAAGAGATGGATTGACCTACCCTTGATAAAGTCATGAAAGAGGAAGCACTTGATGCATTAGGCCAAGGGTGAGTGCAACCAACAGAGAGTGGCCCGAATATAAAGTGATGATTTGTAATACCCTTGATTAAGTCGTGAATGAGGAAGCACTTGATGCGTGACACCAAGAGTGAGTGAAACAAAGAGAGAGTGACCACAAGAGAAGGTGATGGATTGACCTAACCTTGATAAAGTCGTGAATGAGAAAGCATTTGATGAGTGACACAAATAGAGAGTTGCACCAACAGATAGTGGCACCGATAGAAAGTGATGGACAGACTCACCTCAGCCATTAGACACCAATGAGACAATAATTAGGGAGTGACAACAAGAGTGAGTGGCACCAATAGAAAGGGATGGATAAAACTACCTTTGCTACACTTGCTGCGTGATGCTAATAGAGAGAGTGGCCCCCCCAGAGTACCAATTGAGGGCAACAGAGAGAGTGGCCCCGACAGAGTACCAATTGAGGGCGACAGAGAGAGTGTCCCCGACAGAGTACCAATTGAGGGCAACAGA
>JACBWV010000252.1:576082-842609 GCA_013435795.1 Chlamydomonas sp. ICE-L
TCTAAACCACTTCACGAAAAATCCGATAGCCAGCCAGCGCCAGCTCGCAAAAATCCCTGTATGTTTACATATATATGTATGTATGTATGTATGTATGTATGTATTTATGTATGTATGTATGTATGTATCAGGGTTTTTTTAGCTGCGAAATTTCGCATTATGCGATAAAACCCACAATTTTCGGAATCAGCCCTGCGATGAAACCCATAGTTTTTATGCTTGGCCTTGTCTAGATTTGGCCTGAAGCTGACTAAGCCTGGCTGACCTGGGTTTTTTGACTTGAATCCCAAGGAATTTTGGAACCCTGCGATATTTGCTATTTCTGGATTCAGGGCAATTGGCTCCAGAACCATTATTGCGATGAAAGGGGGGTGGCCAATTTTCCTTAAAAATAACCCTGGTATGTATGTATGTATGTATGCATGTATGTATGTATGTATGTATGTATGTATGTATGTATGTATGTATGTATGTATGTATGTATGTATGTATGTATGTATGTATGTACTAGTACGGTAGCCCGTGTGGCTGGTGGCCACCCCCCACCCAGGCCATGGGTCCTAGTCGGGTTTGGGTTAAATAACGGGTAACGCCCTTGTATGCCCCCCCTCCCCCCCCCCCCTTCCTTACACACAGTCAAGAAATCAGCCATCTCAGCCCTTGCTCGACGCTCCCCTGCTCTCCCCCCCCCCCCCCCCCCCCCCCCCCCGCACACACACTTCTTCTCCCTACCTATTCCCCTTCTGCTTCAGGTGTGGCCTCCCACCCTGTCATAAACACATACCATCCCCCCCTCCCCCCCATTCTGACCTCTCCCTACCTCTCACCCACCCCATCCACACGCACTCTCTTTCTCTCACCTTACCCCCCACCACCCTCCCTTCCCCCAACCACCAACACGCACACACAATCTTCTTCTCCCTACCTCGTACCCTTCACTTCACCCTGTGGGATTCAATCGTGCAGAAAGAGGGAACCGCTGTGCTTCGAACCTACCAACATTGCGAGCGCTCAGTCGCTCAGATTCCGATCGCCCCGAGAACACCGGACTGGTGCAATTGCATGGCTACAAACCTGCAGCTTCGTCTTCTCGTACAGTGCCCCAGTCGAGACTCGATCAACTCAGAACAGCAAAAATCGCAGCAACGTACTTCATATTCTATACAACGAAAAGAGCTTGCAAAGATGGGATGATCGTGGCATGCGCGAGAGTGTCCAGGGGGACGGAATGACCATGGCGATCTGAACAAAGGTAATTAATCGCAACTGGATGCCAATCACTACGAATGTGATGCGATGGCATGGAAAAATTGCGCATGCGTGAGATGAATGGTGGCAACGCTCGCAGACGGAGAAAAAAAGCATCACGATATGAAGGTCTGGCTTGATTATGATCCTGGCATAATTCCTCAGGCTGGGCAGCATCGTCTTAGCGCCTGGATTGGTTACCAGCTTCGTGTTCCTCCTCAGGCACGGTAGCTCATTCCTGACTCCTTGCGAGATTACCAGCATGACGTAGCTCCTCGGATCGGGCAGCGCGGGCATCACGTCGACGCTTGTTGGCTATTTCCCTGTCTTCCTTGCTCTGGCAAGCTCGCTTTGAGCGCTGGCTGGCGTTTTTGCGGGCCCTCCTGTCCATTATGACCGTTGCCATGCATCATGGTCGCATTATCCGTGAAGAACTGAAAGCTATTATTCCGAGCGCCATGCCAAGCCATATGAGGGTCGGCTGGTGACCTCCGAGGAGAGGATCTTCTGATTCTAAATGTCTTGCCGTCATAGTATCGGAGGCAATTGTGGACTTGCTATGAGCGCGCGCGCTTAGCTTAGCGAATCTGCAGTTTTGGTGTTTGAAAATTCCGCTAGGCGGGGAGTTGCTAGTTGGGTGAACGAAAAGTCGGTTGCAAGTCGGTTACACTTCGCACGTGGGCACGCGATGATGACACCACCACGACCACCACGACCACCACGACCACCGCGACCACCACGACCATGATTTCTTTATATATATAGATGTATGTATGTATGTATGTATGTATGTATGTATGTATGTATGTATGTATGTATGTATGTATGTATGTATGTATGTATGTATGTATGTATGTATGTATGTGTGTATGTATGTATGTATGTATGTATGTATGTATGTATGTACTAGTACATTGCCCGTGTGGCCGGAGGCCACCCGCCACCCCACCCACCCAAGTCCTGGGCCCTGTTCTGGCCTGGGTTACATTAACGTGCAACGCCCTTGAACGTACACCGCCCCCCCCCCCCCCCCCCCCCCCCCCCCCCCCTCCCCCCTTACTCACATGCCAACAGTCAAGATATTTCCATTCCCCCTTTGCAAATATTGAACACATGCCCCCTTCCTTTCCCTACTATAAATATACCCCCCCACCCCCAGCCCCAGGACCTACATGATCCCTGTTTCCCCCTAAATCTTCCTGCCCCCCATCCCCACCCCCTTGACACACACTCTGTTTATCCCCTTGCACCCCACCTAACCCCCAGTCATCTCCCACACCACCCAAATATACCCCCCTACCCCCCAGCCATCTCCACACCACCCCAAATGCCCCCCCCCTTCCCCCCTCCCACCCCATCTACACTCTTCTCTTTCTCCCCCCCTCCCCTCACCCCAGTCATTTCCACCCATGGTGGGCCACCCCTCGATCCTCCCCCCCACCCTCTCTTTCCCGAACCACCGGCACGCATGCGGTATCCCCTTCCCCCTACCTCATCCCTTCCACTCCAGCTGTGGGCCTAGATCATGCAGAATTACGAAGTGGATAAAGAGCAGGCTGCGGATCCAACCTGCCAATAGCTTGCGAAAGCCGACCCCGCTGAGAATACCGGGCGTGCGCAATCACACAGCGACAATCACACAGCGACATGCCTGCAGCTTCTTCTTTGCGCGTAACACAGTTGAGTCTGCAGCTGTTGTTTTGACCAGGAAATTTCAGCCAGTCCTGTATCGCAACATGCTAAGCAACCGATGTATCAATGCTTGAAACAATGAAAAGAGATTGGATGAGGGGTGCAAGGGCCATATCGCTTAGGGGAGGCAATGCCAGTGGAGGTCTCAAGAAATGCAAAAGTATCTTGTAAGAATTGCCTGCCGACCAGGCAATGCGATTGCATGACGTTGGTGGAGAGGATGACAACACATCAATCGCAAATTGCGCGGGGCAGCCTGCAAGGTTCACGTCCTGTCTGAGTATTAGCCTGGCGTTGATTTCCAGGGCTTGGCTGCATGAGCTTTGCGTCTGGCCTGGTTGTAAGCTGCGCGCTGCTGCGGGTTGGCAGCATCTGATGAACGACGAGGCTGGTTTTCATGGCCCTTTTCCTCGTCGGTCTGACGAGCTCGCTGTGCGCGCTGACTGGCTGCTCTTCTGCTCTACTGCTCTTCTTCATATGTGCTCAAGTTCGCGTAGAAGCAGCAAAGTATTGAAGGATGGAAGGATGGAAACTATTTGAAGCATGATGCGGAACGGAAGAAAGAGACGGAAATGGGCTGGAGTTTGAAAGTTGCTCGAGTTTCTGCGAAGTTAGTGTGAAAAGTTGCTCGAATTGCTCGAGTTACTGCCAAGTTGCTCGAGTTGCTGCGAAGTTTTGCTGCCAACTGCCGATAGCCAAGGGTGGTTAGTTGGGTGATTCGCTATTAGTAACTCGCTAATTAAGTTGAAAGCCAGCTAGCGCCAGGGGGGGGGGGGGGGGGGGGGTCGCGAACTGTTCTCAAAAATCCATGTATGTCTACATATATATAGATGTATGTATGTACGCGTGTATGTATGTATGTTCTTTAGGTGCTACTCAACGTCTAGTACGTGACTTGCGACTTGTTTGATCGCGAGGTTTTCACGCCTTTTCAAGAGAGATCCGTGGAGTCTCAAATGATTCTGGATCCTGGAAACCTCGGTTGGTTGTATGCCTTGTCTTGCTTACCTTACTTTCAACCTGGAGACCCATGGTGCAGTTATGATGAGGCAGTGCATGGTGTGTGAACATCATGCTTACTGGCATGGCACATTGCCCCCGTCGGTAGAACGATTGTTTGGGGTTCAGTTCGTTAGTCCTTTTTCTTTTCAAGCCCTTCCTACACGGTTGGGCAAGTCCTTTTAGCCTATTTGGCCTAGCCCTGGACTGTAGCATACATACATACATACATACATATTGCCCCATGTTCACACAAGCTGGCATTGCATGTCTATATGCCAACTGATGCTTTGGGGTTACTATATATTGGGTGGTGGGTGGGTGGTGGATGGTGGATGGGTGGTGGTTGATGATTGGTGGATGGTTGCTGATCTTCATCCCACCATTTATTTTACTTTTACACACACAAACACACCACCCACCACTATATAGCAACTGGTTGCCGATCTTCATCCCACTACCCGCACCCCCCCACACACACAACACTATCCACCACACACCCACACACACACCCCACCACCATCCCCCCACCACCACCCACACCCACCCACCCACAGACCACTAACACACAACCATACACCACCCGCCCACCACATACACCCACCACACACACAACAAACACAACACCCACCACACACACACAACACACACCATGTGTGTTGTGTTGTGTGTATTGTGTGTTGTGTTGTGTGTGCTGTACTTTGGGGTTGTTGATCTTCATCCTACTATTCTTTTCACTCACCTTCTCAGCAGCTTCCTCGAGGATGTGTGTTGTGTTGTGTGTGTTGCGTAATGTGTCTTGTGCTGTGTATATTGTATGTGTTGTGTTGTGTGTGCTCTGCTGTACTTTGGGGTTGCTGATCTACATCCCACTATTCCGTTTACTCACCTTCTCAGCAGCTTCTCACCTTCTCAGCAGCTACCAACTGATGCTTTGGCAGTGCTGATCTACATCCCACTATTCTTTTTACTCACCTTCTCAGCAGCTTCTCACCTTCTCAGCAGCTACCAACTGATGCTTTGGGGGTGCTGATCTACATCCCACTATTCCTTTTACTCACCTTCTCAGCAGCTTCTCACCTTCTCAGCAGCTACCAACTGATGCTTTGGGGGTGCTGATCTGCATCCCACTATTCCGTTTACTCACCTTCTCAGCAGCTTCTCACCTTCTCAGTAGCTACCCACTGATGCTTTGGGGGTGCTGATCTACATCCCACTATTCCGTTAACTCACCTTCTCAGCAGCTTCTCACCTTCTCAGCAGCTACCAACTAATGCCTTGGGGTTGCTGATCTTCCTCCCACTATTCCTTTTACTCACCTTCTCAGCAGCTACCTCGAGGATCTGCACGTTGTTAGCTGTCAAATGGTCCAGGGTGCCCTCCTCTTGGTACAGAGGGACATATAGGGCGGCGGACAAGGGACCACGCCAAGACCTGCACAGTGACCACCAGTGTGGGTGGGTGGTGGGTGGTGGGGAGGGGTGGTGGGTGGTGGGTTACAGTCCAGGAGTAGGGGAACAGACAAGGGACCACGCCAAGACCTGCAGAGTAAATTTCAGGAATTAAAAATTAGAATGCCTGTCATCGCGAGTTTCTGCACGTTGTCAGCTGTCAAATGGTCCAAGGTTCCCTCTCCTTGGTACAGAGGGACACATAGGTAGGAAACGGCAAATCACATGATGTTGACCAAAGACGAGTATGATATCATATGATATCATACAAAAATGACAGTTACCTAGTCAGACCACCTGAATCATATGATATCATATGATGACATGATATCATATGATACAAAAGGATGACATGGTATCATATGATATCATATTGCCGACCCCTACACATAGGGCAGCTGACAAGGGACCACGCCAAGACCTACACAGTGACCACCAGTGTTGGTGGGTGTTGGTGGTTGGTGCGTGGTGGGTCACAGTCTAAGGGGTATAGGGCGGCTGACAAGGGACCACGCCAAGACCTGCACAGTGACCTCCAGTGTGGGTGGGTGGTGGGTGGTGGGTGGTGGGTGGTGATGGGTGGGTGGGTGGTGGGTGGTGGGTGGCGGGTGGGTGGTGCGTGGTGGGTAACAGTCTAAGGGGTAAAGGGCGGCTGACAAGGGACCACGCCAAGACCTGCACAGTGACCTCCAGTGTGGGTGGGTGGTGGGTGGTGGGTGGTGGGTGGGTGGGTGCGTGGTGGGTAACAGTCTAAGGGGTATAGGGCAGCTGACAAGGGACCACGCCAAGACCTGCACAGTGACCTCCAGTGTGGGTGGGTGGTGGGTAGTGGGTGGGTGGTGCGTGGTGGGTAACAGTCTAAGGGGTATAGGGCGGCTGACAAGGGACCACGCCAAGACCTGCACAGTGACCATCAGTGTGGGTGGGTGGTGGGTGGTGGGTGGTGGGTGGGTGGTGCGTGGTGGGTAACAGTCTAAGGGGTATAGGGCAGCTGACAAGGGACCACGCCAAGTCCTGCTTAGTGACCACCAGTGTGGGTGGGTGGTGGGTGGTGGGTGGTGATGGGTGGGTGGGTGGTGGGTGGTGGGTTACAGTCCAGGGATATAGGGCGGTAGACAAGGGACCACGCCAAGTCCTGCACAGTGACCACCAGTGTTGGTGGGGTGGTGGGTGGTGGGTGGGTGGTGCGTGGTGGGTTACAGTCTAAGGGGTGTAGGGCAGCTGACAAGGGACCATGCCAAGTCCTGCACAGTGACCACCATTGTGGGTGGGTGGTGGGTTACAGTCTAAGGGGTGTGGGGCAGCTGACAAGGGACCACGCCAAGTCCTGCACAGTGAATGTCAAGAATTGAATATTAGAACGCATGTCAACGTGAGGATCTGTGGTGTTTGGTGTTGGTGGGTGGTGGGTGGTGGTTGTTGGTGGTGGGTTGGTGTGGGTGGTGGTGTTGGTGGTGGTGGGTGGTAGTGTGGGTGGTGTGGGTGGTTGGTGTCGGTTTGGTGGTGGGTGGGGGTTCGTGGTGGTTTGGTGGTGTGTTTGGGTGGTGGGTGGTTGGTGGTGGGTTGGTGGTGGTGTGTTGGTGGATGGTTGTGGTTGGTTGTTGGGGTGGGTGGGTGGGTGGTGGTGGGTGGTATGAGTTGGGTGGCTTGGTGGATACTGTGGTTTTCGTGGTGGGTTTGGTGGTGGTTGGTGCTGTGTGTTGCCCTGGTGGTTTGTGGTTGTTGGTTCTGTTGCTGGTGGTTTTGGTGGTTGGTGGTTGTTGTGTTGGTGTGTTGGTGGTTTTCGTTGGTGTGTTTTGGTTTGGGTTGGTGGTTGGATGGGGTGTTGTTTTTTGGGCTGTTTCGTTTTTTTTTCTTTTTTGTTTGGTGCATGGCTTGTTTGTTTTAGTTGTGGGTGGGTGGTGGGTGGGTGGTGCATGGTGGGTTACAATCCAGGGGTATAGGGCGGCTAACAAAGGACCACGCCAAGACCTGCAGCACAGTAAATATCAATTATTGAACATTAGAAACGCCTGTCAATGCGAGGACCTGCACGTTTTCAGATGTCACATGGTCCAGGGCACCCTCCTCCTAGTACAGAGGGACAAATAGGGCGGCTGACAAGGGACCATGCTAAGATCTGCAGCACAATAAATGTCAAGAATTGATTTTTGTAAATGCCTGGTGGGTGGGTGGTGGGTGGATGGTGGGTGGGTGGTGGGTGGTGGATGGGAATTGGGTGGTGGGTGGGTGGTGGGTGGCTGGGGGGTGGGTGGTGGGGTGGTGGATGGGAATTGGGTGGTGGGTGGGTGGGGGATGGGAATGGCGGTGGTGGGTGGGTGGTGGGTGGATGGTGGGGTGGGGGGGGTGGTGGGTGGTGGATGGGAATTGGGTGGTGGGTGGGTGGTGGGGGTGGATGGATGGGTGGGTGGTGGGTGGTGGATGGGAATTGGTGGTGGGTGGGTGGTGGATGGAATTGGGTGGTGGCTGGGATGGTGGGTGGGTGGTGGGTGGTGGATGGAATTGGTGGGTGGGTGGGTGGTGGGTGGATGGTGGGTGGGTGGTGGGTGGTGGGTGGTGGATGGGAATTGGGTGGTGGGTGGTGGGTGGGTGGATGGTTGGTGGGTGGGTGGTTGGTGGTTGGTGGGTGGCGGGTGGGTGGTGGGTGGGTGGCGGGTGGGTGGTGGGTGGGTGGTGGGTTACAGTCAAGGGGTAGCTTATCTAACTAGGCAAAAGGGACAGATAGGGCAGCAGACAAGGGACCACACCACACCACAACCTGCAGCAACATGATTGTCCTTTCTTTTTTTATTTTTATTTTACCTGATATTTTTCAGTTATTCCAGGTACATAGGGACATATAGGGCAGGGCAGGGCAATGTATTTATGTCTGTTACCGGGATTGGTTTCCCGCTATAAATAGTGGTCGCTAGTTTTGACCCCGTTTTAGCAAAATTTACGCTTTAAAAAAGTACCCATACAGAAAACTGACCTGCATTGCGAGTACAGTTGCGGTATACGATCCACAGATGCCTGGGTCACTACAGTCACAGGAAAACTGACCTGCATTGCGAGTACAGTTGAGGTACGCCCTTATCCCCCCCCCCCCCCCCCCCCCCCCTACCCCCTACCCATACAGAAAACTGACCTGCATTGCGAGTACAGTTGCGGTACACGATCGACGGATGCCTGGGTCACCACAGTCACAGAAACTTCTGGTGTCAGTCGACTAGACCACCAAACCCCAACCGAAGCAACTGACGCAGGGTCATCTGACATTGCAGACTGCCAGGTCATCGGCTTGGCTTCGTAGATGTCGTTAATGCTCCTAGAGGGAGCGAGGGAGGTGGTTGCTGGTAGGTGGTAGGTGGTTTGTGGTTTGTGGTAGGTGATAGGTGTTTGGTGATTGGTGGTTGGTGGTTGGAGGTTTTTGGGTCACCACAGGACTCCATCTGACATTGCAGTCTGACAAATCATTGGCTTGGCTTCGTAGATGTCGTTGATCCTTTTAGAGGGAGAGAGGTTGTGGTTGGTGGCTGGTGGTTGGTGGTTTGGGTTTGATGGTGGGTGGTTGGTGGTTGGTGTTTGGTGGGTGGTGGGTGGTAGTTAGACGTTGGTGGATTACCACAGGACTTTATTTGACATCACAGTCTGACAGGTCATTGGCTTGGCTTCGTAGATGTCGTTGATGCTTTTAGAGGGAGAGAGAGGTGGTGGTCGGTGGCTGGTGGTTGATGGTTTGTGTTTGATGGTAGGTGGTTGGGGGGTGAGGTTGGGTGGTTGGTGGTTGGTTGTTGGTGGGTTACCACTTGACTCCACCTGACATCCGATCTGTCAAATCATTGGCTTGGCTTCGTAGATGTCGTTGATGCTTTTTGAGGGAGGGAGGTGGTCGTTGGTGGTAGGTGGTTGGCGGTTGGGGTTTGATGGTAGGTGGTTGGAGTTTGATGGTTGGTGGTTTGGGTTGGATGGTAGGTGATTGGGGTTTAATGGTAGGTGGTTAAGGTTTAATGGTCGGTGGTTGGGGTTTGGTGGTTGGTGGTGGTTGGTGGTCTACCACAGGATTCCATCTGACATCGCAGTCTGACAGGTCATCGGCTTGGCTTCGTAGATGTCGCTTGATCCTTTTAGAGGGAGCAAGGTGGTGGTTGCTGGTTGGTGGTTGGTGGTTGGTTGTTGGGGGAGGTTGGTGGGCTACCACAGGACTCCATCTGGTATCGCAGTCTGTCAAGTCATTGGCTTGGCTTCGTAGATGTCGTTGATGCTTTTAGAGGGGGAGAGAGATGGTGGTCGGTGGATGGTGGTAGATGGTTTGGGTTTGATGATAGGTGGTTGGTGGGTGAGGTTAGGTGGTTGGTTATTGGTGGGTTACCACAGGACTCCATCTGACATCGCATTCTGTCAAGTCATTGGCTTGGCTTCGTAGATGTCGTTGATGCTTTTACTGGGAGAGAGGTGGTGGTTGTTTGGTGGTAGGTGGTTGGAGGTCAGTGTGGTGGTCAGTGGCTGGTGATGTCTTTGGAGGGAGGGAGGTGGTGGTTGGTGGTTGGGGTTTGGTGGTTGGTGGTTGGTGGTAGGTGGTTGATGGTTCGGGTTTGGTGGTTGCTGGTTGGAGGTTGCTGGTTGGTGGTTGGTGGGCTACCACAGGACTCCATCTGACATTGCAGTCTGACAGATCATCTGCTTGGCTTCATGGTTGTCGTTGATGCTTTTTGAGGGAGGGAGGTGGTCGTTGGTGGTAGGTGGTTGGTGGTTGGTGTTTGATGGTAGGTGGTTGGGGTTTGATGGTAGGTGGTTGGAGTTTGATGGTTGGTGGTTTGGGTTGGATGGTAGGTGGTTGGTGGTTGGGGTTTAATGGTCGGTGGTTGGGTTTTGGTGGTTGGTGGTGGTTGGTGGTCTACCACAGGATTCCATCTGACATCGCAGTCTGACAGGTTATCGGCTTGGCTTCGTAGATGTCGCTTGATCCTTTTAGAGGGAGCAAGGTGGTGGTTGCTGGTTGGTGGTAGGTGGTTGGTGGTTGGGCGCTGGTGGAGATTGGTGGGCTACCACAGGAATCCAACGGTATCGCAGTCTGGCAAGTCATTGGCTTGGCTTCCTAGATGTCGTTGATGCTTTTACTGGGAGAGAGGTTGTGGTTGTTTAGTGGTAGGTGGTTGGAGGTCAGTGTGGTGGTCAGTGGCTGGTGATGTCTTTGGAGTGGGAGGTGGTGGTTGGTGGTTGGGGTTTGGTGGTAGGTGGTTGATGGTTCAGTTTTTTTTTTACCGCTATCTATAGCGATCGCTAGTTTTGACATTTTTTTGTCGAAAATAACGCTGTAAAAAGTAAAAAACAAATCCTGAAATGGCCCTAGACAGCTACAATAGGCTGTAAAAGCTTTAAGAAGGTATATAAATCACTAACACGCTGTCCCTGGAGGAGGCCTAAAACCGTCAAGCTAGAAAAAAACCACTTTCAGATTTGTAAAAAAAGCCCTGCACACTAGCCAGCTCCATGTCTGTCCCACGAGTGACGAAAGGGAGCTGCCTATAAGCTACCACCCGTAGCCCCAAAAATAAACAGTGATCTCACACAAAGTTTACTGTTCAGCTTTTGTTAGTAGATTCCAGGCAACTCCTTGAGCCAGCCACTAAGCTACATCCAAATATGTTGGAAGTTCTGGACAGCTGATTGAGTCAGCTTTAAGTCACAGTTTTTCTTTTCAGCTACAAGCAGCAGCTTCTAGGCAGCTCCCTAGTCAGCCACTAGGCTAAGCCCCAAGATTGCAACAGTTCTGGACAGTGGATTCTGTCAGCTTCCAGATACACTAGGCTGCGTCAGCTTTGGTTGAATAGCCAGTCAGGGGAGCTGCCTAGAAGCTGCTGCTTATAGCTGAAAAGAAAAACACTGCTTCAAGTTGCACTAGGTTGCACCAAGTTTGGCTGAATAGCCAGTCTGGAGAGCTGCCTAGAAGCTGCTGCTCGTAGCTGAAAAGAAAAGTAATGCTGGACAGGGGTAGGTGCAAGTAGGTCGTGAATAGCAGGTCAAGGGAGCTGCCTAGAAGCTGCTGCTCGTAGCTGAAAAGAAAAGTAATGCTGGACAGGGGTAGGTGCAAGTAGGTCATGAATAGCAAGGCAAGGGAGCTGCCCAGAAGCTGCTGCTCGTAGCTGAAAACAAAAGCTATGCGGGACAGGGGTAGGTCCAAGTAGGTCATGAATAGCAGGTCAAGGGAACTGCCTAGAAGCTGCTGCTAGTAGCTGAAAAGAAAAGTAATACTGGACAGGGGTAGGTGCAAGTAGGTCATGAATAGCAAGTCAAGGGAGCTGCCCAGAAGCTGCTGCTCGCAGCTGAAAAAATGCTGATATATCTGGTACCTGACAAACTGAAGGTAGGGCGACATTTCTGATTGCTGCTCCCCTCCGCCAAAGCTCTGTTGGACTACTGAGATCAAGCCAGTTAGGCTCATGTTGCCAGGCTGTCTTTGTGAGGGCTCGTGTTGCCAGCCTGTCTTCGTGTTGCCCGCCTGTCTTTGTGACGGCTCTGGGGTAAGAGGAGACCACACCTGGGGGGCTATGCCCCCTAGTACACTACTCCTCGGTTGTATTGATTCTGTACTGCCTTGATAAGATCTGCGAACTGCTCCTGTGCTGAGTTGATGGGGGAGGGGAGAGGCCGAGATGCTGGGGGGCAGGCAGCACAGGCAGCACATGCAGTACAGGCAGTACAGGCAGGGCAGTCCAAAAGTGGGCAGGATCAAATTGGCTTCCCCACGTACTTTTTGTCCGGACATGTTGGATGGATGCACTAATATGATATATACAAGTGGTCCTCTTTCTGTCTTGACCCGTCCAAGCCAAGCCACTTGTGGTCCTCTCTCCTTGGGCTATGGTCCTCTTGCTGTCTTGGCCGGCTAAGCCACGCCACTTGTGTAACGGTACCAAGTGACTGCACTTGGTCCCATGAACGGGCTGATCTCCCCTGTTGCTGGCTGCCTTGGACTGTGCTTGGGAGGTGTATCGAACTGTGCCAAGCAACTGAAGTTTGTACGATGAACGGGCAGGCCCCCCCTGTAGCTAGTTGTCTTGGACGCAGTTGTATTCGCGTCTGTTTCCGTCTGTTATCAGGCCAAGTTGCCTTGTACGCAGTTGTGTTCGCGTCTGCTTCCGCCTGGTGTCGGGCCTCTGTTGAGCGAGGCCGTTTAGCCTGGAGTTCAGTTGGGCAGAATAAAGGTAGCATTCTTTAGAAAGGAGGTGACATGCATTGCGCGCATGGGTGCATTCGGGAAAAGAAAGGAGCCTCGGACGTTCGAAAGCATCAAGACAAGTGCGGTTGTTTAGGCGATGGTAACGCTCGTTATCACACGCACGAGTAGTGCAGTTGTCTGGGTTGAAAGAAGTGAGGTTAGAAATAAATAGAAATAAAGAAAGCAGTCCGCCAAATCGGCGAGACTTCAGGAAGCTACCCGAAGGAGCTAGAGAGACGGACGTGACGAAATTGAGGTGGCAAGATGCATGGATGGAGTAGAGGTGATCCCTGGAGGTGATTAGATGTGAGTAGAGAGGGCAATTGGGCATTTGCACGGGGGGGGCGTAAGAGATCGGCGAGGGCGACCAGGTGAGGGGAGTCCGGGGCGGAGTTCCCTGACTGTCAGTCACACTCACGAGTGGCACGCAGGCAGATCTGGCGTCGCATTTGAATTTAAATTTGAACTCGGGCTAGAGAGCATGAGGTTACATACAGAGGGGTTACATAAATAGTCGGGTGCGGGTGCGGGTGTCCGATGCGGGTGCGGGTGTCCGATGTCCGTTGGGCGCCGTCCCTGCGCCTGCGGTGGCGTGCGGTGGTCGCGACCATGGTCGGCCCAAGGGTGAGTCCGTTGAAGTGGTTGTACGTTGCACACCCTAACGAAGCCAAAACGAGCTTGTTTTTCAAGTGCTGCGGAATCTCGGTGCTGCGGAATCCATTTCAGATGCTGCGGAATCTCTTTCGGCAACTGTATTTTCGACCATTCCAACCGACGGTTCGTCCATCTCATCAGCGGAATTCCAACCGTTATAACAGGCATTACAACCAACAATCTCATTCGCCAACCGATTTCCTATCTTACCCGCCGAGACAGGCCGAGACAGTAAAAAAAATGATGTTGTTACACGGTTACACACTAAAAAACAATGCCCATACCATATATGATATAGCACCGGACCTGCTTGGCAGTTCTATAACAGTGAGGGTTTGGGCACTCTACACCTCAGAACCTGGTCCAACAGGTAAACTCCAGGTGGCGAATGAAAAACACGCATAAAAGGTCTTTTGGCGAAAAAAACAGAGCGATCTTAAAGGCATTTCTTACTTATTTGAGTGCAGAGAGAGAAAGAGAAAGAGAAGGGGGGGGGGGGGGGGGGAGGAGGGGAGAGACGAGAGGAGAGAGAGAGAGAGAGAGAGAGAGATCGTTGCATAAACTCAGCAAATCAGTGCCGAAACTTGACAGAGATACAGCCTGTCTGCAATCCAATTGTATTAAACGAAGCACGAGGGTTTTGAAGGCGCCCACACATTCACACAAACCTGAAAACAAACTAGGTCAGTCCAAAAGAGGAAACCAACAAGAGGCGGAAAGAGCACCGTACAGGAGAGCGGAAAGCACAGCAGGGAGTGTGGGAGAGGATTCGTTGCATACACTCAGCAAATCACTCCTGAGACAGGACAGCAGCACAGCCTGCCTACCATCAAATTTTATAACAGGAAGCAAGAGGGTTTTATAAGGCACCCCCAGAAACCTAAAAAAAACTAGGTCAGTCCAAAAGAGGAAACCAACAAGAGGCGGGAAGGAGAGCGGAAAGGGGAGGGAAGAAAAGGTAGACAGCAGAGAAAGGATTCGTTACATAAACTCATCAAATCAAGGAGGACAGCAGATAGAGAGGACAACAGAGATGGGATTCGATACATAAACTCAGCAAATCATTGCAAATCATGCAGAGAGAGAGAGAGAAAGAGAGGATATTGTTACATGCAGCAGACGTAGGAGAGAGAGAGAGATGGTTCGTTACATAAACTCAGCAAATTACTGCCGAGACTGGACAACAGCACAGCCTGCTGACCATCCAATTTTATAACATGAAAGCACGAGGGTTTTAAAGGGAGAGGATATAGTTACATACTCAGCAAAAATCAATGCCGAGACTGAACAGCGCCGAGGCAGCTGGACAGTTTTATAACAGTGAGGGTTTGGGCAACATACCCCTCAGAACCTGGTCCAGGAGGTGAGGTTTTAAAGGCACCCCCACAAACCTGAAAAACTACTAGGTCGAAGTAAAAAACAAATAACATTGTTTAAAAAACAGTCAATATCGCTTGCATCTGTTGGCCCTGTTAGCTCAGCTGGTTAGAGCGTGGTGCTAATAACGCCAAGGTCACCGGTTCGAGACCGGTACGGGGCAGTTTTGCTGAATTTTGGTCCCGTATGTTTCACTATTTTGCATTCCCGCGCTACCCTCAATGGCCCTGTCTGGAGGGCTGCTGCATGGTCCAGACACCGCACGTAGAGCTTTCGCCTGCGGGAGTTCGAGCCCCACTGCCGGAAGACACCGGAAGACAGCGAGTGTCTCGAGTTCGTTCCCCAAATTAAAGTGTGTGCTTTGTGTTAGTTGTGTGGCTTTTTGCTGTCTTTTTGGTCTGTGTTTTTTTATAGGTTGTTTGTTCTTGTTGTGCTTGTTCTGTACCTCACCGGCTTATCTGTATTTTTTTGGGGTTTTTTTTTCTTTTTTGGTTTTTTTTTGTTGTTCTTTTTTTCTTCTTTGTTTCTGGCCTGGGGTTGCTCCTTCGTTTGTCGTGCTCGCTCGTCTTTTTTCTGTTTTTCACGTTTTAGTTTTTTTCTTCTCTTTTTTCGCGATGTGCTCTCTGTTTTCGCCTATTTTGGTTGCTTGTTTATTTCTATGCCGCGGAATCTGTTTTTTCTTCGTTTTCGTTTGTTCCTTATTTGGCTTTGGCGCCCGGTCGTCGTGGACCGGTCT
The DNA here is from genome assembly GCA_013435795.1 of Chlamydomonas sp. ICE-L. Classification (NCBI taxonomy): domain Eukaryota; kingdom Viridiplantae; phylum Chlorophyta; class Chlorophyceae; order Chlamydomonadales; family Chlamydomonadaceae; genus Chlamydomonas; species Chlamydomonas sp. ICE-L. Next base: position 591,441 of record JACBWV010000252.1, read on the forward strand.
CTTGACTTCGGTGTTTCGTGTTTCCTATTTGTTGCGTTGTCCTTTTTGCCTGTTGTACTTGGGTGTGTGATGCCCGGCGCCCTCTTTCTGTGCTGCTTTTTGTTTTGTTTTCCCTAGGTTTTTTCTTCTCTTTTTGTCCTTAGTTTACTCTTGTTCCCTTTTTCTGTTCTTTAGCTCCTTTCTTTGTTTTTTTTAGCGGTTTTCTCGCCTTTGGTCTATTGGATTGTGTGCTTTGTTTGTTGTGTTTGGCGCGTATTGTTCTCTGTGAATCTGTGCGTCTCTTTCTTTTTTATTATCTTCTCTCTGATTTTTTGTTTTCTGCTTCTTGTGTCTTGTCATTGTTGGTTTTTCTTAAGTTACCTGGTTGTGTCCTGTTTTTAGTTTGTTTTTTGGCGTTGTTGTTTTTGTGGGGGGGGGGGTCTCTATACTAGTTTTTTTTCTTAGTGACCCGGTTTGCGGGGGTGTGGTTGGTGGGGTGTAGTTGGCTCTATGGTTGCTTGGGTGTTTGTTGTGTCTGACTGTCTTGGGCCTCATTGGGCCGTGGTTGGGTCCGTGACGTTTTCACGGCACGGGTTAATTTTTCCTTTGTTTTGTTTTGCTGTTTTTTTTTGGCCGTCGTGGATGTTTGCTTGGTTTTTTGTTGTTGCTTGTCGTTGCGTTTGTGTTTGCGTGGTCGTGTGGCTGGTGGTGGTGGCGGCGGCTTGTGGTGGTGTTTGGTATCTGACATTTGTTGTTTGTTCCGCTTTTTTGTGATGCCTGCTTTATTGTCGTTGTTTACGGGTCCTTCCCTCTTTTCGGCCGTCTCCCGTGTGGGGGGGGTGGCGTTATCTTTCACCTTTGTTCTGACTTTTTTTTTGTGTTTTCTTGTTGGTCGTGTTTGGAGGTTTTTTGGTCTTTTCTGTCTTTGCCCCTTTTTAACAACATTTTTTCCCTTTCATTCTTGTTTTTTGTTTAGTGCTTGGTCGGCTGTCCGCATGTTGTCATGTGTGTCCTCGTTAATTGCTGAGCTGGCTTGTTCTGCGTTTATTCCCTCCCACGGTTTCTTGCCTTTTTGAGTTTGTCGTTGCTTGTGTTTTAGTTACTTTTGGGAGACTCTGGTGAGCTTTGTGGAGCTTCACTTCTCAGTGCGTTGTCGGCGGTTTGGTGGCTGGGGCGGTGTGGGGTCCCTGCGCATTGTCTTTCTGTGTGGAGCGGGGTGGCGGGTCTGCCGCGGAATTTGTGATTTCTTGTTGGTTTATCTGCTTATTTTTGTTATGGAGTTTCGCCTTTGTTTTTTTGTCTCCTCTCTTCTTTTGTTGATCTTTGCTTGCTCTTTGTGGTGTTTCTGTTGTTTGTGTCGTACATTTCTTGACTTATTTTTCTTTGGTGCCGGGCTTGCACTTTTTTCAGTCGTCCCTTTTGGCGCTCTTTTTGGGTGGTCTTCCTCTGTTCTTTCGCCTTCGCGGAGCTGTTACTCTCTGCTGTCTGTTTTTCCGTGTGCTTATTGGGTTGGGGGTATCCTAGATGTTTTCATCTGTCTATAGCAGGCGTCTTTTTTTTCCTTATATCTTTCGCGTGGGTTGTGTGTTTGTCCTTCTTCAGTTTTGGGACGGCTTAGGCGCTTTTTCTTGTATTTTTGTCCGTGTTTGTGACCGTTTGGTGGGTTTTCTGTATCTTCCTCCGATTGTGGGGGGTCGTGTCGCTGGTTATTTCCGGTCAGCTCTTCTCGGGGTGGGTGTGGGTCGGTGGGGGCGGTGGTGTTTCCACTGCCAGGATAAAAGCGGCCATTGTAATCTTTCAATAGGAAACAGTCTGACAGTCGACCCGTCCAGATCCCGACACTTCTGGCAGAGTCAATGCGAGTAGGCGACACGTATTTTGGCTTAAGAAACAGATTGTGACAGCATAACGTCTCAACAGCGTCTCAAAATTTGGATGTTAAATAAAGCAACTTCGAACAACTTTGGAACTACAAAAAAATCCTACTAATACTAAGCAAGGGAAAGTGACTACGTTGTTCAGGAGGACCCCCAGGCCCCAGCACTGCGTCCATATTGTATAGCCTGCGTCCTGAGATGCAACCGACCGGCAACCGACCCATAGTCTACGACGCAAAAAACACACTGAAGCTGCGACTTCGACGCGACGGGCCCTCCCTACGTTGCGTCTCAGGACGTAACAGACACTTCGACGTTGCGTCTGCGACCGTCTGCGACGCAGGACGCAGCACCTACCTATGGAGCATGCCGGTCTTCGGGTCTTTTTCGATAACTTTCATTTTACCCCAAAAAACCAGTAGGGGTCTTTCCGATAGTCCCTCCGCACGAATTATATCTCGGGGGATGTCCGATAGATTTCCCCGTGCAATACCAGTGGTAGTACCGTGGGCGGCTTGTACCGTGGGCGGGTGCATTACCGTGATTTTTGATCAACAATTCGCCTAAGATTCGGGAGTTGACGCGACACACGCTTTGCGTATGAGACTGAAGGCGAATAGATAAGAAAAAATAGTAGTCGTCAGCAGGCCCAGTACAACGTTTACCCCCCCCCCCCCCCCCCCCCCCCCCCCCCCAACGTCCACAGTATGGACCTTGCCCCCCCTAGAATTCCAGCCGCGAATCGCCCTACGCTGAAGTGTGAACCTGACTCCGATTAGTAAAACTGTCGTGTGTCGTTTACCCCCCCCCCCCCCAACGTCCACAGTATGGACCTTGCCCCCCCCTAGAATTCCAGCCGAATCAAAATACGACAAAATACGACAAAATACGAATCGTTACACTTTGTTACACCTTTGTACTCTCCGCGCAGGATGCGACTGATATACCGGTTACCGTTCCGCCCCCGTTACTCGCAGGAGGAGGAATGGATGAAGTCAAGAGGAAGTCATGAGCGAAGCGAATGACTGTTGGTTAGCGGAACGCCGCTATTACTCAGCAAACCGTTTGGGCTTTCGCACGGTTCTTTTGCTTTTGGTTCGTCCTTCTTATCAATAGCAGTAACAATCTCGTCATAGGAATTAAATGCCTTTGACCTTTGCATCCTTCTGATTTGATTGTCTTCTTTTTCTGGCTCCAGTCTATCTTTCACGTTTGTAACAACGTTCAATTCGCTTGGTCTATACAGACGTTTGACTCCTCTCAGCTTGAATCTGTATGCTATGTGTTCTTCAATGGTGTAAATCTCTGTAGAAAATCTGGCCTTCTCCTTTTCAAAGGTCTTCTTCTGTAACATTACACGCACTCTGTCTCCTACTTTCAGGGTCACTTTGTCGTTCATCTTTTGATTTTTTTTGAATTGAGCTTCATATAGCTTTTGAGAATAATCGAGATCGGCATCTTTCAACCCAGAATGAGGGGAGTCGTTATACAGCTCAACAATTTCACCAAGTGCGTCTACCCATTTTTTAGTCTTGTTCTCTAGTGAGTATTTCTTTATCAGACCCTTCAGTGTCCTAGTAAATCTGTCAACGATTCCCAGCTTGTTCCCCATCGGAGTAATGTGGTCTTCTTTTGCAACGTCCGTATATACCTTTATATTTAGTTCTTTATTGAAAGACTCAAATATTGAAGATGCAAAAAAATTATCTCCTGATACACTGTTGATATTTTCGTCTACATCGCCTATAAATTCCTGATAGGCATCTAAAACGTCATCCATCTTACCGCTTTTCAGTGGGTAGCAATAAGCTTTGCGAGAAATGATATCAATACACATAAGAATTTGATTGATGTTGTTATTTATCCTCTTGCTCGACAATGGCACAATTGCCACATCAATCTGGAATGATCTGGGTTTTGCAGTGATCTTGAATTTGAATTTAGTGTTTTGTGGTCTTTGGTAAATTTGTGTTAGCTCTCGTGGATTGAAGTAATCTTCGATATCTCGTTTGGTAATCCCGTCGTCTTTTAATCTAGTAAATAGCTTTGCCTTGGACAGCAATTTTAGATTTGGATTAGCTTTCAAAATGGATTCAAGATTCATTATATATATTATGAATGTTTATGGAGGGGGAGGATCAATCAGTATTTTTTTGGTTCGCTCTGTTGCATTGCAGGCAACACAGATGGCAATTCGATTTGATATGATGCAGGGCGTTGTCCTCTCTGTCTACAGTACATTGGTTTTTTGAATGTTTTTCTACTCCCATGTACTGTTGGCATTTCCTGCAAATTCTATTATTTTCCTTTTTGTAAAGCTCTATGCACCAATCAACAGTGATGTACTTTTTGCAAGGCACGAAGTTCTTGTCTCGTTTCCTGTCTTGTTTCTTGTAGCCGCAAATCTTCCCGTTGAAGAACTCTATCAAGTTCAATTCCTTCAAGTCAAAGTCCAAGAAATACATGTCATCTAGCCTGACACACCTTGAGACAGCACAGTAGGCCCAGCGGATGTCTGTTATAATGCTCATGTCGCAAATGACAAATTTCTCATCAATACAAGCACCCTGTTCTGAATGGCAAGTGTTAGCGTGTGATAGTTTGAAATGTTCGACAATCATGTCATGGGGGATATCGACTCTAAGTTCTTTGTCTTGAACATCTTGCAGAGTGAAATGTTTATTGGTTTGTCCAACAATAGTGTATCTGTAGTTGGGTCGCATTTTTATCTTCTTGCTCTTGATCTTAGGCGCACCCTTGGAAGCGCTTTGCGCATGAGTCCCGCGGGGAGTAATCTTAGGCGAATCCTTGGTCTTAGGAGAATCCTTTACCACTCTGTTTATTGTTGTCTTGCAGATCAGTTCCTGATTGTAGTGATATTTGATTCCATTGTCCAGTGTCTTGAGTTTATCAGCTTTCTCTATCTTTTTCTTGTCAATCAGACTGTCTAGATATTTGTTGACACTATTCGAACTAGTATCTCGATGTGTGATCGCTTTATTAATACCCAGTTCTTTGAGGTCTTCCAATGATTTCAATATCTTTTTTGGGAAATGCTTCAAGATAGTTTTATAAACACCCAAATCAGAATGAAATAGGTCATTGAAAAATTCAATCATTTTCAATTCATCTTCATCTGTTTCCAATCGATGATTCTTTGTTAGCGTCATTGTCCATTTGAACATTTTGGTGATATACCCTGTCTTTTCATCAGTGCTTACGTCATCTCCAATGGATTCCAGTTGATGAGAGTCTCCGTTAGCCAGTATGTATAGTTTTTTATTCTGCATAAACTTGTACACGTCAACCAGGTTGCGTCTTGTGAGCAACATTATTTCCTCAAATATGACGCATTTAATTCCTTCCATCGAATGACAACCTAGTGTTTTATTCCCATTATGATCAAATCCCATGAGGCTGTGAAATGTGCATGCGTTGATACCAGTGGTTTTCTTGAGAGCTTCTCTAACTTGTGAATTCCATGGAGCCACTACCAATATCTGGTTTGGTTCAAAATTCTTTAATGCATCTACAATTTGTCAGCATGAATTGCGGTGCTCTCACGCGTTTTATGACTTGGTGACTACTTATGTACTTCCTTAGAACTATCGGCCCAGACAGTGTTTCTGTCTGTACTGTGTCAGCTTCCCGTAGACTGTGTCATCCTTCATGACACGGTGACAGCTTCCTGTTGACTGCGTCATCGGTCTCTCACTGACACACTCTGTATAGCCGGTGCCTGGCTTAAGATTCCTGACTTAGGGTCTAGTCAGGTTACAGACGTCCGCCTCTCCCACCGCTGGTGTTCTTTGGCGTCCGCCTGTCCTTGTAACGCTATTTCTTGTCTCCGTGTATAGATTGGCGCGTCTGTCTCCGCTGCATACATCTCTGTCCACTCTTCGAAGTGCTTTCTAGCTGATAGGTTACGGGCTTATTACTTCTACCACTGCTTTACAATGCAACTTCCGCGTGGGCCTCCTGCCGGCTTCGAGAAACTTACCCCACAGAATGGTATTTCCTGGTCGCGCGGTATGGAGAGCGTCATTATCAGTAATGGATGCGACCGAATTCTTCCTCTAAAGATTCGTGTTCCCACTGATTGGCTAGATGATTGCGCGCCAGCGGCCTCTGCTGCCGGAGATGAGTCTCCTTCCGCCATCATGGAAGCCACCCCCCCCTCCAATACCTCCATTTCTCTGTCTCCTTCTCCTTTTGTCCAACGTCTCCGACCTGAGGTTGAGGATATTCTGATGCGCCTATGCTGTGTTTCCACACAGATTATCCAGTATGCAAGGTCGCCTCCACCCGCTGATGCCCGCTTTACCTACGACACTGTAGACCTTGCTCTCCATAGCCATGAAGATGGCTATGCTTACGGCAAGTCTGACGACTCAAAGGAAGATTACTCTGATGATTGTATGGAAGATCTACAGAGTGCCAGAAGTGGCGACTTCGGTGGAGTCACTCCCTCTTCTGCTACTAGGGTTTTCCACACCTCCACTGTCTCTCCGGTGTATGAGCCTCAATTGGCACCTTCTCCTGCGGTCTTCAAGCCTCCGTCTGCCGCTCTGCTTGCGCCGCTTCCACCGGACCTACCTGAGGTGGTCAAGCCGTCTTTGCTGCGGAGTTCGTCTCTTGGTCCTTTGGGTCCTCTACTCAACCTTGCAGAGCAGGCTCGCAACCCTGCAGAGCGGGCTCTTGGTGCTTACCATACTCGGGCTCGCGAGGCTGCTGCCACGAGTGTCCACAGATCTGCTGCTGGCACCTCGCAGGAGCCCCCTCCACCTCCACCGGTGGATCTGCCACCTGCGCCTGGCCCTCCGCCGTCTATGAATCCTACGCTGTCCGGCATATCCTGGGAACATCTGCTTGATGGCACACCACCTGTGCGGCTGGCTGTGCGGGACTGTAAGACTTTCCACAACCAGCTAGACCGTTAACAAATGTTCTATTTTTTACCTCTTTTGTGCTTGCTGGATTTACACGGGATTGTAATATATATTCGTCTAGATTGGTTTGAAGGTATTGTTTGATATCCTTTGTACTGAGTTTACTAACGTCTATTTGTGGTGTATTTTGATTCTCTGTGTCTAGCCTTTGATTCGTCCCTAAGGGATTCGCCTGTAGGCTAATGGATTCGGAGCATCCGTCCATATAGTGGATAATCTCTTTTTCAGCTTTTTTTCGTGTGGGTTTAGGAATGTCCTCCTCCTTCTCCTCCTCCTTTATTGAGTTATTATGTGGGCGAAAGTCATAACCAATAGGATGATTTGGTGGCATTGATTTGTTCTCCCATTTCAATTGACCCAGTCCGTCTCCAATAAGGTGCTCAATGCAACTGAAATCGTTTCCTTCTTTCAAAACATATACAGCATCGGTTTTGACGGCTTTAACCTCGATGTTTGATTTAGCCAATGTTTCTATCAGTTCGTTTACTTGAAATCTTGCCCTATTGACAATAGCTATTCTCATTGGTAAAAATCCGCTTGTTAGTTCTGTTTTTTTCGTTAAATTCACAATGTGTAAATCTTCGGATAGTGAGATCACACAAGATGACTTGCCGCTTTTTCTTTTTTTTAGCAAGTAATTGCAAGCGTCATCTTTTTTTGTGAATACAGCCGAGTGTCTTTTGGTATTGTATTTCTTTCCCAACAATCCAGACAACTTGTTGAGTCCGTTGAAGTGGTTGTACGTTGCACACCCTAACGAAGCCAAAACGAGCTTGTTTTTCAAGTGCTGCGGAATCTCGGTGCTGCGGAATCCATTTCAGATGCTGTGGAATCTCTTTCGGCAACTGTATTTTCGACCATTCCAACCGACGGTTCGTCCATCTCATCAGCGGAATTCCAACCGTTATAACAGGCATTACAACCAACAATCTCATTCGCCAACCGATTTCCTATCTTACCCGCCGAGACAGGCCGAGACAGTAAAAAAATGATGTTGTTACACAGTTACACACTAAAAAAACAATGCCCATACCATATATGATATAGCACCGGACCTGCTTGGCAGTTCTATAACAGTGAGGGTTTGGGCACTCTACACCTCAGAACCTGGTCCAACAGGTAAACTCCAGGTGGCGAATGAAAAACACGCATAAAAGGTCTTTTGGCGAAAAAACAGAGCGATCTTCAAAGGCATTTCTTACTTATTTGAGTGCAGAGAGAGAAAGAGAAAGAGAAGGGGGGGGGGGGGAGAGAGAGAGAGAGAGAGAGAGAGAGAGAGAGAGAGAGAGAGAGAGAGAGAGAGAGAGAGAGAGAGAGAGAGAGAGAGAAAGAGAGATCGTTGCATAAACTCAGCAAATCAGTGCCGAAACTTGACAGAGATACAGCCTGTCTGCAATCCAATTGTATTAAACGAAGCACGAGGGTTTTGAAGGCGCCCACACATTCACACAAACCTGAAAACAAACTAGGTCAGTCCAAAAGAGGAAACCAACAAGAGGCGGAAAGAGCACCGTACAGGAGAGCGGAAAGCACAGCAGGGAGTGAGGGAGAGGATTCGTTGCATACACTCAGCAAATCACTCCTGAGACAGGACAGCAGCACAGCCTGCCTACCATCAAATTTTATAACAGGAAGCAAGAGGGTTTTATAAGGCACCCCCAGAAACCTAAAAAAAAACTAGGTCAGTCCAAAAGAGGAAACCAACAAAAGGCGGGAAGGAGAGCGGAAAGGGGAGGGAAGCAAAGGTAGACAGCAGAGAAAGGATTCGTTACATAAACTCGTCAAATCAAGGAGGACAGCAGATAGAGAGGACAACAGAGATGGGATTCGATACATAAACTCAGCAAATCATTGCAAATCATGCAGAGAGAGAGAGAGAAAGAGAGGATATTGTTACATGCAGCAGACGTAGGAGAGAGAGAGAGATGGTTCGTTACATAAACTCAGCAAATTACTGCCGAGACTGGACAACAGCACAGCCTGCTGACCATCCAATTTTATAACATGAAAGCACGAGGGTTTTAAAGGGAGAGGATATAGTTACATACTCAGCAAAAATCAATGCCGAGACTGAACAGCGCCGAGGCAGCTGGACAGTTTTATAACAGTGAGGGTTTGGGCAACATACCCCTCAGAACCTGGTCCAGGAGGTGAGGTTTTAAAGGCACCCCCACAAACCTGAAAAACTACTAGGTCGAAGTAAAAAACAAATAACATTGTTTGAAAAACAGTCAATATCGCATGCATCATTGGCCCTGTTAGCTCAGCTGGTTAGAGCGTGGTGCTAATAACGCCAAGGTCACCGGTTTTTCCGCTGGATTTTGGTCCCGTATGTTTCACTATTTTGCATTCCCGCGCTACCCTCAATGGCCCTGTCTGGAGGGCTGCTGCATGGTCCAGACACCGCACGTAGAGCTTTCGCCTGCGGGAGTTAGAGCCCCACTGCCGGAAGACACCGGAAGACAGCGAGTGTCTCGAGTTCGTTCCCCCGGGGGCGGTGGTGTTTCCACTGCCAGGATAAAAGCGGCCATTGTAATCTTTCAATAGGAAACAGTCTGACAGTCGACCCGTCCAGATCCCGACACTTCTGGCAGAGTCAATGCGAGTAGGCGACACGTGTTTTGGCTTAAGAAACAGATTGTGACAGCAATAACGTCTCAACAGCTTTGTTTTGTTTGGCGCTCCCTGTACACATCATCTGTCTGATATCTTCTAACCATTGCAATGCGAGCCATATTGTTTACATGACTTCTATACTCTGGGTCCTCCGCCATTTTCGTTTTGTGCATCAATGAGTTGTATTGAAAAACCTTAATCGGCTGTTGTTGAACGTCAGTCATCTTATACTGTATAATATATTATAATCCTTAAGTATTCAATTTCTTTAGGTCATCAACCTCGACTGATAAAGCCCTTATTGCACCAATTAGATGTGATACAAGGGAGTTGTAATTGAGACCCAATCTCTCTTTCTCTGAGTCTAGGAATCTCACAGCTTCTGGACAAACGCCTATCACTTCTTGGGCATACAGCCCAATTTCCACTGCATTTTTAGCATCTCCCTTGAACGTGTATTTTGCCGGCTGCAAAGATTTTATGGCTCTTCAATGACTCCTCAGGGTTGAGGTATTCAATATGATTTTTATATGACTTGTCAGAAAGGTTAATGTATGATCCCGTCTGGTCAATCCTAGCTTTGGTCATGAATTCGAAGAGGAAATTGAATGATTCACTACCCCCATCGCTCAAGAAAGATATGCTCCCATTAATCTCCGACCCTGTGTCTGCAAAGTGAATCAAACCAGGCCCATTGGCTCCAGTCTGCGTTGGTAGTTCAAGACGACTCACCTTCACTCCGGTACCAATAGCAACAAAAGCGTTTTGTACATTCAATTGGTCTGTAAGATCATTGTAAGACCCTGAAAATAAGGTGGGCTTGTTTATAAGTGCGTTATAGTCTCCTGGAAAACTGTTGGTGATCTTTTTGGTGTCTCTGGGCTGAGCAAATATATACTGAGAGGTGTTGTATATTAATTTATAACATAATTTAAACCATGAGGTCCAGAAAAAATGTGGGAAAAACAAAAACAAAAACAAAAACAAAAACAAAAACAAAAACAAATACAATCAAACAAAGAGGGAATACTACAAACCAAAGAGCAACAACAATTAATGTTAAATTACCTGCTGATAGGACACTCCCTCGAATGATGGGATTCAACCCTTATGCATATGTAATAGAGATCCCAAAACAACCCCATCAAAATATGATAGCTCAGGCTGTAAATGGGGTATCTGCTGTAGAACAGCTTGCTAGATCTGCGAGGGCTGCCATGACTCAACAAAACACTGCACCACAAAATGTGTTTCAAGGAACTAGGACGTATATAGACCACTTACCTAGACCACCTTCCTCTCGACCATATCCGTCTAATGCCAATTATGCAGCACCTAAAAAACGGTATGATTTGAGGCGGTCACTAGATAGATTTGACTTCAGGCACGCATCGCCAGATTCAAGTGGCCAATCTAAGAGGGAGGTGCTTGCAATTGCAACCGAATACCAAGAACGTTCTAATGAGCCTGGATTACAAAGACTACTTGACAAACGGAGAACCAAAAATCATTATATAGATATCTATAATTATCTGAAAAATAAACTTTGATTATTATCAAAATATCGAAAGTATACCGGTATAAGCTACATCTCTGCATACCCAAAAAACCTCCAGTACATTACAAAACGGATCTCTAACTATAGTCGAGCAACTAAACGGCTGTCCAGCCTTAATAGTAATTCTGCAACCAACAATGGTGTGATTACACTCGACATGCCTTCCAACACTTTGATAGATACTGATAGCCTGATAATGAGTTTCAAAGCAATCACAGATACTGGGGGCATGCCAAGGAACATTGAATCAATCATACAAAGGTGCGACTTGGAAGTGAATGGGCAAGTGATAGGAGGGTTCTCCAATTATAATCAGCTTTTAATATTATTGCTGATACATCCTTTGGTGCAGATTGCCACAACAGACGTAAGATTGTACAATCGGGAGGTGATGGTTCAGCTATTCCCATTGGTATTCCAAAAGATTATTGCATTTGTAATTGGCTGACTCTCAATAGCTTTCAGCCCAGCATATTGGATACCAAACTCCTAGGGCAGGTTCGCCTTAGGATACAGCTAGATGGATCCAATTGTCTAATTGGGGGAGGACAATTTATTCTATCAGACATTTCATTCAGTGTTGATACTATCTCAATAGATGATGGGCTCTTTGATGCCGCACACAATGCCTTTCTGCAAAATGGAGGTGTGTATGAAATCATGTTCAAGAACTATTTTTCATTTTCATCAGCTGCATCAAGTTATAGCCAGTCCACCAAATTTTGTGTGTCGTCCCAGTCGGTTAATCGAGCTTGGGGAATATTTTTAGACCAATCACCTACTGGAGCATTGGATGCAGTGACCAAAAACTGTAACACGTTCGTCAGGAAAGCGACTGGGATGGAAAGTGCTCAGTTCACTATCAATGGGACTTATTATCCAGATTTTAGGGCCAATGTTGGACAGTGTTTTTCGTTAACACAAAGTTCTTACAACTAATTGCAGGACACCCTAGGAGGTTCAAGTCCCCTTTGTGATTCATTTGCAAGCTGGCGTGATAAATTCTTTGTTCTCTCATGCAAGTTCTGCCACAATGATGATGAGTTCATGTCGGGCATTGACACAAGAGGGAACAGTTCGATTGGAGCATTCGAGCCTCAAGCCGTTAGTGGAGCAGCAGGCTCAGCCAACTTGACTGCAATGGTGTTTATTGAGTGTAGTAGCATGATCCGTGTGGGAGCGGGGAGGATGCTCGAATTAGTTCTATAAATACAAATAATTATAAATGTAACAATAATGTAAATGAGTGCACTTCCTCAAAACATTACTAAAATCCATAGAATTGAGCCAATAGGAACAAAAACAGGTTTCCCCCAAACACAGACCGTGTTTGAAATGACTGATGGCATTTGGGATTTATCCAGTGTCAAGCTTTTGTTCACTTTTAATTTGGATGGTGTTGCACCCAGGGGAATAGATTGCTTAATCAGTTCATTATCAGTTTCGTTTGATGACGTTGAGGTCCAGTCCATCAACAATTATCATCACCTCACAAGACTAATGGCTGTTCATAACACCCCTGCGACTTCCTCCAATATGTTGGGTAATGCTCAGGCTGTGGATTTAATTTCCATGTCAGATGATGAGCCATATGTTATTGACCGTTTCCATGGTATCTTAGGTACCAAGGACTGTGTAATCAAAGGCAGGGTTCGAATCTGTATTGTTTGGGCAGATGCTGCAGTATTGTTGAGAGACAATGATTCAACAAGCTATGAGATTTCCGATCTACACCTTATTGTTCGAAGTGAAATTCAAGACAATGTCACAGAACGTGTTGAATTTGACAACTTCTCATCCATGTTTCAACTCAATGAAAACGAAAACCAACAAACTAATATATACATTGCTTCCAGGGATATTGAGTATGCTATTGCAACGTTCATGACAGAAGATTTTCACTCCAAGACTTCAACCCAAGACTATAACGGGACAAGCTACTATTTTTCACAAGGCATTCCAAGTATTATAACAAATGATGCTCCAGTTTATGTTGGTATTAGTGTCAACAATATACCTGTTGCAGACCACCCAATAAACTATTTCAGGGCAAATGAATACTTGGACATGATTTTTGACAATGACAACTCCAACACTGGCTGGGTTCATGACTTGCGTTGTGCTCTCCACAAGCTAGGATCCAGTAAAAACATCAACATTTTGGAGGCTGTCGATGTCGAAGGTATTATGTCTGAAGTTTTTGAGTCATGGAGGTTTAAGTACCCAAGTGACACCAATGCAGTTAGAGACATCCCTGATGAGAGAAGGGTTGGCTTTAAACGCCTCCGATACCAAAAATGGTTCGCAGCCAACAGCAATGATGAGAATGGCTTGATTCCCTTTACATCCGCCTTACATAAGCAGGATCAGATTCGTTCTATAGCACAGTTTAGAATGGGTTCCCATTGGCTGAACACAGAAAAAATGAGGGTGGTGGATAGAGCACACATCCCTCGCTCAATGAGACACTGTCAAATGTGTGGGTTCCAAAAAACTGAGGATGAAATGCATATGTTTGAGTGCCCTTTTTATAATGATATTCGCCTCCGCTACCAGAATCTGTTTACAGATATTTATAGGCATGTCCATGAGGATACCGACTTAACCGTATGGAATGTGGAATTCTGCGATTCTACATTCAGAACCTTTATGAATGGAAATGGCACTAAGTCTTTTTGGAGCAACCTAGCCGACTATCTTTCTACTTGTAGAAGAGCAAGACAGGAAGCCCTGGACTGCTTAGTGGCACCGTAATTTATTATCCCTTTTTTTTCTTCTTGAGACTTCTCATTTGTTAGCTTCTTACCTCCGCCACTGTAAGTGGTTGAGATCTGGGTCCTGCTCTAAGGGGTTTAATACCTACGCCACCAAAACGGTGGTTGGGAGTTTGGTTTGTTTGTCCTCGACACACCCCTGATGTAATGGGGTTTTTTGCTTTGTGGGTGCTTTTTCTTTTTGTTTAAAGCACAGAGTCTCATACACCCTCGCGGTGTCAAGTAGACTTTAACATGTAATGTAATGTAATGTAATGTAATACACCCTCGCGGTGTCAAGTAGACTTTAACATGTAATGTAATGTAATGTAATGTAATGTAATGTAATGTAATGTAATGTAATGTAATGACAACAGATCAATGGAACACATGACTACATTGAAAAAGGATGGTACCCTATTAATACGAAGTGCAAGTACTCTAGCAACTCGTCAGTGGGCCCTGGGTCTACCAATAGATGTAATGGATGAAGACATACCCTATAACATCACATTTCACAGCACTGGTAATATCAACACGAGGAACTATTCACTTTTATTCGTCAAGTACAACTCTCTTTTGGAGATAGATACTGGTGAAAACGGCTCGAAATACTTTTTCACAAGGTAATATATAAAATGGATAAATATTTGCTACCTCTCTGTCTAGAAACATGGCCTAATAGAGCCATTCAATATGCCCAACCAGCTACAAACTATGTAGGTAGGAGAATGATCCGACAACCGTTACATGAGACTGAGTTGCTGTGGGGTCGTCCTTTACCCAACAAGCCCAAAGCCATACACATCCTGAGGACATCTCCTGTGGTTCCAAAATTCCAGTGATCATTTGTAAATTCCAGTAATTTGTTCTATTATTTCTAACTTGAAATTATATATGGAGGATATTGAACAACTCAGTAACAATTTGGAGGATGTGGAAGTGATTCAACCCAAAGCAAAGAGGGTCATGTCTCAGAAGCAGAAAGAGGTACTAGCAAGAGCACGGGAAAAAGCTTGGGCCAAGAGAAAAGAATTAGGAGAAATCAGTAGACAAGAGAAACAGCTCCAGAAACAGGAGAAACAAGTAAAGCAACAAGAAATGAGATGAAACTTCGTAAGAAGGCAGTCAATAAGAAACTGAAGACAACTATTGTTGTTAGTGATGATGACTCTGACGAAGACGAACAGGTGATAACAGATGATTCCCAGCCAGAATCAGAAGAAGTTGAAGTGAAACAGATGTCAAGACAAATTAAAAAACGCTTGAACGTTACAAAAGTTCCAAAAATAAGCCAGGAGGAAACTGTTGAACTGTTTAGACAGAAAATAATGAATGATGGGAAACGACTGGCTTATCAATCACTCTTCCCTGGGTCACAATGCCCTTTTTAGTAAAATATTATGTCCTGTAAAAATAGATGAATATCACAGAAAACGCAGTCAGTAATTTTATTCATAAAAAACTCGTTTATAAGCCAAACACTTACCCACAGTGTCTAAACACGTCTTTGCCACGCAACTATTTTGTAGCCCTTTTCATTGGGAGCCGAGGGACTGGTAAAACATATTCTGTTTGCCAATTATTGAAACAATATGAGCTTGCGGGTTTTGATGGCAAACAGGCTATGAGAATTCTTGTATTTTCACATAACCATGATGCAAATCCAGTATTCAATTGTCTGAAGATTCATCCTGATGATATTATAAGTAATTACAGTGACTCAAAGCTTTTAGAAGTTATAGAAGACATCAAACAAGAAAAACAAAACACTGCAGAATACAAGAAAGATTTGCAAGTTTGGGCAAAGTTTTTCAATGGAAAAATAGATGCATTGACATTTGATGAGATAGATTTTCTTGAGAGAACTGCATACCAAAAGCCTACTTGTAGATACCCAAACGGTGCAATAAATTATTTTGTATTGGATGATCTGGTGGGTAGTAGTGCATTCAAAAGTGTGGGTAAATCAGCTTTGACAAACTTGGTTTTGAAGAACAGGCATTTGGGTATAAACATCATGATTTGCTCACAGAATTTGAAAGCTATACCCAAGAGCATCAGAACTAATACTTCATTGTTCGTTTTATTCAAGTTTGCATGAACCAAAATATTGGTAGATCTTCATGATGAAGTCAGTTCTACTCTCGACTTGAAGAAGTTTGAGAGGCTGTATATACATGCAACACAGGATGAGCATGACTCTCTTGTTATAGATTTCACAGGAGACAAACTAAATAGGTTCAAGAAAAACTTTGATATTGTTCTGAACCTGCAATAAAACATTTTATTTTTTCTAAATGATTGTTAAAGAATGGCCTCTTTGACACAAGAATACAAGCAAACCAATGAATACAAAAACTTCAGAGCTGCAATTTTAGACATGTCTCCTGGTCTACCTGAATACTTGGTAGATGTAGCTATTTCTGTACATATCAATAAACCATTGTTGTATAGGGACAAGAAAGCTATCAGGAAAGACTGGCTGAATAAAATCAAACCTGTTTCTGGTACTGAGGTTTTAGATGGCTTGGTTACAATACAAAATGTTACAGTATAATATATCCCATCATATAAAATGTCTCCACCTGTCTTGAAAACACAATTGTTGTACATATCAAGCACGTTTCGAACAAGTGGAACGCCTGACAATTTCACAACATCATTGCCTGCAGGAGTCCTGCAAAATCCCTATGGAGGGAGGACGAAAGTCACAGTTGCAGATGTCATCATCAACAGGTGTTTTTATTCGATTAGAGCAAGTAACAATGACTTTATTGTTAACAACAATGGTACCAAGACATCAATCAGAATTCCAATTGGGAACTATACCCTTGATTCTTGGCTGACAGAATTGGGTGTGTTGCTGACGGGATGGACAATAACCCATAATGAAACAAACGGGCTTTGTATATTCAACCCTCCTGGGCCAGGGTATTCATTCGAATTCAAAGATAAAAGTAGTTATTTGTTTGGGTTCCTGCCTCACGAAACACCTGGTGGTGCTCCCATTGTTAGCTCCTTTCCATTGCGTTTAAATCTTGAAAGTTTCCTAACAATCCATCATTCGCTCTCAAAGATAACCAACTCGGCTGTGAATAATTTCAGACAGAATAACATGCAAGAATCAGATGTATTAATCAGACTACCCGTGAATGTTGAGAGTTTTGCCAACATCATTTATCAGAACACAGCAGACGACTTTTCTTTCTATACAAGCGCCTCACATGTGTCAGAACTGAGTTTGAGCATTAAAGATGAACATAAAGACTCTATAGGACCTTTTCCCTACGACTGGAGCATCACTCTCAGAATAGAATATGAGAGTGATACTGATCCTATGAATTCTATTTTATCAATTTTGAAATCCATAGACCAGAAATTGCTTTTACTTTCCATCAAATAATATCAAAGAGTATATTAATGGGATTCTTTAATACTCTCAAATCTGGCGTTGGTAAGGCTGTAGGCACTTTCGGGAATGTGGTTAGGAAGGTTGCTGATTTCGGTGGAGGTGTAGCTCGGAAGGTGGGACAATTTGCGGGACCAGTGTCCAATGCGGCAGCCTCCATTGCTGACTTGTTGGGACAGGGAGGGGTAGCGGACGGAATTAGGGGCGTAGGAAGCGCGTTACAGCAGTTCAGTCCAGAAGTTGAAAAAATACTATCCAAAGCTAGTGGGGTAGGTCGTATAGCTCAAGGGCTAGCAAAAGTCATCAAGTAGTGAGTAGCAGCAGCTCCCGCCACGCAGTGATGAGTCGCGGGCTGAACGGGAACCTGGAGACAGTCGGGTCCTGCCGCGGCTCGCGGCTCCTGACTTCCTCTTGACTTCCTCGGCTTCGTCTCACGGCTGAATCGGCAGACGGTTGCAGTTGGTTCCTGTCGGGGAGAGTAGAAATGTGTAACAAAGTGTAACGAAGTCTGGCTAATCGTATTTTGTCGTATTTTGTCGTATTGTTTCTTATCTATTCGCGGGACACACGTCAGCTCTCGAATCTATAAGGCGAATCGCGTCAGCTCCCGAATCTTAGGCGAATCATCCATGGCAAAATCACGGTACTGCCACGGTACTACCACGGTATTGCACGGGGAAATCTATCGGACATCCCCCGAGATATAATTCGTGCGGAGGGACTATCGGAAAGACCCCTACTGTTTTTTGGGGGTAAATTGAAGTTATCGGAAAAGACCCGAAGACCGGCATGCTCCATAGGTAGGTCGCAGCGTCTCGAACCACCATGGCGCGTACATGCATCTGAATCGGGATCCGAATGGTGAATTCGGGACGGCTCAGCCCGAATTCGAATTATCTTCATTTTTCACTCAGACGCAGACAACTACGACCGGCGATCTCATGTTGGCCGAAACGCAACACTTTTCCAGATCTGGAGCGTAACATTCACGTACTAACGAACGTCGGACGGGGTTAGGTAAAAAGCCGAACCGCCGTGCGTTCTGCCAAGTGAAAATGCCACCACTTCATAAAGAATCACCGCGGCCATCGCCAACTTCGTCGCCATCGTTCATCCAAATCAATTTATTGCTCCTCCTTCACTGTTTGATAATGTCCGCCCATGCTACGGGGCACGCGAGTACTCGACAGTCCGATGGTTGGGCTAACTCCAAAGAACTTCCCCAACGTCGAGGTTTGCGTGCTTTTCAGACAAGCCAGGATGAAGGAGGGGGAGGGGAAACCTCCTCCCTGGACCTTGAGCCAGCTGGGGCTTACTACCCTCCTGCCCTAGGTGGAGAGAGTGACAAGTGGAGGCCCATGCTGGTAACCTCATGCACTGAAGCCACGCCAAAGCATTGGGCCCCATGCCAGCCGAGGGTGGCGGACAGTGAGAGGGCAGCCATTGAATATGCCGAGGAAGTACTATACCCCGATTTTGAGATCCCCATTCCTCTGGTGAGCCCTGACAACATACATAACATGTGATGATATTAATATACTACACAGCTCATGCAATCTATACAGCATATGATATAACTAGAGACCCGCATATCTTATGATATCATACAAATTGCATCATATTATATTGTAGCATATATAACATATGATGATATGAATGTATGATATAACACATGCAACCTATTACACATGTTATAACGTGCATATGATATAAGTTATAGGGTATTCCTATATTCAGCTAGTGCGTCTGCAAGCTAACATTTAGGATGCCTGTGGCGGGCGAGTTGAGCTGGCTGGAAGCTGCCTTGAGCAGCCTTATTAAGCAACATTGGAGCAGGCATCTGGGCTAAGCCCAACGAGTTCCTTTTTCCAGCTACGAGCACCAGGTTTTGATCAGCTCCCTGAGCCAGCCACTGGGCTAAGCCCAAAGAGTTCATTAGTGAGCACGGGTGGTACATAGCATGGGTGGTGCTTAGAGCCGGTCAGTTTCTCTCTCTCAGTACCATGCCTCACGATTTGCATTTATGTTCATGTACGAGCATCAGCTTCTAATCAGCTCCCTGAGCCAGCCACTGGGCTCAGCCCAAAGAGTTCATCAGTGGCTTAGTTAGCAAGGGTGGTACATAGCAATGTGCTTAGAGCAGGTCAGTTTGTCTCGTTCAGTACCATGCCTCAGGATTAGCTTTTATTTGAGCTACGAGCATTAGCTTCTAATCAGCTCCCTGAGCCAGCCACTGGGCTCAGCCCAAACAGTTTGATAGTGAGCAATGGTGGTACATAGCAATGTGCTTAGAGCAGGTCAGTTTGTCTCGTTCAGTACCATGCCCCAAGATTACCTTTTATTTTCAGCTAATAGCATCAGCTTCTTATCAGCTCCCTGAGCCAGCCACTGGGCTCAGCCCAAAAGACTTAATTAGTGGCTTAGTTAGCAATGGTGGTACACAGTTCTGTGCTTAGAGCAGATCAGTTTCTCTTGCTCAGTACCATGCCTCAAGATTAGCTTCCATTTCAGCTACACGCATCAGCTTCTAATCAGCTCCCTGGGCCAGTCACTGGGCTAATCCCAAACAGTTCATTAGTGAGCAAGGGTGGTATATAGCAATGTGCTTGGAGCAGGTCAATTTCTCTCGCTCAGTACCATGCCTCAAGAGTAGCTTCTATTTCAGCTACGGGCATCAGCTTTTAATCAGCTCCCTGAGCCAGCCACTGGCCTAAGACCAAAGATTTCATTACTGCTGGAAAGCTGATAATGTAATTTTAAAGGCTCTGTCTTATTTGTGGGCTACTCATAGCAGCTTCTAGGCAGCTCCCTGATAATGTCAGTTTCCATAAGCACTGTTTCATTTGTGGGCTGCGTATAGCAGCTTCTAGGCAGCTCCCTGATAATGTCAGTTTCCATAAGCACTGTTTCATTTGTGGGCTGCGTATAGCAGCTTCTAGGCAGCTCCCTGATAATGTCAGTTTCCCTAAGCACTGTTTCATTTGTGGGCTGCGTATAGCAGCTTCTAGGCAGCTCCCTGATAATGTCAGTTTCCATAAGCACTGTTTCATTTGTGGGCTGCGTATAGCAGCTTCTAGGCAGCTCCCTGATAATGTCAGTTTCCATAAGCACTGTTTCATTTGTGGGCTGCGTATAGCAGCTTCTAGGCAGCTCCCTGATAATGTCAGTTTCCATAAGCACTGTTTCATTTGTGGGCTGCGTATAGCAGCTTCTAGGCAGCTCCCTGATAATGTCAGTTTCCATAAGCACTGTTTCATTTGTGGGCTGCGTATAGCAGCTTCTAGGCAGCTCCCTGAGAATTCCAGTTTCCATAAGTACAAGGCTGCTATACGTTTTCCTGAATAGCAAAGCAGTGGAGCTGCCTAGAAGTTGCTGCTTGTAGCCGTAAAGAAAAGCACCGATTTCAAATGTATTAGGGCTGGGTTTGGCCGACGTTAGCCCTGAACTCCGAAGCCTACTGATTTGTACACCCTCCACCCTCCTCTTGCAGTCCACTAAACCTAAGGAGGATTGCACCCGCTGGCATGAGCTGCATCTTAATGAGCCCCATGTGCAGAGATCACCACATCCCCCCCCCCCCCCCCCCCCCCCCCCCCCAAACCTCCTCCCCCCCCTCCCACCCCCAACGCCCCCACCTATCCAACTACTAAAATACCCACCCTCGCACACCCTCCTCCTGTAGTTCATTAACCCTGAGGTTGACTTCGCCCGCTGGCATGACCTGCATCTTAATGAGCCCCATGCGCTGAGACTCCCCCCCTCACCCCATCCCCCAAACCTCCCAACGCCCCCCCCGCCCCCCGCACCCAACTTCTAACACTCCCTCCCACCCACCACACACACTCACAAACACTCCCCTCTCCTCCTGCAGTCCATTAAACCCAAGGTGGGTTGCGACTGCTGGCATGAGCTGCATCCTAATGAGCGCCACGTGTGTAGACTCCTCCCTTCACCCCCCCCCCCCCCCCGTCCACCTACTAACACTCCCACCCACACCCACACTCCTCCCGCGCAGTTCATTAACCCAAGGTGGGTTGCGCCCGCTGGCATGAGCTGCATCTTATGAGCCCCATGTGCAGAGATCACCACATCCCCCCCCCCCCCCCCCCCCCCCTTAAACCTCCTCCCACCCCTCCACCCCCACGCCCCCACCTATCCAACTACTAACACACCCACCCTCGCACACCCTCCTCCTGCAGTTCATTAACCCCAAGGTGGACTTCGCTCGCTGGCATGAGCTGCATCTTTATGAACCCCACGTGTGTAGATTCCCCCCCTCAACCTCCCCCCCCCCCCCCACCCCCCAACTCCCCCACCCATCCAAGTACTGACACTCTTTCCCACCCACACCCACACCCACCCTTGCACACCCTCCACCCTCCTCCTGCAGTTCACTAACCCTGATGTGGACTTCACCCGCTGGCATCAGCTGCAATTTAATGAACGCCATGTGTGGAGATCCCTCCCCCTCAACCTCCCCCCCCCACCCCCCCCAACGTCCCCACACGCCCAACTACTAACACTTCCTCCCCCCCACACCCACACTTGCACACACACACCCACACACGCACACACACACACAACAACGCCCCCACCCATCCAACCAAACTCCCACCCACGCAAACCCGCCACCCTCCTCCCGAAGTTCATTAAACCCAGGTGGACTTCGCCTGCAGGCTTGAGCTGCATCTTAATAAGTACCACGTGCATAGACTCCCCCCTTAACCCCCCCCAACCCCAACCCACCCACCACACACGCACACGCACACGCACACGCACACACACCAACGCCCCAACCTGCCCAACTACTAACACTCCCACCCACACCCACCCTCCTCCTGCAGTTCACTAACCCTGACGTGGACTGCGCCCGCCCGCAAACTCAAATGCAAATACAAATCCATCTGAATGAGTGCCCTTTGTGCCGAATCCTACCACCAACCACCCCCCCTCCTCCCATCCCCCACCCCCGCACACAACCACCCACACCCACCCTCCTCCTGCAGTTCACTAACCCTGAGGTGGACTTCGCCTGCTGGCATGAGCTGCAATTTAATGAACGACATATCTGGAGGCTGGCAGGCAGCAGAAAATCAATTTCAAATTCAAATTCAAATTCAAATTCAAATTCAAATTCATCTGAATGAGTGCCCTGTGTGCAGAATCCTACCACCAACCAGCTCCCCTCCCCCCTCCCCCCACCCCCCCACCCCTGCACACAACCGCCCACACCCACTCTCAACCCTCCTCCTGCAGTTCACTAACCCTGAGGTGGACTTCGCCCGCTGGCATGAGCTGCATTTTAATGAACGACATGTGTGGAGGTCGGCGAGCAGTCAAAACTTTTTGAAAGATCGGCAGCGTGCCGTCTATGCTGGACAGCATGGACAGACCCTTGTGTTCGCAAATGCAACATGGCAGGTATTATTTATTTTGTTCTGCAAGTTCAAATAAATTCAAATAAATCAAAATGAATTCAAATTAATTCATCGTGCGAATGCAACATGGCAGGTGGGTGCTTGTTATGAAAATTAATTGAAATGAATTCAAATTAATTGAAGTGAATGAAAGTGAATTGAATATGCGAATGCAACATAGCAGGTAGGTGCTTCTTATGAAAATGAATTCAAATTCATACATATTAATTAAAACGAATTCAAATTAATTCAAATGAGCTCAAACTAATTCAAATTGATTCAGTGCGCGAATGCAACATGGGAGGTAGGTGCTTGTTATGAAAATGAATTAAAATGAATTTAAATGAATTGAATATGCGAATGCAACATAGCAGGTGGGTGCTTCTTATGAAATTGAATTCAAATTCATACATATTAATTCAAACGACTTCAAATTAATTTAAATGAATTCAAACTAATTCAAATTGATTCAAATTAATGCAGTGCGCGAATGCAGCATGGCAGGAAGGTGTTTCTTATGAAAATTAATTAAAATGAATTCAAATTAATTAAAATGAATACAAGTGAATTGATTATGCGAATGCAACATGGCAGGTAGGTGCGTATTATGAAAATTAATTCAAACGAATTCAAATTATTTCAAATTAATTCAATGCGCTAATGCAACATGGTTGGTAGGTGCTCCTTATGAAAAATTAATTCAAATTAATTCAATGGGCGAGTGCGACATGGCAAGAAGATGCTCCTTGTGCAAAATGAATTCAAATTAATCCAATGCGCGGATGCAACATGGCAAGTACATGCTTTTTATGAAGATGAATTTAAATAAATTCAAATTAATTAAAATTAATTCAATGCGCGAGTGCAACATAACTGGTAGGTGCTTCCTATGCAAAATGAATTCAAATTAATTCAATGCGCGAATGCGACATGGCAAGTAGATGCTTCTTATGCAGATGAATTCAAATCCATTCAAATTGATTAAAATTAATTCAAATTAATTCACTGCGCGAATGCAATATGGCTGGAAGGTGCTTCTTATGCAAAATGAATTCAAATTAATTCAATGCGCGTATGCGACATGGCAAGTAGATGCCCTCTTATGTAGATGAATTCAAATGAATTTAAATTGATTAAAATTAATTCAAATTAATTCAATGCGCGAATGCAACATGGCTGGAAGGTGCTTCCTATGCAACATTATTCAAATTAATTCACTGCGCGAATGCAATATGGCTGGAAGGTGCTTCTTATGAAAAATGAATTCAAATTAATTCAATGCGCGTATGCGACATGGCAAGTAGATGCCCTCTTATGTAGATGAATTCAAATGAATTTAAATTGATTAAAATTAATTCAAATTAATTCAATGCGCGAATGCAACATGGCTGGAAGGTGCTTCCTATGCAACATTATTCAAATTAATTCAATGGGCAAATGCAACATGGCTGGTAGATGCTTCTTATGAAAAATGAATTTAAATTAATTCAATGCGCGAATGCGACATGGCAAGTAGATGCCCTCTTATGAAGATGAATTCAAATGAATTCAAATTGATTAAAATTAATTCAAATTAATTCAATGCGCGAATGCAACATGGCTGGAAGGTGCTTCCTATGCAACATTATTCAAATTAATTCAATGGGCAAATGCAACATGGCAAGTACATGCCTTTTATGAAGATGACTTTAAATGAATTCAAATTAATTCAATGCGCGAATGCAACTTGGCTGGTAGCTGCTTCTTATGCAAAACGAAATTAAATTTATGGCAGGTATGTGCAGTTTTATGGGAATAATTCAAATTAATTCAAACTAATTTAAATTAATTCAGTGCGCGACATTGCAGGTAGTTGCTTCATTTGAAATTAAATTAAATTTATTCAAATTAATCCAATGTGCGTATGCAACATGGCAGGTAGGTGCTTCTTATGCTATGCAAATTAATTGAAATGAGGATATTCAAAGTCAAAGTACTTCAAATTAATTAAATGGTCGAATGCAACATGGCTGGTAGCTGCTTCTTATGCAAATGAATTTACGCCATTTTGAGTCGCGGTTGGTTGGCCCCATAAGGGGCTCTATGCAATACTTCCGCGAAATCTTCAAATCTTCAAATCGTGTTGTTTCCTCACATTTTCCCAAGAAGACCGGTCAGATATGACCTCTCGGGCCCTGACTCATTGTCCAGCAGCAGGCCCCTTAACTTATGCAATATCAAGTTACTGGCAATGATGAAGCCTGCAAGAAGCCTGCTTATTTCCTAAACCCTTAAGGGTAACTCTGTATTCAGGAAATGAAAAGCTACAGTAAAAAGAATCTGAGTCAACCTCCTGAATCCGGTCAGATTTGCTTTTGTTGAACTGGCTTCTTTGGCATAGCGGTGGCGGTGGTGATGATGGTGGTGGCGGTGGTGGCAGCCAACAAACTACTCACACATAGTGCAGACCAGCGCCTGGAGTGCTGTTAATGAATTGAATTTCAAGTGCTGGTGGTGGTAGCGGTGGTGTTGATAATGATGGCGGTGGTGGTGGTGGTGGTGGTGGTGGTGGTGGTGGTGGTGGTGGTGGTGGTTGGGATAATGATGGTGGTGGCGGTGGTGATGATGGTGGTGGTGGTGGTGATGATTGCTGTGTTGTTAAACTGCCTTCTTTGGCATGGAAGCGACGCATGTTCGATTCCCGCTGGGGTCGGCTTACCTCGGAGTGCACTTTTTCGCGAATGGATCCCAGAGTTGCGGACTTTGGACGCGGCGTTTTCATTTGTCGTTTCCCTCCTCTCCTGTGGACTCAATCTAGGGACCTGGAGCATGTATACGATTTCCCCGCAACTCCGTGCCTCTCGCAGCTCATTGCATCAGCGCATTGTGCTTGACAAGGAAATCTGCTGCTTTGCACTAATAACTGCAGGTTGCGAAGTAGCAAATGTAGCCTCGGGAGTTGCTGCACCAGCCTCCATGGAACTTGTGGGAGTCAGTGAGCTATTAAGTTCATTAGCCGTACAGGCCACCAAGTTGAATAATAGTGCCATGCCATGCTAGATTGATTCTTGCCCCCCAAATATTCAATTGTACGCAGTTGTACGGATAAGTAAGCACCTCCTTGTGTATCTTTCACCAAGGAGGCTGCCATTGCTTTTGACTCACATTACACCACCCCCTGGGCCGACCTCCAGGGGACCCGCCTGGGCACCCTACTATTTTAAAAGCATAGGGAGCGGAATCTCTTTTCAACATTTTTGAGAAGGTCAAATTTAAAATTCCAAATCTTACTTTCAAAAATTCGAAAAATTAACTGTTTTAATTTGTCAAGCCATACCAAAGCCACCTGTCCCAGAAGACAAAAAACAACCTGTCCCTCCCCCCCACCTGTCCCAGAAGACCGAGCCAGATGGCATCGTGCTGTGTGCATGTCCACCTCAGTGCACCTCCCTCGACACCCCTTCCAAACCAAACCAAACTAACCTGTGTCCCCCCCCCCCCACTACCCCCCAGAGGAACGAGCCAAATGGCATCGTGCCGTGCGCATGTCCACCTCAGTGCACCTCCATCGACAACCCTTCCAAACCAAACCAAACTAACCTGTGTCCCCCCCCCCACTACCCCCCAGAGGAACGAGCCAAATGGCATCGTGCCGTGCGCATGTCCACCTCAGTGCGCCTCCCTCGACACC
The DNA here is from genome assembly GCA_013435795.1 of Chlamydomonas sp. ICE-L. NCBI lineage: Eukaryota > Viridiplantae > Chlorophyta > Chlorophyceae > Chlamydomonadales > Chlamydomonadaceae > Chlamydomonas > Chlamydomonas sp. ICE-L. Next base: position 617,672 of record JACBWV010000252.1, read on the forward strand.
CCTTCCAAACCAAACCAAACTAACCTGTGTCCCCCCCCCCCCCACTACCCCCCAGAGGAACGAGCCAAATGGCATCGTGCCGTGCGCATGTCCACCTCAGTGCACCTCCCTCGACAACCCTTCCAAACCAAACCAAACTAACCTGTGTCCCCCCCCCCCACTACCCCCCAGAGGAACGAGCCAAATGGCATCGTGCCGTGCGCATGTCCACCTCAGTGCACCTCCCTCAACAACCCTTCCAAACCAAACCAAACTAACCTGTGTCCCCCCCCCCCCCACACTACCCCCCAGAGGAACGAGCCAAATGGCATCGTGCCGTGCGCATGTCCACCTCAGTGCACCTCCCTCGACAACCCTTCCAAACCAAACCAAACTAACCTGTGTCCCCCCCCCCACTACCCCCCAGAGGAACGAGCCAAATGGCATCGTGCCGTGCGCATGTCCACCTCAGTGTGCCTCCCTCGACACCTTTTCCAAACCAAACCAAACTAACCTGTGTCCCCCCCCCCCAGTACCCCCCAGAGGAGCGAGCCAAATGGCATCGTGCCGTGCGCATGTCAACCTCTGTGCGCCTCCCTTGCTTCAAACATTTTGCACATCTCGTGTACAGCCAACTCTCTGCCGGACAGGGCTTCTCGCGACCGGAGGCGCATGAGAAAAAAAAGCTGCACATCTAGCTGACATATTCGCGCAAATTGTGATCTACTCAGAATTCGATTCTGAGCATTTTTGGATGTGTTCGGCTCTGACCCACACTCTTGTCCCAGACTAGGGCGTTCTGGGGATAAGACACTCATGGGGTTAATCGATATAATCATCTTATAATTTATCTTATAATCTGAAATGCAACATGGCAGCCATACCAGCTCTACAAACGGTGCTACCCCATCGCCTCAGGATGGGCCTGTGGTCGCCACTTGTGGCCACCAAATTGGCCTGCAATTTTCTGGAAAACAACACTGTCATTGCTGTCAGGTGGTTCTTTCAGATAAATTACAATTAAAACATATGAATCAAAATTAAAACATATGAATCAAAATTAAAATATATTAATGAAAAATAAAATACATTAATTAAAATTAATATATTTGAATTCCCAGTACTTCCTGTGGCTTGTTGCACTGCCCTGCAGTGTCTTTCTGACCAACTGACTAACCACAAGAAACCCTGGCCCTAACTGTCTCGTAATCCCTTGGTTTTGGTCCTCTGCACTCCATTCCTGGGTGCAATGCTCTTAAGTGTCTTTCTTTTTATTTTCTCTTTTTTCTTTACAGTTGAATTCTGAATGGCAGGCCCTCAGCCTTCCAGTTGAATTCTGAATGGCAGGCCCTCAGCCTTCCAGTTGAATTCTGAATGGCAGGCCCTCAGCCTTCCAGTTGAAATCTGAATGGCAGGCCCTCAGCCTTCCAGTTGAATTCTGAATGGCAGGCCCTCAGCCTTCCAGTTGAATTCTGAATGGCAGGCCCTCAGCCTTCCAGTTGAATCTGAATGGCAGGCCCTCAGCCTTCCAGTTGAATTCTGAATGGCAGGCCCTCAGCCTTCCAGTTGAAATCTGAATGGCAGGCCCTCAGCCTTCCAGTTGAAATCTGAATGGCAGGCCCTCAGCCTTCCAGTTGAAATCTGAATGGCAGGCCCTCAGCCTTCCAGTTGAAGTCTGAATGGCAGGCCCTCAGCCTTCCAGTTGAATTCTGAATGTCAGGCCCTCAGCCTTCCAGTTGAAATCTGAATGGCAGGCCCTCAGCCTTCCAGTTGAATTCTGATGTGCAGGGCCCTCAGCCTTCCAGGTTGAAAATCTGATGGCAGGCCCTCAGCCTTCCAGTTGAAAGCTGAATGGCAGGCCCTCAGCCTTCCAGTTGAAATCTGAATGGCAGGCCCTCAGCCTTCCAGTTGAAATCTGAATGGCAGGCCCTCAGCCTTCCAGTTGAAATCTGCGAGCTCAGCTGGTCCAAAAGGCGTTTTCACAGACGTGTTTTGGCTCTTCAAGGGGGTGGGAGCCCCCAGGGTTACCCAATTGTCCGTCCGACCATCTGTCTGACCGAGACGAAGCCTGACACGTCAGCCCGCTTCGGTTGCCACCTGTTGCTCCGTCGTGAACACTCCCCGCCATTTTGTAGCGTTGCATGCGACGCTGCATAAAACTTGTATCTTTTTTCTTTACGCGTGGCAGACACTAGACAGCTCCCCTCGCTGGCTATTCAGCTAAACCCAATTCGCTGATGCAACATGGTAGTTTGCATGTTTTTCAAATCTGAAAGTTTTTTCCCCTTGCTTAATGGTTTTAGGCCTCCTCCTGGGACAGCGTTAGTAGCGTTGTGTAGCTGATAATAGATTGTAGGGCCATTTAGGGCCATATATTGGGGTTCTTTGTAGCGGCAATTTGGCCAAAATGGGGTCAAAAATAGCGATTGCTACATATAACATAAAACAAATCCCTGGCAGTTGGGTGCTTCTTTCACCCTCACCCGCACCCCGCCTCCACCCAAAATTACCCAGGTCATACCAACACTCAGAAACTGGGTGGCGGATGGTTGCGTGAGGATCAACACCCAAGACTACCTACAACCCCTGAAAACGGCTGACCTCTTTCCCCTCAGCCTCACCCCTCACCCCTTACCCCTCACTTCTCACCCTCACAGCCTCAACCCTAACCCCTTACCCCTCACTCCTCACCCCTCACCCTCACCGCCTCACCACTCACTTCTCACCCCTCACCCTCACCGCTTCAACCCCACCCCCTTACACCTCACTTCTCACCCCTCACCCCTCACCCTCACCACCTCACCCCTCACTTTTCACCCCCCACCCTCACCGCCTCAACCCCAACCCCTTACACCTCACTTCTCACACCATAAAACTAACCGCTCACTTCTCACCCTAACTTCTCACCCTCACAACTCACCGCCTCACCCCCAAACCCCTTACACGCACTTCACCCTCACCCTCACCCTCACCCAACCCTCACCGCCTCAACCCCAACCCGTACAACTCACTTCACCGCCTAACCGAGCCCCTCACCCTCACCGCCTCCACCCCTCACCCTCACCCCCTACCCTCAACCTCACCCCTCCCCCGGCACCCGCACCGCCGCCCACCCAGCACGGCGCATCCCCGCAACCCGCACCCGCACCGCCGAACCCAACCCCGGAACCGAACCCCGCACCCCGCCCCGCACCCTCACCCTCTCACCCCTCACCCTCACCCCTCACCCTCACCGCCTCACTCCTCACTTCTCACCCCTCACTCCTCACCCTCACCGCCTCAACCCCTCACCCATTATCACCCTCACCTCTCACCCATCACCGCTCAACCCCCAACCCCTCACCTACCTCTCACCCCATCACCTCTCACCCCCCACCCTCACCGCCTCACCCCTCACTTCTCACCCCTCACTTCTCACCCCTCACCCCACATTCTCCAGGGCATGCCATCACTCAGTGATTGGGACTTGCATGACCACCAACACCCAAGACTTCCTACATCCTTTGAATCCTCTTTTCCCTCAACACTTCACACTCAACACTTGACTTCACTCCACATTCTCCAGGCCATGCCATCACTCAGCAACTAGGACACTCCTTGCATGACCACCAACACCCAAGACTTCCTACATCCTTTGAATCCTCTTTTCCCTCAACATTTCACACTCAACACTCTTCCCCACCCCACATTCTCTAGGCCATGCCATCACTCAGTGATTGGGACACAGCTTGTATGAGCATGCATCCACAAGGCTTCCCACGTCCTGTTGAATCCTCCTCTGCCTCGGAACTCAACACACAACACTCAACACGTCACCATCGCCTCCCGCTCACCCCACCCATCCAGGTCATGCCATCACGCAGCAACTGGGCCACGTCCTGCATGAGCATGCATACCCAAGGCTACCTACACCCTGTGGATCCTCTTTTACCCTGTCATCACCCCTCACCACTCATCCCTCACCACTCATCATTCACCTCTCACTCCATGTTCTTTCACCCTCACTCCTCACCCTCACCCCTCACCCAAACCTCCCGCTCACCCCACCCATCCAGGGCATGCCATCACGCAGCAACTGGGCCACGTCCTGCATGAGCATGCAGACCCAAGGCTACCTACACCCTGTGGATCTGTCCAATGCAACCGCCACCTACGAATCCGCCATTCTGCTCTCATCGCCCGATAGCTGGTCATGGTAAGTCGACGCATCTAATATCAGAACAGTATAAATAATTTAAATCAAAAGTAGGTTACACAAATTATATGAGCATGCTGGCTCAAGGCTACCTACACCCAGTTGATCTGTCCAATGCAACGGCCACCTACGAATCGGCCATTCTGATCTCATCGCCCGATATCTGGTCATGGTAAGTCTAAACAGATTATATCAGAGTTGACAAACACAGGTTATAACATGTGGACCCCCTCTGGATCTGTGCGATGCAACGGCCACCAATGAATCCGCCATTCTGCTCTCATCGCCTGATCGCTGGTCATGGTACGTCTAAACATATTATATCAGAATATGCAAAAACGGGTTACTATAAATAGATGAGCTTGCATACCCACCACCACCACCATACACACTTCTACACACCATCCCCCTCCCCACCCACCCACCCTACCACCACTAGCACCAACACCCCCCGCCCACCCACCCACCCACCCCCACCCCCGCCCACCAACACCAACACCACCAACTCCACCACCAACACCACCACCACCACCACCACCACCGACAGCACCAACAACACCACCGACAGCAACAACAACACCAACAGCAACCACTACACCACCGACACCACCAACAACAACACCAACACCACAGCATCAACACCAATAACACCAACACCAACAGCACCCATACCAACACCAGCATCAACACCAAAACCAACACCAACAACAACATCAACACCAGCACCAACACCACCACCACCACCAATACCACCACCAACACCACAACAACATCAACACCAATAGCACCAACACCAACAGCACCCATACCAACACCAGCACCAACACCAACAGCACCCATACCAACACCAACACCTCACCATCAACATCAACACCATCAACACTAGCACCATCAACACCAGCACCACCACCACCACCACCAACATCAACAACAACACAACAACATCAAACTAATAGCACCCATACCAACAGCATCCATATCAACACCAGCACCAACACCAACAGCACCCATACCAACACCAACACCATCAACATCAACACCATCAACACTAGCACCATCAACACCAGCACCAGCACCACCACCACCACCACAAACACAACAACATCAACACTAATAGCACCAACACCAACAGCACCCATACCACCATCAGCACCAACAGCATCCATACCAACACCAGCACCAACACCAACAGCACCCATGCCAACACCAGCACCAACACCAACACCATCAACATCAACACCATCAACACCAGCACCAACACCAACACCAACAACACAACAACATCAACACTAATAGCACCAACACCAACAACACCCATACCAACATCAGCACCAACACCAACAGCATCCATACCAACACCAGCACCAACACCAACACCAACAGCACCCATACCAACACCAGCACCAACACCAACAGCACCCATACCAACACCAACACCAACACCAACACCAACAACACAACAACATCAACACCAACACCAGCACCAACACCAACACCACAACAACATCAACACTAATAGCACCAACACCAACAGCACCCATACCAACATCAGCACCAACACCAACAGCATCCATACCAACACCAACACCAACAGCACCCATACCAACACCAGCACCAACACCAACAGCACTCATACCAACACCAACACCAACACCAACAACACAACAACACCAACACCAACACCAACACCAACACCAACACCAACACCAACACCAACACCAACAGCACCCATACCAACGCCAGCACCAACACCAACACCATCAACATGAACACCATCAACACCAGCACCAACACCAGCACCAACACCAACAACACAACAACATCAACACTAATATCACCAACACCAACAGCACCCATACCAACATCAGCACCAACACCAACAGCATCCATACCAACACCAGCACCAACACCACCAGCACCCATACCAACAACAGCACCAACACCAACAGCACCCATACCAACACCAACACCAACACCAACAACACAACAACATCAACACCAACACCAGCACCAACACCGACAACACAACAACATCAACACCAACACCAGCACCAATACCAGCACCAACACCAACACCACAACAACATCAACACCAATAGCACCAACACCAACAGCACCCATACCAACACCAGCACCAACACCAACAGCACCCATACCAACACCAACACCAGCTCCAACACCATCAACATCAATACCATCAACACTAGCACCATCAACAGCAGCACCAACACCAGCACCACCACCAACTCCGCCACCACCACCACCACCACCACCATCAACAACAACAACAACAACAGCACCCACACCAACACCAACAACATCAACACCACCAACACTCCACAACCACTCTCCAACCAACTGGATCCAATGTGTACTGCCCCCCTTTATGGTAGGCCCCACTTTACCTCCCCACCACCACCACCACCACCACCACCACCACCACCCAACAGCACCCACACCAACACCAACACCAACACTGACACTGAAGACAAAGTGTACTGAACCCTTTTATGGCAGGCCCCACTTTACCCCAACACCCCCAACACTGACACCGATACTGAAGCAAATGTGCACTCAACCCTTTTATGGCAGGCCCCACTTAACCCCCCCCCCCCCCCCCCCCCCCCCCTCCCCCCCCCACACCCACACACACCCACACACCCACACCACCACCCACCACCACCACCACCACCACCACCAAAACTGAAACCAACGTGCACCAACTCCCTTTATGGCAGGCCCCACTTTCCTCCCCCCCCTCCGCCCCCACCCCCCTCACCACCAACACCACCACCGACACTGAAGCCAATGTGCACTGACCCCCTTTATGGCAGGACCCACTTTCCTTCCCCCCCCACCAACACCAACACTGAAGCCTATCTGCACTGACCCCCTTTATGGCAGGCCCACCCCCCCCACCCCCCCCCCACCCCACCAACACCAACACTGAAGCCTATCTGCACTGATCTCCTGTCCCATATCCTGCATAGGATGTCTATAATATGGTTGGTGGGGTGTTATCTCTGTCCCATTACTCCTATCTGATATCTACTCTCTCGTTAAAGTATAAGCTAGTTGTACTACGTACTACTTCACGGATGCTGTAAATCACGGGGCCTCGATTCTCCACTGGACAGTGCACATGGTCCCCTGTATACCCCTCAAATTCCTTCATGTGTTGATAACCCAAAAATCCCCAAACTCAAAAACTTCTATTGCTATATATTCAGATCCTTTGAGTATCTACTGTATATATCTAAGGTACTCTGTACTCTGCACACTGCCTGCTGCACGATTGTCACATCACACGCATGCATGATCCTCTCACGTGCTGATGCTCTCGCGGCAGTGCACATTGTCCCAGGTTATCCACTTCAAATCCCGTGTGCATGTTGTTGCTGCTAAAAAAAGGTATATGTTATTGAAGATATACACCGAGTATTTTACTATCATGTAACTACGTACTCTTAAGACTTCCAATGCATGCATGCATGTTGTACATCACACATATGCATATCACTCACGTGCTGATTGTCTGCCGCACGGCAGTGGGCACTGGTTTCCCATTTTAACCATCTTCCCATCCTGCGGGTTGTGTATGTAATGCTTCATGACTGTTATAGCAGTGACATATAATAGAGCAGAATTGTGTTTTACATAATTGGTGTAAGGTGGGTGGTTGGGGTGGGGTGTGTGGCAGGCATGTAGTCTGTCATCAATGGTTTGTGGGGGTTGTGGTGGCAGGCCTTAGGCTGTCATCAATGGTGATGTTTGTGGGTGGTGGCGGGCAGGCATTTAGGCTGTCATCAAGTGGTGGTGTTGGTGGTGCAGGCTATTGAGGCTGTCATCAATGGTGGTGGTGGCGGTGGTGGTGGCAGGCATTAGGCTGTCATCAATGGTGGTGGTGGTGGTGGTGGTGGTTGCAGGCATTAGGCTGTCATCAATGGTGGTGGTGGTGGTGGCAGCATTAGTCCTGTCATCATGTGGTGGTGGTGGTGGTGGGCAGGCATTAGGCTGTCATCAATGGTGGTGGTGGTGGTGGTGGCAGGCATTAGGCTGTCATCAATGGTGGTAGTGGTGGTGGTGGCAGGCATTAGGCTGTCATCAATGGTGGTGGTGGTGGTGGCAGTGCACATGTTCCCAGTTACCACTTCAATCCTGCAGGTTTGGTGTATGTATGTATGTTACAGTCCAGGGCTAGGCCAAATAGGCTAATGTGTGTGTGTTACAGTCGAGGGGTAGGCTAAATAGGCTAAAGGGCACCAACACCCAACCAACCACCCACCCATCCCATCCCACCATGCAAGCCCAATACTCAAACAGTGCTGGAAATAATATTATGTCAGCTACCCCCACATCCACACCTGTCCACCCACCTATCCACCCACCCATCCACCCACACCCACCCATCCCACCATGCAAGCCCCAATACTCAAACAGTGCTGAAAATTGTATTATGTCACAGCTACCCACACATCCACACCTGTCCACCCATCCATAGCCACACCCATACACCCACACCCACACCCAAACACCCACCCATCCCACCAGACAAGCCACAATACTCAAGACCGTGCTGGAATCGCTATTATTCACAGCTACCCACCATCCACATATGTCCACCCAACCCACTCCACCCCCCCCATCCCCCACAACCCACACTCCCACCAGAAAGACCAATGCTCAAACTTGCTGGAAATCGTATTAGGTCAGTACCGCGCACATCCATACCACACACACAGCCCATCACCCCCCATCCCATCAACAGAGGCCCAATATCAACAGCGGCTGAACTCTATTATGTCAGCTAACCAACATCATCCCACCCTTCCACCTGTCCACTCTTCCACCCACCCACACCAACCCACCCACACACCCAAACACCCACCCATCCCACCAGGCAGGCCCCAATACTGAAAAAGGGCTGGAAATCGTATTATGTCAGCTACCCACACATCCACACCTGTCCACCCTCCCTCCCCCCTCCAACCCACCACCCGCCCACCCCCACCCACACTACAACAAAAAACCTCACACCCCCCCACAACCCCCCATCCCACCAGGGAGCCCATAGAAACGTGTTTTGAAAGCTTGACGTCAGCTTCCAGGTGCCTAGGTGCTTTCTGTATTGAAGCTCACCCCCCACCCCCCACTCCCCCACACACACCCCACACAACCCCACTCACCCCACACCCACACACCCACACCCCCCACACCACAATCCAACGGCAAGCCTAATAGTTGACCACTTTGTTGGAACGCTTATTCTATTCTCTTCCAGAGCACTAACCTGGCTTTTTCTTTTGTGCTACCCCCCCCCACCCACCCCCCCCCCCCCCCCACACACCCCCCCCAACCGCACACCACCCCCACAGAAACCCACCCCACCCTCACCCACTACACACCCACACACGCCAGACACCCGAAAATAAAAACACCCCACCAAAAACACACCAACAACCACCCATCCTCCCCAGTAACCCCCAATATTAACAGTGCTGTAAGAATCTTTAAAACTTCCAGTGCACTAGGTGGCTTTTCGGTTTGGAAGTTAACCCCCCCCCCCCCACTACACCACCTACCTACCACACACACACCCCCTCCTCACACACAGGACACACACCCCCAACCCCACCCTCAACCCACCCATCCCACCAGGCAAAGCCAAATGTCAAACAGTGTTGGAAGCTTATTACTGTCAGCTTCCAGGTGCAACTAGGTGCTTTCGGTTTGGGGGGGGGAGCCAGCCCCCCCCCCCACACCACACCACCACCACACACACCACAACACACCCACACACACAGCAAACACACCACAACACTTCACCACACACACCACACACACCTCAACACACACATCTCACACCAACCTCACAACACACAACACCTCCACCCACACCCATCAACCCACCCTCCCAGCAGGCGAGCCTAAATAGTCACAGTGTTGGAACAAGCTTATTAATGTCAGCTTCCAGAGCACCTCGTGGCTTTCTGTTCGAAGCTAACCCCCCCCCCCCCCCCCCTCCCCCCCCAAACACCACATCCACCCCGACCCACCCACCCCACATACACGCCCACGCCCACAATCCCATCCACGAACCCCAACCCCTATCTCTTCCCCCATAACCCCTAAACCTAACTTCCTAACCCAACCTACCACCCGGCAATCACCCTCCCTCCCACCAACCCCACCACCACCACACACCACCCACCCAAAAGACACACACCACCACCACCACCACCCCACCAACCCCACACACCCGTCCACACACATTTCCAAACCCTTCTTCTCCACCCCCAACCCCTATATAAACTCAACCCTAACTACCGCAGCCCCATCACCTCACCACCACCACCACCATCACCCACCATCATGCATCACGCTCAGCCTGCATCTTACTGCATGGATCACAGTCCCCGTCCAAGTCTGATGGGTCTGTGGGGCAGGTCTCCACCCCCCCCCCCCACCTCACACCACACCCACACACCCCCTCCCCCCCCCCCACACACACACACATTCCACCCACATTCACCCACCTACACCACCACACACCAACAACACACACATCATACCCATCCACACACCCACACATCCACACTACACACACACACAAACTCACTCACACACAACAACCACACACACAAACACCCCAACGCCTATCTCTCCACTCCATAACCTTAAACAAACTCACGCAAAACTCACCCACCAATCCCATCAGCTGCACCTACTGCTTGTCACATTTGCCGTCCGAGTCTGGGAGGGTCTGTGGGGCAGCCCCTCCACCCCCCTCCCCCACCCCCCCCCCCCCACAACCACACCACCAACCACCTCCTCACCACCTGCACCACCCCACCACCCCCTCTCCACCCAACTACACCACCACCACCACCACCACCACAGCACTCACCACACATCAACAACAAACACAAACACAAACCCACATCTATTTCCATCCACACACCCACATTCACACACTTCCACCCACAACGACACACACAAGAGCATCCCCCACAATCTCTCTCTGCAACTTACACACCCTACACACCCCCAACCCTTCCTCTCCACCCCCCACCCCTAAACAATCCTAACCCAAACTTACTGCAACCACACCATCGAGCACACCCCTGGACTCCCCTGTACACACCCCAACCTCTATCTCTCCACCCCCAACCCCTAAACAAACTCAACCCAAACTACCGCAGCCACCACCACCATCACCATCACCACCACCATCAGCATCAGCAGCATCTTACTGCATGGATCCCGTCCCGTCCACTCCTGATGTTCACTGTGGGGCAGAACCCCCCCACCTCCCCCACCCCCCACCACCTTCCCACCCCCCCTCCACCCCCTCGCCACACACCCCGCACTCCCCAAAGTTCCACCACCACCATCCAACTCCACCACCAACCACCACACACACCACCCCTATCTCCTCCACTCCCCACCCTAATAAACTAATCTCAAATTACCACCTGCACCCCAACCCCTAATAAACTCAACTCAATTAACCACAATCACTATGACATCTATCTTCACCTTACTGCAGGGTTCCGTCTCCGTCCATTCTGATGGGTTCTGTGGGGCGTCCCCCCCCCCCCCCCCCCCCTCCACAGCACACCCTACACCTACCCTCCCCTCCCCCCCCCCCACCACCACCACCTACCACCACCACCACCACACCCCCACACAAAACACAACCACCACTCACCACACCACCACCTACAACCAACCACAAACACGCCGAACCTATCGTCTCCACTCCCCACCCCTTAGACAACTCACCCCAAACTAAGCGTCAGAGCCCCCACCAGCACCGTCACATCACTCCCCTCAGCAGCATCAGCCTCACCTTACTGCATGTATCACAACCCGCCTGACCCAAGTCTGGAGTGGGTCTGTTGGGTCAGTTGCCCCCCCGCCCCCCCCCCCCCCCCCCCCCCCCCCCCCCCCTCCACACCACATACACCCTAAACCCCCACCCTCACGACACAAATCCCACACACCCACACCACACACACACAAAACACACAAAACACACACACACACATTACCACCATCAGCATCAGCCCCACCTTACTGCATGGATCACAGTCGCCGTCGGAGTCTGATGGGTCTGTGGGGCAGGTCCACCCATCAAAAGCTTTTTGCCTGCAATTGCACATGAGTAAAGACCAGTTTTATGTATTTGTGTATGCATTTATCTATCTATATCTATCTATCTCTCGCTATATATATACCAGTGCCATCATGACATTACTAATAGGACATATATAAGAACAATATAACATGCACACGATGGTGTTGGTGGGCCTTCTGCCTGAAATTGCATGTATGTTATGTTCTATGTATTCATTTGTGCATTTACCTATATTTATAAAAAATACACACCAAATCGCCCGCCCGCCCGCCCGCCCGCCTGCCCGCCCGCCCGCCCGCCCCACCCCACCCCACCCACGCAGCCACCCACCCCACGCACCCACGCACCCACCCACCCACTCACTCACTCACGTCACTCACTCACTTCACGTCAACTCCTCCTCACTCACCCCTACTCACCTCATCACTCACTCACTCACTCACTCACTCACTCACTCACCCACTCACTCACTCACTCACTCACTCACTCACTCACCTCACTCACTCATCTCACATCACGCACTCACCACCTCACTCACTCACGCCCTCATCCACATCTCTCACTCACCACTCACGCACGTCACGCACTCAACGCACCTCACGCACTCTCTCACTCACGCCCGCCGCAAGCACGCACGCAGCCCACCCAACCACCCGAACCACTCACCCCCACCCAACCACCCAACACCAACCATACCCACCACCTCGAACCAACCACCAACGCAACCACCCAGACCAACCACCAACCAACCAACCAGCCTAAATCCAACCAACTCAACCACACACCACGAGATCTACCAACCAACCAACAACCCAACCATCCAGTCGCCAACCAACCAACCAACCTAACCAACTCAACCATAACCAACCAACCCACCGCAACCAACCAACCAACCAAGCCCAAACCAACCACCCACACCCAACCAACCCAAAAAAAAGCCAACACCAACCACCACCAACCAACCAACCCACCACCACCAACCAACCAAACCCGCACCGACCAACCAACCAACCAACCAACCAACCACCTCAACCAACCACCAAACCACCACACCAACCATCCTATCCCACCAACCAACCACCAACCCCCCAACGCACCGACCCAGAACCAACCAATCCAACCACCAACCACCGACCACCACCCAACCAACACCACCCACCACTCCATCGCAACCACCCCACCGAACCACCAACCAACCAACCAACCACACACCAACCACCCACCAACCCACCCACCAACCAACCAACCAACCAACACAACCAACCAACCACCAACGCAACCAACCAACCAACCAACCAACCAACCAACCAACACACCAACCAATCCACCACCAACCATACAACCAACCCAACAGTTAATATTCCTTTTTGAGTTCTAATCCTACAATCTCCCGGGGCTCTGACTGCGGGCAGGTAGCGAGATAGTTTTCATGGTATGGTGCATTTTCATCATGCATTTATTTTCCAGTTAAGGTGGTCTGTTTGTGTGTGAATCTCGATGTGCTCTCCACAGCTCAACGGCGGGCAATGGCAGCAGAACAGTTATGGTATGTGTGTATTTGCATGCATTTGTATTTCCAGTTAAGGCGTCTGTTTGTGTTTGAATCTCGTGTGATCTCCACAGCTCAGACTGCGGGCATGGCAGCGGGATAGTTGTCATGGTATGTATGTCTTTGCATTTGTATGTCCAGTAGAGACTCTGTTTGTGTTTGAATCTCGTGTGATCTCCAAAGCTCGGACTGCGGGCATGGCAGCGGGATAGTTGTTATGGAATGTATGTATTTGTATATTTACAGGCCTTACTGGTACGAGCACCTTGGGACTGTGGGCATGCATCGGAGTTAATCATGGCGGTTATCACAGTATGTATGTATTTGTATGTTACAAGGCCGACTGGTACAGCACCGTGGGACGGTGGGCATGGTGGGGATGTAAGTCCTGGTCCTGTTGCCCGTACTCTGTATTTGTCATGATTTCCCGGCACTTCCTGGATCCGTGCACCGTGGCTGTGGGCACTGGTAGCGGCTGTAAGTCTGGGATGTCTGCACATATATGTCTGTCTTTGTCTCTTACAGGCCTTACGGTACGCGCCCCTTGGGACTGTGGGCCTGGCAGCGGGCTATTTTCTTGGATGTCTGCATTCTGTATAGTATTTGTTATTTTGACCCCTTACTGTTACGAGCCCCTTGGACTGTACGGCCATGGCAGCGGTCATAGTTTTTCTGTGGTATGTCTTACTTTCTTTCGGTATGCTTAGTGTACTGTCAGGCAATCTCTGTCTATTCCTAAGTTCGTCTGTCTTTTGTATTTTCATTCCTTACGGTCAGCGCCCCTTGGGTACCTAAGACCTGCGTTGTTCTTCTGACTTGTTTGTCGGCTCATTGTCCTTTCTTGTAACGACTAATTATTGCTAGTTACAGCTAACTGATCATTATGCTTCACTGAATGGCTGTGTTGCTTCTTTGTCTCATCGCCTTATTAATTATTATTGCTTGTACTCAGTTAATTTTAGGATTATTTGAATACCCCCACCCCCCTACCCCACCCCACCCCACCCCACCCCACCCCACACTGACACACACACACACGGATATTGTGGAGGGGGCTTTTCTTGGGTCAAGTATGGCTTGTCTGCCACAACAAAATGAAACTTAGATTATTGCTTTTCATTCACTATATTATTGCTTTTTATTCACTTTATTATTGATTCCCCCCCCCCCCCCCCCCCCCCCCCCCCACACACACCACACACCCCTCCACACACACACACGGATATTGTGGAGCTGGCTTGTCTTGGGTCAAGTATGGCTTGTCTGCTATGACAACAAAATAAACTTAGATTATTGCTTTTCATTCACTATATTATTGCTTTTCATTCACTTTATTATTGATTTTCACTCCCCCCCCCCCCCCCCCCCCCCCCCCCCACACACACACACACCACACACAAACCCCTCCACACACACACCGGATATTGTGGAGCTGGCTTGTCTGCTGTGACAACAAAATAAACTTAGTACGCCGTGCCACATGCATGAGATTGAGGGAACCCTCCTGTTTGCATGCATGTGTACACACTGGAGAATAGCTACCATTGCATGTTGGGTGTATTTGGTTTTGCAGACCCTCTGCGCCTGAGCTTGGACCACCACGCGATAGCTCGGAGGGATGTTCTCTACCTCTTCCAAGGCGGCAAAATATGACAATGTAATGGCAACGTGATGTAATGTATTGCATTTGCGTAGGCAATTGTTGAACCAAGACAAAAACACTCAGAGTTGAAAACTGACAAGGACATCCAAGTATGCTGCTGATGGTGATGTTACTGCTAGGGAACGGCAATATGACATCATGTCATCATACGATATCATGTGATGCCGGCCGTCTGACTAGGCTTAAGTGGCCATTTATGGACAATATCATATGATGCAATTTGTATGATATCATGCTCGCCTTTGGTCAACATCATATGATATCATGCTTGCCTTTGGTCAACATCATATGATATCATGCTTGCCTTTGGTCAACATCATATGATATCACGCTCGCCTATGGTCAACATCATATGATATCATGCTCGCCTATGGTCAACATCATATGATATCATGCTCGCCTTTGGTCAATATCATATGATGTCGTGCTCGCCTTTGTTCAACATCATATGATATCATGCTCGCCTTTGGTCAATATCATATGATATCGTGCTCGCCTTTGTTCAACATCATATGATATCATGCTCGCCTTTGGTCAATATCATATGATATCGTGCTCGCCTTTGTTCAACATCATATGATATCATGCTTGCCTTTGGTCAATATCATATGATATCGTGCTCGCCTTTGTTCAACATCATATGATATCATGCTCGCCTTTGGTCAACGGTCAACATCATATGAGATCATGCTCGCCTTTGGTCAACATCATATAATATCATGCTCGCCTATGGTCAACATCATATGATGTCATGCTCACCTTTGGTCAACATCATATGATGTCATGCTCACCTTTGGTCAACATCATATGATGTCATGCTCACCTTTGGTCAGCATCATATGATGTCATGCTCACCTTTGGTCAACATCATATGATGTCATGCTCACCTTTGGTCAACATCATATGATGTCATGCTCACCTTTGGTCAACATCATATGATGTCATGCTCACCTTTGGTCAACATCATATGATATCATGCTCGCCTTCGGTCAACATCATGTGACATGCCGATGATCGGCAGCCGATCCCTAGTTACTACTAAGTAGTAGTGTTTAGATGGACCCAAGAAATCTGGACTTGTTTGCATCATTGCGTTTTTGAAATGATCAGTGTAGCACGAACTGAAGGCCCCCCTCGGTAAAACGATTATTTGGGGTTCAGTTCATCAGTGCCTTTCTTCTTAAGCCCTTCTTATCAAGGTTGGGCAAGTCCCTTTAGCCTATTTGACTTACCCCTGGACTGTAACATACATACATACATGCATACATACATACACACATTGCATTTTTGCATCTTTGCTACTTTACTTCCCTGAAGCCTTTGATTGCTTCTTAGCTAGACAAAAACAATTCGTTCTCGTGTACATTTTTCCTGGATTTTATTTGTACTGCCGAAAACTGCGAGCAGCAAAATTTGTGGCTGGAGGTATGAAACCAAGTTCAAGCTTCTTAGCTGAATAGAAGCTGGAAGATCCCTTACAAGATCCCCCAAGATTTTTGGACCAGGAATTTGCTGGGTCAACAATGGCCTGTCTGCGACAATTATAATGATTATATTTGTGAGGATGGTTGGAAGACCCACCCCCCATCCCCCACCCTCCGGCAGTTGTGAAGCAACAATTTATAGGCCTGGATGGGTCGACAATGGGCTGCCTACAGTACGATAATGTAGCATATTTATCCTGGAGGGAACAGAAATATCCTAGTTTACTGTCGTAACCAGGCCATTGCTTTTCATTCGTAATGCCCTGCTGGACTCTAAATGCGTTCGCATATTGAGAAAGCAACCGGATGCTTCATCATCTGTATGATCTCTACAAAGTTGGACGATGGGGTCCTTTTGGTTATAAGTCCCCCCCCCCCCCCCCCCCCCCCCCCCCCCCCCCCCCCCCCCCCCCCTCGCTCCCTCCCCTTGCCGCATGTAGAAAAAATACAAGGAGGGGGACTTGTGCGCAATATTCTGAGCACTTTTGCTGCTGCAGATGTGCAGTACTGCATAGATTTAACATGAACCTGAACTTGGTTCAATTATTCCAGCCAGCAATTTGACTGCTCTCATTCTTCGGCATAAAAAACTCAAACCAAAGAACGAGAGCTTAATATCCGGCATGATGTTACCGTACTTTCTGAAGGTTCGGTGAAAGCACTGGCCAATGATGCCGACCACAGCAGGTAAAGGCAAAGAAGTGGCGCGATTAGGTGATGGGGCCCCATGGTTCTTTCTGGCCAGAAAAGTATTGTGCAATCAGTCAGGAGTTATTATTGTACGAGCTGCTGTTGAGTATGGATATTAAAAACGGACGGTTAAAATAGCGAGCTAGCTCTGGAACTTTTGATAGGCTACACAAACTGTCTGAGAACAAAATGAGGTTTGAAGTGCGTTGCTATTTGTGCAGATTACCCTCGGGTAGGGCTGCAGCTTTAAAAGAGTGTACTAGGATCGGGAGGAAAGAAAAATCTGTCGCGTTGACGTGTGTGCGTTGGCCGCAAATGATGAAATGATGGATGGTTGGAACTTGGAAGATCGCCCATCCAGCCGCGGGTTGTCATAATGGATACTTCAAAATCGACGTTTCCTGTCAGGGGAGGGGAGACGGGAGAGTCACTATGGCCAGACTATGGCCACCTGCCTGTGCTCGGATCACTCCGAGTCACCCCTCCTGCTCTTCCTCCTCCTCCTCGGAAGCGGAACGCCGGCGCCCAGCAGCTTCCAGGCAGCTCCCCGAGTCAGCCTATTTTTGTGCTACACCCCATTTCAGCAGTTTGGGACAGCTGATTGTGTCAGCTTCAAGGTGCACTAGGTTGCTTCTGGCATTGCCCTTGTTTTGCACGCATGGCAGCTTCCAGACAGCTCCATTAACCAGCCATTGGATCAAGCCCACAGTGTGCAGCTTCAATTGAATGCCTGTTATACCAGCTTTCATACGGACTAGGATACCTAGCTTTAGATTTGGCCCAAGGACAAAGAAAGGGAGCCTAAAAGCTGCTAATCGAGGGCCCCAAAAGAAACAGTGGCGTTAGGTTTGGCTGAAAGGCCAGCCAGTGGGAACTGCCTAGAAGCTGTGGCTCGTAGCTGATACGAAGAGCTATGGTATGTGACCAGCCCAGGTTCCGAAGTTCAAGGGGATCATATGGTGCCAATAAAAATCAGGAGAGTCACATTCAGAACCTTTATGAATGGAAATGGCACTAAGACTTTTGGAAGCAACCTAGCCGACTATCTTTCTACTTGTAGAAGAGCAAGACAGGAAGCCCTGGACTGCTTAGTGGCACCGTAATTTATTATCCCTTTTTTTCTTCTTCTTGTGACTTCTCATTTGTTAGCTCCTTACCTCCGTCACTGTAAGTGGTTGAGATCTGGGTCCTGCTCTGCTTTAATACCTACGCCACCAAAACGGTGGTTGGGAGTTTGGTTTGTTTGTCCTCGACACACCCCTGATGTAATGGTTTTTTTTGCTCTGTGGGTGCTTTTTCTTTTTGCACAGAGTCTCATACACCCTCGCGGTGTCAAGTAGACTTTAACATGTAATGTAATGTAATGTAATGTAATGTAATGTAATGTAATGTAATGTAATGTAATGTAATGTAATGTAATGTAATGTATGTAATGTAATGTAATGTAATTGTCAGCATGAATTGCGGTGCCCTCACGCGTTTTATGACTTGGTGACTACTTATGTACTTCCTTAGACCTATCGGCTCTGCCAGTACTGTGCCAGCTTCCCGTAGTGACAGCTTCCCGTAGACTGAGTCATCCTTGAGTGACTCCGTGGCAGCTTCCTGTTGGCTGCGTCACCGGTCTAGCCTGTTAGGTTCCAGGCTGCCGCCCTTTCACCACTGGTGCCCCTTAATGGGTCTCCTGTGCTTGTAACGTTATTCTCGTCTCCGTGTATAGATTGGCGCGTCTGCTTCACGCAAGCATCTCTGTCCACTCTCTGGAGTGTGTTCAAGCTGATAGGTTATCGGGCTCATCGTGGTACCACTGCTTTGAAATGCATCTTATGCGTCGTCCTCTACTTGGCTTCAACGAGCTTCATTCTGGAAGTTCCGAAGTCCTGCCATGACGACAAATTGGCTAGATGTTTGCGCGACCAGCGGCCTCTGCTAACGGTCATGAGAATCCTTCCGCCATCGTGGAAGCCACCCCCCCCCAGTCATTCCTCCATCTTCTCTTCCTTTTCCTCCCCTGCCGTCTGTCGCCTCCTCCCGTCTGTCGTAGATGACTGTGACGTGCAGACTCAAGTCGGCGACTAGCCTGGACATCGGTGGAGTACCCCGTCTTCGTCTGCTCGCGTCCTTGACGTCGCTAACCTTTCTCCGGTGTTTGAGGCTCTGCCTGCATCCCGGAGGCTGCCAAGCCGACCAAGCTCCCTGCTGATGTCTACGTCGTCTTTGCCCCCTTTGCTCTGCCCAGCCGACGATCGGCTACTGGCATTAGCTTGCGCTCTAGTGGCTCTGTGCTACCTTCTGGAGAATTTTTTCGATCAAGCTGGCGGATCGCCGGCACTGCCGTAGGGTTCGCCAGAGGAGAACGCCCTACGCGTCTGGACCTGGAGATTCTGGAGGTGGTAGGAAGCAGGGGGGTATGGTCAGCACCACTGCGGGTGCTGCTCCCTCTACCCCCCAACCGGGTCTCGCAGCGCCGGACTTCGCCCATGCTAAAGGCCGAAGTGGACGCCGTCCTGGCCCTATTCCAGCGGCCGTGGAGGTTCTTTGGCATGATATCTTGGTACCCGAATGAAAAAAATCTCCAGATTTTACCCGAATGAAAAAATTTATTTTTGATACCCGAATGAAAAAATTTATTTTTGATTGAGGGATTAGCCTGTCAAAAATGTCCGTGTGTGTGTGTGTCCGTCACAACCTACTTTTCAGGTTTCACTTCAAATCACAAAAAAAACGAAACATTATATAAGATATCCCCAATATAAGACATTTTCATTCGGGACGCGCCTCCAGGCGCCCTTTATTGAGGGATTAGCCTGTCAAAAATGTCCGTGTGTGTGTGTGTCCGTCACAACCTACTTTTCAGGTTTCATTTCAAATCACAAAAAAAACGAAACATTATATAAGATATCCCAAATATAAGACATTTTCATTCGGGACGCGCCTCCAGGCGCCCTTTATTGAGGGATTAGCCTGTCAAAAATGTCCGTGTGTGTGTGTGTCCGTCACAACCTACTTTTCAGGTTTCACTTCAAATCACAAAAAAACGAAACATTATATAAGATATCCCAAATATAAGACATTTTCATTCGGGACGCGCCTCCAGGCGCCCTTTATTTGAAGAGGGATTAGCCCCATTAAAATGTCTGTTCGTTAGTGTGTCACTAACCAATTTTTCAGGTTTTATGCAAAACATCAAAAAAGTTGAATATTCTATAATTTTGATGAATTATAAGACTTATTTATACCGGACAAATTCTGACCAGAGCACATGTAAGCATCGCAATTCACGAAAAGGAGCTCAGGATGGGCCAAATAGGTACAAATAACGGTTAACAATTTGATTTCAGGGTGTTTTGAGCTAACATTTCAAATTCGAACCACTTAAACATGTGCGTATACATAGGTTTGGGAACAGAATTGTCGTCAAAAATTCGAGGCGAAACATGTAAGCATCACAATGGACGAAACAACCCCTTAGGGCACTTCAGCTATAATTAGCCCACGGACCCCACCTCAGGGCCGTGCGTGGGGCAGGGGCGGGGGCCACCGGGCGGGGGCAGGGGCAAGCCACGCCACCTGCCGCTGGCCAAAAACCCGTTCAGGAGGACGGGACATACCGTTCACGGGGGCAGGGGCAAGCCACGCCACCTGCCGCTGGCCAAAAACCCGTTCAGGAGGACGGGACATACCGTTCACGTCTGGGCTGGGCCGAAACATGCAATATCTTGTACAAATCCCGTAAAATCAACCATACACCTGATTGGCCTCATTTTTCTTGCATCAAATTCTTTAAAACAAGTCACTCTGCATACATGCATTTCATTACATTACAGAAACGTTCAATACTGCTTAAAAATCAACAACCCTTCAAAAACTCTATTTTTCGTCACTGTTTAGTTAACAATGCTAAATCATAAATCGATTCCTTGGAATTCAATTAATTTAAAGCCTCCAGGCGCCCTTCAAATTTTATCCTATTCGAATCGATACAATTTAAAGCAATCATATGCATTCAAATCACGTTAATTAAATTAAATGGAAAGGAATAAATCGAATTAAAATAACACAACATTAAATACAATACAATACAATTAAATTAAATTAATTAAAAAACATTGAATTAAGAATTCGAATCATTTCATTCGGGACGCGCCTCCAGGCGCCCTTAATGGATATTTTTTCTCCCTTAGGATCCTTGGGACCCCTGGGTGCGTTCCGTGGTTCGACAGAGGTCGCTACTTTGTCTTACCGTGCCCCTGGTTCCCTCTTTAGGTGTATGCATCAGCTACGTGAGTTTGGGTTCAAGTGTTTGAGTTCTGATAGGGCTTAGGAATTTTTAGTTAAGTGGTATAGAGGCGTGGTTGATCTCGATTAGTTGGGGCAGTCATGAGTTGTTGATGATGACACTGCTCAGCAGAGTGCTAGTGTGTTATCTTCGCAATCGGCTGTTCAACTAGGGAGACAAGACTCCTTTGGAGCTGTTCTTTGGGGTTGCACCTGATGTGTCGTTGTTGCGTTTGTTTGGTTGCCCTTGCTATGTCACCTTAGTATTGGGAAGTAACGCAACAAGCTAGTTAAAAAGGCATTATTTGGTAGACTGGTTGGGTATTCCCTGGTGAGTAAGGGTTATTATATTTGGGTTCCGATGTTGCGCCAGTTAGTAGTGGGTCGTGATGTACTCTCTATCTCCAGTTAGTCTAAACTGTCTTTCTGGGTTCTCCCATTAGTATGGGTCCCCGTGCCCGCTTGCATCCCTCCTGTCATCAAACGGTGATATGTTATGTGTTACCGGTAATTCCCTACGCCCTTTAACGACCCCAATTGTTGTTGGCTGGCCTGGCTGGGATGTATCCAGATTGCATTCCAGACCAGGGCCTGATCTTGCTGTATTGTGTGTGAAGTTTTAGGGCGGGTGGGAGTTGGATATCCAAACTATAATTTAGCCGAATCTCAGGGGGTCGCCAGGCCCTCCTCTGTGCCATGTTTTATCGGTGAAGCTTTAGGATTAAGACAGCCTTCGATCATAGTGGTACCTGGATCAGGTCCATTGCCTAATAGTCGCCAACCTCCGACCACCTCGGATGGGTCGCAGGTGTCGTTAATCCCTTCGCCTCCTGTCATCCCTGGTGGATTATTCGGGTCAAGCCCATGTGATGATGTAGCCGTTACCGAACGTGTAAGTGATGATCTTGAACACTGGTCTAGCTTGATACTGCGTATGGCTGGGGTGTTACAGTCAACCCAGGATTCATTGTTTTAGGTGCTGCTGGTTCTCATACGTAGGTTAACATGGCCCTATTTGTGGGTGCCTATTCCTCAGCACCGCCTAGACTGTCTTATAGGTTAGTCTATATTGGTGGAGCGTTACGACGCTTTGTTTAGGCAGCTTCCTTTCAGCTGTCTTTCTTGGTTTTGGTGGAAGGTGGTAATTACTTCAGACCACCGTTATAGCGTCTTGATGGTTTCTGTCTCTTTGTTCCATAGGCAGATGGTTCATTCGGTGGAGCTCATCATAGATTAGCTATTTCTTTTTACTCCACACTGTTTTTAGATCACCAGCCCCTCCAGTGATTATAATTTTTTGTGGAGTGTAGTAGTTGTTTCCCTTCGGATTTTACTGTGAATTGGTGGGCTGGGTAATCTTGCAGTTGTACTTGCAGATGTACCGCCGCTCACCTCTTTCTTGTTTTCCGAGTGTATTTCAAGCGCCATTTCAGTCCATCCTTTGCAGTCAATTCTTTGAAGTCCTTTTTATGCGTTTACTATTTTTTCAAGTGGACAATAGGTTTTATGTACTATGGTTGTACATCTAACCTTCTATTGTTCATTGAACTGTGTTTCCTTTGTTGGTTACGAGTTTCTTGACAATTTTAACTTCGCATCCTTTGGATTTTTTCGGTTGCTGCAGGTTTGGTTTGCTTGTGGTTAGGCGCTTGGTGTGTCTTGAGTGCATGAGTTCTTTGCGGTGCGATACCCACCTCCTAGAATGTTTTTAGTTAGTGCCGTAGCTGGGGATTTATGATAATTAACTTTCATAAATCTTCTTACTTCCATCTTTGAGTAAGAAACCAGTTCATCATGGTTTTTTCATCCCAACCTAGTCATGAATTCTATGCCGAGAATAGTTTTTAAGGTAGTGGATTTTTCCATCGACTTTATTTTTCCATCGTAGACTTTAGTGTCCCCTTGTCTGCGTCCTCTTGTCTGCGTCCTTTAGGCTTTGATTCTCTCGTGTGCTGCTCTCACACGATATTTCAATCTGTCTCTTTGGTTATCATTGATTGGCGTTAGGTTCCTATTCCCGGATCGGGTTTTCTATACCGTTGTTCCCCAACTTTGATATTCGGTTTTTCATCCTTTGCTACCTTGGCAAAATTTTGTTTTTTGCCTTGTTTCATTCCTTCCTTTAACCCTTTGGGTTTCATTTCAAGTTCTCTCGATTTTTCGGAGTTCTTTGATTTTTTTATCTGTTACATATAGTTCTATGTCCCCAGTGCCATAGGTGGAGAAGTAGTATTGTATGTCACCTGTGTCATAGGTGGAGTGTCAGCATGAATTGCGGTGCCCTCACGCGTTTTATGACTTGGTGACTACTTATGTACTTCCTTAGACCTATCGGCTCTGCCAGTACTGTGCCAGCTTCCCGTAGTGACAGCTTCCCGTAGACTGAGTCATCCTTGAGTGACTCAGTGGCAGCTTCCTGTTGGCTGCGTCACCGGTCTAGCCTGTACCCTGTTAGGTTCCAGGCTGCCGCCCTTTCACCACTGGTGCCCCTTAATGGGTCTCCTGTGCTTGTAACGTTATTCTCGTCTCCGTGTATAGATTGGCGCGTCTGCTTCACGCAAGCATCTCTGTCCACTCTCTGGAGTGTATTCAAGCTGATAGTAATGTAATGTAATGTAATGTAATGTAATGTAATGTAATGTAATGTAATGTAATGTAATGTAATGTAATGTAATGTAATGTAATGTAATGTAATGTAATGCAATGTAATGTAATGTAATGTAATGTAATGTAATGTAATGTAATGTAATGTAATGTAATGTAATGTAATGTAATGTAATGTAATGTAATGTAATGTAATGTAATGTAATGTAATGTAATGTAATGTAATGTAATGTAATGTAATGTAATGTAATGTAATGTAATGTAATGTAATGTAATGTAATGTAATGTAATAACTGCACATAAATATGCTTTTTGGTGGCCGAAAATAAAAGCTGTGACTAGCCCGTGACTAGCAGCCTATTGCTGAGGGGACATGTGAGAATGTGACCAGGTTGAAAAGTTCCTAGTGGACGATTTTATCACAATTCAGGAGAGTTGCATCAGGGATATTTTTAAAATCTTAAAATGTTTTTTTTCTAGCTTCATAGTTTTAGTTTTCCTTCAGGGACAGCGTTTATAGCTTCATACAGCTTTTATAGCTTTTTAGGGCCATTTAGGCCCATAAAGGGCAACCCTTTTGTATATCGGCAATTAGGGCCAAAACGGGGGGGAAAGTAGCGATCGCTATATATGGCAGAATAAATCCCTCAGTTGCATAACTGCACGTATATGTGTTTTGTGACATTAACTTTATTATATCTGATAACCATGATAAATCCATGAGCTGACATCAATCTATTGGCAGTGACATGTACATACGAATATGTATGTGCACACATGTATTGAGTATATATACTACTGCATCTATATACTGCTACCGGTAATAAACAACGTCGTGAACTACCCTAGTATGTTCTTCAAAAACAAAGGCAACCCGCCAATAAGGGGGCAATATATAACGGCTAGGTAAATGCCTGATTGATGGTGATAAATCTGATAAGTCTGGTAACACCTGTTTTGTATCCAGATGTCTTGGTCAGTCTGATGAGTACAATTGCCATGCTCGGAAATTTCCTAACTTCTCTGTATCAGCTTGGATAACACTCCGGAGAGTGGACAAAGATGCTTGCGTGAGCAGACGCGCCAATCTATATATATGCGGAGGCGAGAATAGCATTACAAGCACAGGAGACCCATCAAGGGGCACCAGTGGTGAAAGGAGGCGGCAGCCAGGAACCTAACAGGGTACAGGCTAGACCGGTGACGCAGCTTACAGGAAACTGTCACTGAGTCACACAAGGATGACACAGTCTAAGGGAAGCTGTCACTACGGGAAGCTGGCACAGGACTGGGAGAGCCGATAGTTCTAAGGAAGTACATAAGTAGTCACCAAGTCATAAAACGCGTGAGAGCACTGCAATTCATGCTGACACTCCACCTATGACACAGGTGACATACAATACTACTACTCCACCTATGGCACTGGTGACATAGAACTATATGTAACAGATTAAAAAAAAAAAATCAAAGCACTCCGAAAGATCGAGAGAACTTTAAATGGAACCCAAAGGGGGATAGGAAGGAATGAAACAAGGCAAAAAACCAAAAATTTGCCAAGTGAGAGAAAGATGAAAACCGAATATCAAAGATGGGTAACAACGGTATAGAAAACCCGATCCGGGAATAGGAACCTAATGCCAAACAATGATAACCAAAGAAACCGATGTAACAAAAAAAATTGACCCTAAGAAGAAGCGGTCATACCAAGCATCCGGACAAACCGCCAGAACACAGCAGGATCAAGGGGCTTGGTGAAGGGGTCAGCACAGTTGTCCTTGGTATGAACATAGGCAACAACCAGCTGACCATCCTCCACCAGCTCCTTGATGTAGTGATGAATAACATCAATGTGCTTGCTGCGAGGGAGGAGCTGCCAGTCATTGGCCCAACTCAGAGACCCTAAGTTGACACCCTGAATGGTAACCAAACCACAAGGCAGACCCAGATCCACCCTCAACTTCTTCAACCATTGCACCTCCCTGGCAGCCTGAGACAGGGCCTGATACTCAGCCTCACTAAAGCTAATGGCAACAGTAGGCTGCCTCTTGCTCATCCAGTTCACTATGCACCCTCCAGCTAGCACAGCAAAGCCAGTCTGAGACCTCCTGTCAGACCCATCATCAGCAAAGGATGAGTCACTGAAGACAGTAAAAGAGAACTCAGGGCTGTGGGTGTAAGTGAGGCCCAGGTGGGAATGTGACCTCAAATACAAGAGCAAACGCTTGGCTGCCCCCCAGAGGGGAACCGTAGGTTGAGCAGAAAACCTGGACAGGTAGCTCACAGCAAATGAAATATCAGGCCTGGTACAAGTAGCCAGGTATAGCAAAGCACCTACAAGAGAGAGGTACTGGCTATTAGAGGGCAGGGGGTCTCCAGGTGGGTCAGTGACGGTGGACTTGGCCATGGGGGCACCAAACTTGGGCTTGGCAGCAGCAGTAAGACCAAACTGCTCCACCAGATCAACAATGTAGGAGTGCTGGGAGAGGTTGATCTGAACACACCTGCCGTCAGAGTCAAGTGTAACGGCCATGTCCAAAGAGAGGAACTGAACCGGTACACCTATCTCTTTGACCTCCCAGCCAGCTTTGTTCATAGCCTTGATGAGCAAAACATACCTATCCAGCTCACTAAAAGCACAGATAAAATCATCAACATAGGTCAGGACATAGCTCCACCCACCAATAGAATCCCTCCTAAAATACAGAGCAGGTTCTGCCTTGCACATAGTAAACCCATGTGCAACCAGAACCCGCTTGACATCCATACTCCAAGCCCTGGGCGCCTGTTTCAAACCATAAAGGGACTTGATCAGTTTGCACACAAGGGGAACACCGTTAGGACCAGGTACCTTAAAGCCCCCAGGCTGGTGGCAGTACAGGTCCAGACCAGGTTCTAGCTTAGCATTCAGAAATGCAGTCTTGATGTCCAGCTGCCGAACAAACATCTTCCTATGAGTGATGGCAGCAAGGAGCATCCTCAGACCTGCTTTAGAAGAAACGGGGGCATATACATCATGAAAGTCCAGCCCAGGACGCTGCAGAAAACCACGGACCACAAAACGTGCCTTGAAGCACACAGAACCATCAACCCCAACCTTCTTCACAAATAACCACCTGCCAGACAGGATCCGCTGCTTAGGAGGCTGTGGAGTGAGTGCCCAAGTACCATGGGCATGAAGGGACGCCATCTCATCCTTCATAGCAAGCAGCCACTGATCCCTGTCAGGGTTGGAGGGAAGCATGGCAGCTTTATAGGTTAGTTCAGTGGAGGTGGAAATGTATGCTCCCACGTACAAGCAGTTTACTTGTACATGAGCAGCGGGGATATCAGCAATATCAGCAGTAACCGGTAGTATAGCCCCCAGTGCAGAACTACTGCCTGGTTGAACAAGGCCGGCCTTATTTGCCTCTATATCAACGAAGCCTGGGTCGACCGGAACACCCCAGCCATACGCAGTATCGGAACCAGACCAGTGTTCAAGATCATCACTTGCGCTATCGGCAACGGCTACATCATCACATGGGCTTGACCCGAATAATCCACCAGGGATGGCAGGAGGCGAAGGGATTAACAACACCTGCGAGCCATCCGAGGTGGTCGGAGGTTGGCGACTATTAGGCAATGGACCTGATCCAGGTACCACTATGATCGAAGGCTGTCGTAATCCTAAAGCTTCACCGACGGAACGTGGCGCAGAGGAGGGCCTGGCGACCCCCTGAGATTCGGGTAAAATCGTATCTGAAAGAACTTCGGAATCCCGCTCGCCCAGTACCTTCACACGCAATGCAGCACCATCAGCCCCTGACCTGGGACGCAAGGTCATCCCATGACCAGGGCAGCGGTCGACAATTGGGGTTGGCAAAGGGTCTAAGGCATTAACCGCAGACTCAGGCATGTGTCCGTTGATAGCGGCAGGGATGCGAGAAACTTGCGGAGACACATCATAAGGGGATAGCCCAGGAATACAGTTATGATCAAACTGCTCATAGAAGAGTACATCACGACTCTCTACTGCCTGGCGCAACTTACACTCAGGGAAGTCGACAGATCGCTAAATGCGTACGAGCGCAGCGGAATGCACGCGGAACGCTCGCGGGGTCCGCGATTAGTCATAGTCCTTTAATGACCTGGCACTTCTGACTCTAGCGGTAAGCCTTATACCCGCGTCGCGTGTAGCTCAGAATCCCGAGACATTTCGCCTGCATTTCGCCAAGGCGGATTGTCGTCGAAATGTCTCAGACTTCTGAGATATTTCGACGGCATCTCGCCACGCACGGCGGCTTGTGCACGGTAATGAGGCGAAATGTTCGGTCTTCTGAGACATTTCGCCTGTACTTCGCCTGCAGGGCCGTTTGGGCATGGTGGTCGGAGAGGTCACATTTTCAGGAATATTTTCTAGGAGCATTTCTCAATTACATCAGGAGTCGAGAAGATAGATTACATACATAATAAACTATGCATCCATTAACCTATTGATCTACCTATATATCTATGTAAGCATCCTTACACATGTACATCCACTACAGCCCATATATTTCCTCTATATCCATTAACCATAGATAGACAGCAAGCAAAAACGAGCAGCCAAATTGCTGGCTGGAGCCATGTAGCTAATTAAGTTCAAGTACAAGTATATACGCAGCCTGCAGGCAGCTATCTATTTGTCTACTTATGAAAACATAGGCCTATATATCCACCAAGAAGAAATGCCCAATCAAAGCTATACATCTATATATATTCGCTGATTCTATTTTATATTTCCATCTTCAGCATGTGTAGTTCCTTCGTGGCAACAATCTTCATCGCAGCCGTAGCATTTCCATCCATCCTTTTGCCCTGCAAGACATGCAAAGCAGGGCATGCGTTAGAGAGCAACCAATGGCAGGGTTAATGGCAAGGGGCAGGACGGTGATGAGCAGAGCATGGCATGCGTTACATAGCAACCAATGGCAGGGAGCATGGCAAGGGGCATGCATGTGCTAAACAGAGCAGAGCAGGCATTATAGAGCAATGAATGGCATGGAGCACGGTAAGGGGCATGGATGCGATAAGCAGATCAGGGCATGTGTTCAAGAGGAAGGAAGGGAAGGGAGCAAAGTACGCCTGGAAAGTGATGATCAGAGAAGGGCATGCGTTCAAGAGGAAGGAAGGGAAGGGAGCACGGCAAGGGGCAGGACCACAGTGATGAGCATAGTAAGGCATGCATTTGAGAACCAAGAGCATGGATAATGGCAATTGCCAGTATCCATGCCCCTCTTTAACGCCTGCCCTGCTCTGCTCATCACTGTCGTCCTGCCCTTTGCCATTATCCCTGCCCCTCTTTGCTCTCTAACGCCTGCCCTGCTCTGCTCATCACTGTCGTCCTGCCCCTCGCCATTATCCCTGCCCCTCTTTGCTCTCTATCGCATGCCCTGCTCTGCTCATCACTGTCGTCTTGCCCTTTGCCATTATCCCTGCCCCTCCTTGCTCTCTAACGCCTGGCCTGCTCTGCTCATCACTGTCGCCTTGCCCCTTTCCATTATTCCTGCCCCTCTTTGCTCTCTAACGCCTGCCCTGCCTTGTTCATCACTGTCGTCCTGCCCCTTGCCATTATCCCTGCCCCTCTTTGCTCTCTAACGCCTGCCCTGCTCTGCTCAAAACTGAACTCCTGCCCCTTGCCATTATCCCTGCCCCTCTTTGCTCTCTAACGCCTTCCCTTCTCTGCTCATCAATGTCATCCTGCCCCTCGCCATTATCCCTGCCCCTCTTTGCTCTCTATCGCATGCCCTGCTCTGCTCATCACTGTCGTCTTGCCCTTTGCCATTATCCCTGCCCCTCCTTGCTCTCTAACGCCTGGCTTGCTCTGCTCATCACTGTCGCCTTGCCCCTTTCCATTATTCCTGCCCCTCTTTGCTCTCTAACGCCTGCCCTGCCTTGTTCATCACTGTCGTCCTGCCCCTTGCCATCATCCCTGCCCCTCTTTGCTCCCTAACGCCTGCCCTGCTCTGCTCAACACTGTCCTCCTGCCCCTTGCCATTATCCCTGCCCCTCTTTGCTCTCTAACGCCTTCCCTTCTCTGCTCATCAATGTCATCCTGCCCCTCGCCATTATCCCTGCCCCTCTTTGCTCTCTAACACCTGCCCTGCTCTGCTCATCACTGTCGTCCTGCCCCTCGCCATTATCCCTGCCAGCTGTTTTGTACTCACGAGAGTAAAGAGTGGCAGGGATAATGGCAAGGGGCAAGACGACAGTGATGAGCAGAGCGGGGCAGGCGTAAGAGAGCAAAGAGTGGCAGGGATAATGGCAAGGGGCAAGACGAGAGTGATAAGCAGAGCGGGGCAGGCATAAGAGAGCAGAGAGGGGCAGGGATAATGGCGAGTGGCAAGACGACAGTGATGAGCAGAGCAGGGCAGGCGTTAGAGAGCAAAGAGGGGCAGGGATAATGGCAAGGGCAAGACGACAGTGTTGAGCATTACATTACATTACATTACATTACATGTTAAAGTCTACTTGACACCGCGAGGGTGTATGAGACTCTGTGCTTTAAACAAAAAGAAAAAGCACCCACAAAGCAAAAAACCCCATTACATCAGGGGTGTGTCGAGGACAAACAAACCAAACTCCCAACCACCGTTTTGGTGGCGTAGGTATTAAACCCCTTAGAGCAGGACCCAGATCTCAACCACTTACAGTGGCGGAGGTAAGAAGCTAACAAATGAGAAGTCACAAGAAGAAAAAAAGGGATAATAAATTACGGTGCCACTAAGCAGTCCAGGGCTTCCTGTCTTGCTCTTCTACAAGTAGAAAGATAGTCGGCTAGGTTGCTCCAAAAAGACTTAGTGCCATTTCCATTCATAAAGGTTCTGAATGTGGAATCGCAGAATTCCACATTCCATACGGTTAAGTCGGTATCCTCATGGACATGCCTATAAATATCTGTAAACAGATTCTGGTAGCGGAGGCGAATATCATTATAAAAAGGGCACTCAAACATATGCATTTCATCCTCAGGTTTTTGGAACCCACACATTTGACAGTGTCTCATTGAGCGAGGGATGTGTGCTCTATCCACCACCCTCATTCTTTCTGTGTTCAGCCAATGGGAACCCATTCTAAACTGTGCTATAGAACGAATCTGATCCTGCTTATGTAAGGCGGATGTAAAGGGAATCAAGCCATTCTCATCATTGCTGTTGGCTGCGAACCATTTTTGGTATCGGAGGCGTTTAAAGCCAACCCTTCTCTCATCAGGGATGTCTCTAACTGCATTGGTGTCACTTGGGTACTTAAACCTCCATGACTCAAAAACTTCAGTCATAATACCTTCGACATCGACAGCCTCCAAAATGTTGATGTTTTTACTGGATCCTAGCTTGTGGAGAGCACAACGCAAGTCATGAACCCAGCCAGTGTTGGAGTCAAAAGATTCCTCAAGAGCCATTCTAATGAGATCCTCAGGTTCTTTATGTATGGTCTGAGCAGAGCAGAGCAGGCGTTAGAGAGCAAAGAGGGGCAGGGATAATGGCAAAGGACAGGACGACAGTGATGAGCAGGGCAGGGCAGGCGTTAGAGAGCAAAGAGGGGCAGGGATAATGGCGAGGGGCAGGATGACAGTGATGAGCAGAGAAGGGAAGGCGTTAGAGAGCAAAGAGGGGCAGGGATAATGGCAAGGGGCAGGAGGACAGTGTTGAGCAGAGCGGGGCAGGCGTTAGAGACCAAAGAGGGGCAGGGATAATGGAAAGGGGCAGGACGACAGTGATGAACAAGGCAGGGCAGGCGTTAGAGAGCAAAGAGGGGCAGGGATAATGGAAAGGGGCAAGGCGACAGTGATGAGCAGAGCAGGCCAGGCGTTAGAGAGCAAGGAAGGGCAGGGAGCACGGATAAGGGCAGGATGGTGATTAGCAGGGCATGGCCTGCGAAATAGAGCAATGAAGGGCAGGGAGAATGGCAAGGGGCAGGACAGTGACGTGCATAGCAGGGTATGCGTTAGAGATCAATGAAGGGCAGTACATAGACAGAGGCATAGTACAGATGCAGTAACAGAGACGATGGCAGAGACAGTGATACAAACATAGACAGATGCACGTGGGCACCACCTAGGAATGAATCAATACATAATTCGCTATGCCACACAATTGTTGCGAAACCGCACCTACAAGCAAGCTTCACTTATTACTTACGTTGTTGTCCAAAAGCCTCATGTGACAGTGGAACATCAGAACTGGGAGGGAAGACAGAGCAATGGTCCCTGCAAATACAGAATGCAGGCATAGTTAAATTAAGTAGCACCTTTACTTCTTATTTGATGATAGTTTAAAGCCCCCTTCTCTTGTGTCAACAATGGCCAAGCGCTCAAGCAGACTGACAAGCAAGTATTCATGCGTACAACAGATAGGCATGCAAGCAACCAAGCCACTTTCCCATGGGCTGAACACTCTATGCCTAGCACCTCCAAGCTGCAGTCACCATCCAGATAGTCAGCCAATCAGTCACCAGGGATGAAGACAGAAAGGCAGGCATACAGACATGAATGCACAAAAGGAGGCATGCAAGCAGGTGGACACTATTTAGGCATGTGATCAAGTCAGAATTCCCTAGGCCACATTGTTGTGAAACCCTACCTACAAGCAACCTTCAGACCGCTACCAGACAGAGCATGGGTCCCTGCAAAAATGAAGGGCGGGCATAGTTACATTTATTGACACCCTTTGTGTTGTTTTTGCGTATTGGTAGGGAGATACCCCTGGAAGCCAACCTGCCTTAAGCTTAGGTACCTGAACCTCAGGTCCTACCCCAGCCTTGCATTGTCCACACTTGCCTGAGTTTACCATGCAGAATGGATCTGGAAGACCCAAGCATAAAGACAAGGTTGGACTGTCACCCAACACCCAGCAAAGCAAGGAGAACCAGACTCCACCACAACACAAGAGGCAACGTGCCAAGACTGCCACAACTACTAGGAGTGAACCCAATGTGAAGATGCATGCCATGGACATGGGTCTAGTGCGTCAGCCAAATAGACACAGTGCTGCCACCATCTATCATGCAGGGTCTCAAGGGATAATTGCCACGCATGATCTCCTGATACAATGCTCAAGGGCACCATGCAGCCAGGGCAGTGCATGATCCAACTAGAGTGTAAGTCCCCGTGTCCTTTAAGGCTCTACTCAGGCCCAGGAGAGAACAGGTGGAAGTATGACTCACATAAGAGTTGGGAGCAAGTTGTCCCAGCATCCTACTTTGCACAGTGCCAACTAATCATGCTGCCATCCCAAGCTGAAGTCATGCTCCTGGCACAGCAGACTCCACATACCACCATATTTGACCGTGTACAGAGCAACGTCGAGTGGGCTGCCGAGATGCCGCAACGTATGCAGCTTATTCATGCGGTGGCAGTACAGCAGCGCCGACCGGGTTTCCTGGTTGAGGAGTTGACGACGCAAGGGCCGCTGGCTGCAAGATACCATGCCTCCAGCACTGACAACCTACACAGGTCTAGCATAGACGGATCGGTTGCGAGAATTAGCGGCACCGATGTAAGGGAATTTGTGTAGGAGAGAGGACCAGAGCATTTGTCCAATTTCAAAAACAATCTGACGCACTACTTCGCGCTTGTCCACGCGGAAGGCGGAAGAGGGCGTTGCGCAGTAATACTGAAAAGATATATGGAAAGAAAGGAGGGAATAAAGCAGGACGCCAGAAATATCAAGTAGCAACAAACACATGCTTTGGGCGAGGGAGGGAAGAATATGAGGTAGGAGTACGAGAGGTAGAAGGTTGGCGTGGCTTACCTTAGCCATACTGCAAAGGCTCTAATCAGAGGGCTCTAATCGTACGGCCATTTCGCCATGCCGCGTCCAATCCGCCTTGGCTAAATGTACGTGAAAGGCTGGTGAAAGGAAACCCTGCGAAAACATCTATCAAAATTAGTAAGAGCACTGACAGGTCATCGCGTCACACTAATATTTCAGTGTGACTTAGGCTTTCATCACAGTGATTAAAATCGTCCTGGTTTCGCCCTACAACAGCGCCATTTTCGACGCATGCAGCGAAAGCACATCGGTGACTTCGGGTGTCCATTTTACCGAATGAAAGCTATTCGCCAACAAGTAGTTCGCGCTAGTACTTCGTTGCCTAATTGTTCACCCTATCTCGGAATCGCTGGCAGAGCTTGGCAGGTTCGCAAGATTGACCCCTCGAAAAGGTTGCTAACAGACCCTCGAGCGACAGAAAGCTGCATACCCCTTCGCGTATTACAACTCAGTAGTTAACGTGCGATCGAGGAGTTATTGGTCACGCTTCAGTCTACGAAAAGTTCTGGGTGTCTGTCGGGATCGCTAGTTTGCGGTGAGCCGAGACATTTCGTCCACTGTACGCCTACATTTATCTGTAGTTCCGCTGCAAATCGTGTCTTTCGCCTACATTTAGCGAAATTGTCACTTCCCCGAGTGTTAGGAACCCAAACAAAATAACCCTTACTCACCAGAGAATACCCAACCAGTCTACCAGATAACGCCCTTTCGTCCAGCTTGTTGCGTTTCTTCCCATTGACTAACGTGACGTAGCAAGGGCAACCAAACACACGCAACAACGACACATCAGGCACAACCCCAAAGAAAAGCTCGTGTGTAGTCTTATCTCCCTGATTGGGCAGACGATTACGAAGGTAACAAGCAGCTAGGAAGGCATAGGGCCAGAAAGACTTAGCTAGTTTAGACTCCAGGTGGATGCTCCTAGCTATAGACTGTAAGACCCCATTGTACCTCTCCACAGTTGCATTCTGCTGTGCAGTGTATGCCAACGATAACTCATGCACTGCCCCAACCGATATCAGCCAATCCTCAAACCACTTTACTATAAACTCCTTAGCCCTGTCAGATCTCAGACACTTAAAGGCAAACCCATGTATCTGATTCATCCATCTGAGGATGATAGTTTGGACTGCTAAGGGAGCTTCATCCCTGGTCTTCAAGCACAATACCTCAGCATAGCCAGAGTATTGGTCTGTGAGGCACAGAATATAAAACTCCCCACGCAGACCCCTAATATGAACTGGTCCCATGATATCCAAGTGAAGGCGTTGGAGAGGTGCACGGATCTTAGTTTTGCTTACTTTAGGAAAAGGGAGACGTTTGCCCTTAGCCTTCTGACAAGCATCACAAGGGATCTTAGCCAGTTTCTGCACCTGCTTGAGTGAGAGGGGTAAGTTCTTAACCATACCCTTCTTGACAAGTCTGCGCATGGCATCAAAGCCGGGGTGACCCAGCCGCCTATGCCACAGCCATTCAGGAGTGGTAGGGATAACAACTCCACCGTCCTCATCAACATCAAGTGCAAAAGCTGGGTAATCGCCAGCACCAAACAAACAGCCGCTGTTGGTGTAACAAGGCCTACATGCAAACTTGTAAACACCATCACTGGAGGCAGGGAAGGACCAGAGAACAGAGGAGCCCTGAGTGGCAGTGCAACTAATAAGACTATCAAAAGAAACCTTGCAGTGGAGAG
Source organism: Chlamydomonas sp. ICE-L (assembly GCA_013435795.1). Lineage (NCBI taxonomy): Eukaryota > Viridiplantae > Chlorophyta > Chlorophyceae > Chlamydomonadales > Chlamydomonadaceae > Chlamydomonas > Chlamydomonas sp. ICE-L. The sequence goes on from JACBWV010000252.1 coordinate 653,738, forward strand.
AATGAGCCACAGCATTTACTGACAGGAGGTTCACCGGACAGTGAGGTATGTAGAGAACATCAGTTAGAGTGAGTGATGTTGGTAACCAATCACTACATAACTCAATGGATCCCATACCTTCTGCCCGTTGAACCACTCCATCACCAAATCGAACTGATGGCTGATTTGGAGAAACATGAAACACAGTGAACAAAGACCTATCACCTGTGATAGACATTCCAGCTCCAGAATCCACATGCCAGACACCCTCAGACAGGCTCGGGCTACACACATTAGAGAACTTCGAGGTGCAGGAGAATAGGACAGAGCTTAACTCCTACTTCTGCATAGCAAACCCATCAATCTGAGCCTGCAAGGAGGACAGTTGCCTTGGAGTAAGCATACCGGGAAGGGCCAGGTTAACAGGCATCGGTCCAGGACGCGATGCACCATCCCCGACTCTTTTCAGGTGCGGGTACTTCGTCCAGAAGCGTTCCTCCGAGTGACCATCCTTATGGGGGCATGGTCCCCAAGTGCATTCCAGGCGCCTCTTGTTAGACCCAGAAACACCACCAGTTTTCTGCCGCCGCGGAAGTGCAGCATTGGCAGGAAACTAGGGAGTGTTCCGGGACCAACCAGGGTGCCTGGAATCAGACTGAGGGAGAGCTATGTTTAGAATGTCTAGCTGCCTATATTCCTCTAGACAGGACCAGTACTCAACAGGTTGCTGGTTGTACAGCATGATACCATACTTAATCCGCAGCGATTCGAAACGGGGCAGACTCGCACCTTGAACTATGATGCCCATGGCGTGACGCTGAGTCTGCGGAGACCCAGCACTGCGGAGGTCAGTGCACATACCGCGAACCCGACGAAAGAAAACGTCAGCCTGCTCATGAGTGCCCATGACCGAAGCAAGATACTCTTTCAGCAAGAGAGGGACACGAGAGGCAAGGGCATCAGACTGCTGCCTTCGGATATGCAAAAAGATATCCCGAGGGGAAGCAAAGTCTTGGTATACCTTGACTAAGGCATCCGTCATGTTGGCAAGCATCATGGTTAAGATCATGAACTCTTGACGGGGCAGGGGCAGCGCACTGAAACCCAACAGTGCAGGATCGACACTAGACTCACCATGAGAGGCCGAAGTTCCAGCAGCAGGAGTAGCAGTCCTAGGAGCTAAAGACTCACGAATCCCCAGGAAATACTCAGCAGCAAGACCAGCGTCAGAAGCGCGCTGGTCATCTAAGTTCCTGATGAGAGACAGGGACCGCGCAACACCCACAATGAGCTCGAAATCAGGACGAACCGGACAGAAAGGGAGGGGCACCTTCACATACTGGTAACCCCGCAGGTCATTATTCCTACGCCCAATGCCACCAAAGGTCACGCCATTATCAGGAGGGTAGTTGATCCCTGGCATAACCGGTCCCAGAAAAGCCCGACACTTTAGACCTAGCTCAGAGTATGCCATCACGCGCTTAGTGCGACCCTTCCTATCAACATTAGCCTGAGTGGCTTTCATATCCATCCTACCGTACAAAGTGCGGTCCAAGGAGTCCCCATAGTGGTGCTCCTGGCGGATACGACGACAGTCCTGCAACCGCAGGAGCAGAGGAGGTCCTCCAGTAAGCAGATGCTCCCAAGACTTGCATGACAGCGAAGGAGGCACAGAAGGCGGAGGGCCAGGAGCAGGAGGCAGCTCCACCGGCGGAGGCGGAGGGGGCTCCTGCGAAGTGCCAGCAGAGGATGCGCGGACAGCTGTAGCAGCAGCCTCCCGAGCACGGGTATGGTAGCCCAAGAGAGCTCGCTCAGAAGGGTTGCGGCCAATGTTCTGCTGAGGAGCCAAGGGACCAAGGGACGAATAACTCTTCAGCAAAGACGGCTTGGCCACATCCGGTACGTCCGGTGAAGGAGGCGCAAACAAAGGCGCAGACGCAAGCACAGGCTTGAACTCAGGGGAAGGCTCAGGCGAAGGTGCCGACTGATGCTCATACACTGGAGAGACGGTGGAAGTGAACACACGAGTAGCAGCGGAAGGAGTACCTCCACCGAAGTCACCACTCATGGCACTCTGCAGGTCCTCATCGTCATCATCATCATCATCATCATCATCATCATCATCATCATCATCATCATCATCATCATCATCATCATCATCATCATCATCATCATCATCATCATCATCAAAGTCATCATCGCCAAAGTCATCATCATAGAATCGAGCCTCTGGTGGCGGAGGCGCCCTTGCATACTGGATGATCTGAGTAGAAACACAGCAGAGACGCATCAGAACGTCCTCAACCTCGGGAGAGAGGCGTCGGACAGTAGCAGAAGGAGCCACAAAGTTGGAGGATTGATTGGGGGGGGTTACTTCCACGATGGCGGAAGGACTCTCATGACCGCTAGCAGAGGCCGCTGGCGCACAAACATCTAGCCAGTCATCAAGAGGAGCCGGGTCCTCCGTTGGAAGGACTCGGTCGCAGCCATTGCTGATAATGATACTGCGCATCCCGCGCGGCCAAGAAAGACCATTCTTATCATGGAGTTTCTCAAAATTAGCGGGAGGCCCTCGCGGAAGTTGCATCGAAAAGCAGTGGTAGTAAATGAAGGACCGTATAACCTATCAGCTTGGATAACACTCCGAAGAGTGGACAAAGATGCTTGCGTGAGCAGACGCGCCAATCTATATATATGCGGAGACGAGAATAGCATTACAAGCACAGGAGACCCATCAAGGGGCACCAGTGGTGAAAGGAGGCGGCAGCCAGGAACCTAACAGGGTACAGGCTAGACCGGTGACGCAGCTGACAGGAAACTGTCACTGAGTCACACAAGGATGACACAGTCTAAGGGAAGCTGTCACTACGGGAAGCTGGCACAGGACTGGGAGAGCCGATAGTTCTAAGGAAGTACAGAAGTAGTCACCAAGTCATAAAACGCGTGAGAGCACTGCAATTCATGCTGACACTCTGATACTTGAAAATGACAAAAAACAATATCAACCATTACACAGGTATAATCATGATACCGTAACTAAGGCTGCTGACACGTCAGCAAGTTCAGGATCAACCTCTACTGATATGCTGACGCCCTGCCTCGCGGTATTTTTTTTTTGGGGGGGGGGGGGCATGCGGGCACTCCAAACAGCCCATTTGTTGGACGGGGGCATGTAACGAACTTAACTACCGAAACTGAAACCGCTCTGACTCAAGAAACACGGGCAGAGTCATAATTTACAATTTGATACTGCTAGTCCGTAGCTTCATTTTATTCATGCACTATTCTAGAAAGACCGAGAAGAGCAGCCAATCTGCTGGCTGTAGCCACCTAATCATGTCCCTGCACCTGCAGCCATCTTAACATGTTCACTCTGTCTCAGGATGGCTGACTACAAATAACCTGACTTAGAAAGGTCTGGAAAATGGAGTAAATTCATTGTTTGATGATCGTAATCTTGCTACATAACTAAATATTTGTTCGTTGTTCAGCACAGGGTACTACATAACGCGCACTATTTGCGCGCAATTGTGCATGGTTTTGGATCCCAACTGCACGATTGGCGCAATTTTGTGCAACTCCCTATGGGCGCGGCGCGCAGATTTTCGTTTTCATTTGAGTCAAAAGCCCAACCCATTAGGAAGCAGTTGCCTCAAAAGCGCAAACCAAAATGACTGAATGTAGTGCCCTGGTTCAGCGCACATTATAATCTGCAAGTTCAAAGAACGAGCAGCATGAGTAGTTTTTGCGATTGGTGTGATCACAAGCAAACAGCAATTTTATATAGTATTATTAGGGCACTATGAACAAGGTTCTGCGTGAAATTCATTGTTTTTTCGTTTTGGCCCCTCCTGTCATGGTTGGGCAAGTTCATAAAGCCTATTTAGCCTACCCCTGGACTGTAACCTGAAATGGGTTGTTGTACATGTACAACGTGAAATGGGTCGTTGTAGATGTACAACATGAAATGGGTTGCTGTAGATGTATAACATGAAATAGGTTGTTGTACAAGTACAACGTGAAATGGGTTGTTGAAGGCGTACAATGTGAAATGGGTTGTTGTAGATAGGTCTGTACAGGTTTGCAACGAGGAACAATGGACGATGAACGATGCTAGTAGTAGCGCGCTCAACTGGCATTGTAGCAGCGCGCTCAACTGGCATTGATGCCAACAAGTAGCTTGCACGCATACAAATGCAGATTGATGCATTGTACATTGCGCTCAATTTGCATTTGCTGGCTACTGCCAGGAAAATGTTCTCTAATATGTATAGGCTTTCCTTTCACTACCCCCGAACACTCACTACCTCGTTAAGGCTTCGGCGACTGGAGTTCGAACCCCGCTGCCGGAAGACGGCGGGTGGTTACTAGATGTCCGACTTTTGGGCGGTGTTGTTCACTGCTAGGACATGAGCCCCTTGTAATCTTTCTACTAACTCTATTTATTTTTAGGCTCACCACTCACTACCCCCGGCAGGGTACTACAAAGCGCACGCGGCAGCTCGATAACACGCACGCTTTTTGAGCCCTACTGCGCGTTTGGCACAGTTTTTTCGACCTCCCGTGGGCGCAGCGCGTAGTTTTTGCGCTTGTTGCACTACAAAGCGCTGACCAATTTGACGTTTGTGATATTTAAGCGCTGACCAATTTGACAAAATGTAGAACCCTGCTCACTAGCCCCGGACAACGGTTGCAAACTACATACCCATCCCGTTTCGGGGATTGGCTCTATGGTACGCCTCGTTGAAATACGAAGGTGCGGGGTTCGAATCCCTACAGGTGCGCCTTAGTGTGCGCGGTTGCTGTCAACCGCCACGGTAGCTCTGTCCAGGTGAAGTAGCAGCCCGTTCTGTACCAGCGGAAGACGAGGCTCCCTTAGTACCGCGCCCCACCAGGCGTAATCATTATCATTACTACATGTTTCTAGCAGGGTACTACTTCTTGCCAAATTGATCAGCGCTTTAAGTGCACAAACGTCATATTGGTCAGCGCTGTCTAGTGCAAAAAGCGCAAATACTGCGCGCTGCACCCACAGGGGGTTGAAAAAACTGCGCGAAACATGCAGAGGGGCTCAAAAAGCCGTCGCGGCACCGCGCTGCCGCGCGCGCTTAGTAGTACCCTGGTTTCTAGTACGCCAGCTTTGACTGACAGATCCGGGGCTCGAACCGGTTGCTAGGTTCACGATTTCCAACCTGCCGCCTTGAAAGAGGCCAAGAACTTCCTCATTGCTTTTGCGCAGAAGTCTGAGCTCAGGCGCAGTAGCTTTCTGTGAAAGTTTAACCCACAGTAAACTTCTCCAATGCAAGCGGACGGGAAGGTTCCTTCAATCTCACGCCCCCTGGCAAGGCGTAACATTTTTCATTACTTACTACCGATCACCCACTGCCTACTTCTTCAGCACCAGTTATTCTTTCAGGCTGTTTCAGGCTATTAAGTCGCTTGCTGGCAGGCTCTGCGTTGGACGTCGCCGTACAGTACATCTACCTCAGGGAGGCTAACAGCTAAGCTAGCATGTACCTAGCTAGCACATACCAGGCCCACCACCCACTGCCTACTTCATCAGCACCACTTGCTGACGTCGTCGTTCAGCACATCGAACTGGGGGGGGGGGGGGGGGGGGGCTAGCACCCAGCTAGCACAAACCCAGACCCACCACCCACTGCCTACTTCACCAGCACTGCATGCTGACGTCGTCGTTCAGCACATCAAACTGGGGGGGGCTACCACCCAGCTAGCACATACCCAGGCCCACCACCCACTGCCTACTTCTTCAGCACCAGTTATTCTTTCAGGCTGTTTCAGGCTATTAAGTACCACTTGCTGGCATGCTCTGGGTTGAACGTCGCCGTACAGCCGTACATCAAACTCAGGGGGGCTAGCACCTAGATACCCCATACCCAGGCCCACCACCCACTGCCTACTTCTTCAGCACCAGTTCTTCTTCAGCACCGCTAGCTGGCATGCTCTGGGTTGAACTTCGCCGTACAGTACATCAAACTCAGGGGGGCTAAGAGCTGAGCTAGCACACACCCAGCTAGCACATACCCAGGCCCACCACCCACTGCCTACTTCTTCTTCAACACTAGCTGTTGGGCAACAAGGAGTTGGTACTTGCTGGCATGCTCTGGAATGATAATGGGTTGGATGTCGTCGTACAGGACGTCAAACTCGGGGGCTAACAGCTGAGCTAGCACATCGTGTGAGCGGGTGGGTAGGCCATCCCTGCGGAGGGGGGAAGGGGGAGGGGTCAGAGTTGTTGTGGTGGTGGGATGGGGTAGTGGTGGGGGGGGGAAGGGGTCAGTGTTGTTGTGTGGTGGGATGGGGGTGGTGGCGGTACGGCTGAGCTAGCACATTGTGTGAGTGGGTGGGTAGGCCATCCCTGCAGCAGGGGGGAAGGGGTGTGGGTGGGGTGGGGGGGGTCAGAGTTGTGGTGGTGGTGGGATGGGGTAGTGGTGGTGGTGGGTAGTGATTGAGGAGGTGGGGGAATGGGTCAGTGTTTGTGTGGTGGGGGAATGAGGGTAGTGGTGGTGGGTGTGGTGTGGTGTGGGTGGGGGGTAGGGTCTAGACCCCCCCCCCCCCCCCCCCCCCCCCCCCCCCCCCACCCCACCCCCCCCCCCCCTTCAATACTGTTTCAACCCGTACCAACTCACTTGTACACGCCACCCAGCCAGTTAGAATTTTCAGTTCATTCGTTGGACCAGGAGTGCGGACACGACAACAACATCAGCCCCCCCCCCCCCCCCCCCCCCCCCTCAAAACCCTTCTCCCTGCCCACTCCTCCCCCTCTCTCTCCTCCCCTTTCAACACCGTTTCAACCTGTACCAACTCACTTGTACACGCCGCCCAGCCAGTTTGATTTTCCAGTGTATTCGTTGGACCAGGAGTGCGGCGACGACAGCAACATCAGCCCACCTGGTCTCAGCACTCTAGCTGTCTCCTTCAGTAGTTGCAATGGCTCAGGAACCCGATCCAGCAGGTTGCTGACCATGACAGCGTCGAAGCTTCCGTGGTAGCTGGTGGGAAGGTGGCAAGCGTCTCCTTGGACGAAGGAGACGCGAGAGGTGTCGATCTCGGCGTCGATGAGTGCGGAAACACGCTCGGTGATGTCCCCCTCGACGATCATGTCGTACTCAACCCTGCCGTTGTCCTTAACCTGCAATACATGTGACAAGAAACGATAAGTTAAATGATCTGCTGAGCACTGAGGTGTCGGTGTAAGTGTCGAGGAGTGCGGACACACGCTAGGTGATGTCCCCCTCCACGATCATGTCGTAATAAAGCTTGCCGTTGTCCTTCACCTGAAATAAATGTGACAAGAAACGAGAAGTTAAATGATCTGCATAGCTCGAACTCCGGGCCCCTTGAGGGGCGAGGTGTCGATGTCGGCGTTGAGTGCGGAAACACGCTCGGTGATGTCCCCCTCGACGATCATGTCGTAATCAACCTTGCCGTTGACCTTCTAGACAGCTCCCTGGTCCAGCCACTGGGCTAAGCCCCAGTGGCTGGACCAGGGACCCGACAGTTCTGGACAGTGGATTCTGTCAGCTTCCAGACACACTAGGTTGCATTAGCTTTGGCTAAATAGCCAGTCAGGGGAGCTCCCTAGAAGCTGCTTCTTTTGAGTTCACCAGTTTATTTTTGAACTGCCTTGACTGTTTTCACTGTTGGACAAGTCCCTTCAGCCTATTTGGCTACCCCTGGACTGTAAGCAGACATACATATCTTATTGGCCACCTCACCTATAAAACGTGAGCTCATATCCACATCAAAATTAATATCCACATACAAATACAAATCTCTACATAAAAATAAAAATATCCACATACAAATACAAATCTCTACATAAAAATAAAAATATCCACATACAAATACAAATCTCTACATAAAAATAAAAATACCCACATACAAATAAGCTTATCCACATACAAAAACATAAGAACCTTGTTGGCCACCTCGATAAAACGTGGGCCAATATCAACATAAAAATTCATATCCACATACAAATACAAACATCGACATACAACATACAATCCAGAATCCACAAAAAACATACAAAATACTATTCACATACAATCCACACACGACATACTACATACAAAATATCCACATACTACATACAAAAACATGCGCACCTTATTGGCCATCTCGATGAAACGTGAGCTAATATCCACACCAACGACCTCCTTAAAGTGGGTTGCCAGGCCAAAGGAGATGCGCCCAACAGCACATCCAAGGTCCAGGACATACAAAATACAAAATGTCCACATACAACATACAAAAACATGCGCACCTTATTGGCCACCTCGATAAAACACGAGCTAATATCCACTACCCACTTACCCACAACCTCCTTTTTAGTGGGTTGCGACGCGGAAGGAGATGCGCCCAACAGCACATCCAAGGTCCAGGACATTAAGCATGCGAAATATCCACAGACTACAAACAAAAACATGCACACCTTGTTGGCCACCTCGATAAAACGTGAGCTAATATCCACACAGACGACCTCCTTGAAGTGGGTTGCGACGCCGAAGGATTTACGCCCAACAGCACATCCACATACTACATACAAAATATCCACGTACTACAAACAAAAACATGCGTACCTTATTGGCCACCTCGATAAAACGCGAGCTAATATCCACACCAACGACCTCCTTGAAGTGAGTTGCTAGGCCAAAGGAGATGCGCCCAACAGCACATCCAAGGTCCAGGACACGGCCTAGTGACTGGACACCGCCACCGGCCTCTTTCCTTGCCCACTGGACGAGGACCTCCACCACACGTTGAGGGAAGTCGATGGCCGACTGTGGGGGGAAAGAGGGAAATATGTGAGCAGGTTGAAGTACAACTCCCACCTACTCCATTTCCTACTTAACCACGCCCTTAGTGGTGTGAAACTACTCTCACCTACCTACCCCCCCCCCCACCCCCCCCCCCCTGGACCACTGGACGAGGACATCCACCACGCGTTGAGGGAAGTTGATGGCCGACTGTGGGGAAGGGGGGGGGGGGGAATATGTAAGGAGGTTTAAGTACAACTCCCCTCCCCCTCCCCCCCCCCTGGACCACTGAAGTAGGACCTCTACCAAGCGCTGAGGTAAGTCTGAGGTATGGCAAACGCTTACAAAGCAGATTTAGTGTTCAGGGTTTCATTAACATATTGATAAATAAAGAAGATTTATGTGGTGTATCACTTGTAGCAGTTGCCTTGCAGCAGCAGTGCAGGGTAATACACTGGCTAAGGGGGTCCGCAGTGTAGTGCCAGATACTGTGCCATGAGGGCGTCGGTTTTATACAGCCCCTGCCCCTGCTACTGCCAGCTACCACAGTGCTAGCAGCACTTACCTGCAGCAAGCTGCCTTGTAGCAGCAGTGCAGGGTGGTAAACTGGCAAGTGGGGGTGGGGTGGGGTGGGGTGGGGTGGGGGTGGGGGGGCATAGTGTAGTGCCAGAAACTGCGCCATGTGAGTGACAGTCTCGTACAGCCCCTGCCCCTGCTACTGCAAGCTACAAGCCAGCTACAACAGTGCTAACAATGCTTACCTGAAGCAAGCTGCTTTGTGACAACAGCACAGGGTGGTACACTCGCGAGGGGGGCCCATAGTGTAGTGCCAGGTACTGCGCCATGAGGGCGTCGGTTTCGTACAGCCCCTGTGTGGCGTCCCGCTTCGCCAGCGATGATGTACGCTCCTCTTCCATAGTGGGCGTGAATGCTGAGCGTCGCTCTACAGAGCAGCATGGGCCGTCTCCCACGTAGGGGGGCGCGCAGTCCATGCAACTAGTGGGGTAGAAAGGCTTGAGGGGGCAGTGGGGGCCGTAGCGGGCCATATCATACTTGCTCACATCGACCACCTACGGGTTGGTGGGTGGGTGTGTGGGGAGGGTGGAGGTTAGGGAGGTGGAGGTTGCGTGGAAGCAGTCCATGAGGCGGGTGGGGTAGAAGGGGTTGAGGAGGCAGTGGGGCCGAAACGGGCCATGCCATACTTGCTCACATCGACCACCTGTGGGTGGGTGGGTGGATGGGGTGATGTAGGGCCAGGGTGGAGAGGGTAGAGGGTTGGGAGGTGAGTGTTGTGTGGAAGTAGTCCATGAGGCGGGTGGGGTAGAAGGGGTTGAGGAGGCTGTAGCAGGCCATATCATACTGGCTAACATTAACCACCTGTGGGTGGGGGAGTGGGGGAGGCAGGGCAAGGGCAACGGGCGGGTGGGTGGGTGGGGGAGGTAGGGCCAGGGTGGGTGGGTGGGTGGGTGGGTGGGGGAGGTAGGGCCAGGGTGGGAGGGTGGAGAGGGTGCGGGGTAGGCAGTGGAGCCTCAACCCTCAACCCACCAACTCTCAAGCATGAAGCCTACCATACCACCACCCGAAACCTGCTGCACCACCCAGAAGCTTGCATGCTGGAAAAAGTAAGGGGCCCGAACTGGTATCGTGCAAACTTGGAGTTGAAGCCCCTGACTTAGAGAACAGTTGACCCTGAACCCCACAGCCCTGACACAACTCTCACCTGCTGCACCACCCATAAGCTTGCATGCTGGAAAAAGTAAGGGGCCCGAACTGGTATCGTGCAAACTTGGAGTTGAAGCCCCTGACTTAGAGGACAGTTGACCCTGAACCCTACAGCCCTGACACAACTCTCACCTGCTGCATCACCCGGAAGCTTGCATGCTGGAAAAAGTAAGGGGCCTGACCTGATACCGAGCAAATTTGGAGCTTCAACCCTCATTCTTCAACATACAAACCCACCAACTCTCAACCATGACGCCTACCATACCCCCCACCCCCACCCCTCATGGTACTACCATACCACCACTCTCACATGCTGCATTACCCGGAAGCTTGCAAGCTGAAAGAAGTAAGAGGGTTGAACTGGTATCGTGCAAATTTAGAGCCTCAACCCCCAAGGCACAACCCACCAACCCGTCACCCCACCAAAAAACATCTAACCTCAACCCTGCGGCCTACCATACCCTCTTGCTCACCTGCTGTACCACCCTGAAACTTGCATGCTGGAAAAAGTGAGGCCTGAACTGGTATCGTCCAAATTTGGAGCCTCAACCCCCAAGGCACAACCCACCAAACCGTCTCCCAATAAACCCCCATCTAACCTCAACCCTGCGGCCTACCATACCCTCTTGCTCACTTGCTGTACCACCCTGAAACTTGCATGCTGGAAAACGTGAGGCCTGAACTGGTGTCGTGCAAATTTGGAGCCTCAACCCCCAAGGCACAACCCACCAACTCGTCTCCCAATAAACCCCCATCTAACCTCAACCCTGCGGCCGACCATACCCTCTTGCTCACCTGCTGTACCACCCTGAAACTTGCATGCTGGAAAAAGTGAGGCCTGAACTGGTGTCGTGCAAATTTGGAGCCTCAACCCCCAAGGCACAACCCACCAACCCGTCACCCCACCAAAAAACATCTAACCTCAACCCTGCGGCCTACCATACCATCTTGCGCACCTGCTGTACCACCCTGAAACTTGCATGCTGGAAAAAGTGAGGCCTGAACTGGTATCGTGCAAATTTGGAGCACATTTGGCCAGTTGAGATGAAGGATCCGCCCAGTATGAGCTGATGCTTGCCACCGAAGCAGGGGGAGGAGAAGTCTTCATAGAAAGGGTGCACCTGTGGGGAGTTGGTGTCAGTGTTGCTGTTGTTAGTGGCGTTGGTGTTAGTGGTGTTAGTGGTGGTGCTGTAAGTGTTGTTGGTGCAAATTTAGAGCACATATGAGCTGTTGAGATAAAGGATCTGCCAAGCATGAGCTGATGCTTGCCACCAGAGCAGGGGGAGGAGAAGTCCTCATAGAAAGGGTGCACCTGTAAGGTTGGGCATTTGAATTTGAATTCGAATGGGTGTTGAGCTGTTTAGATGAAGGAGCCACCTCATAGAAAGGGTGCATCTGTGGATTGGTGTTAGTGCTGGTGGTGGTGGTGTTACTGTTGGTGGTGTTGGTGCGAAGTTAAAGCACATTTGAGCTGTTCTGTTGAAGGCGCAGCCCAAGATGAGCAGATGCTCGCCACCAAGTAGTCTTGCTGGTGTTAGTGGTGTTGTTGGTGTTGGTGTTAGTGTTGATGGTGGTGTTGGTAGTGCTGGCGGTGTTAGTGTTGGTTTTGGTGGTGTTGGTGGTGTTGGTGGTGTTGGTGGTGTTGGTGCTGGTGCACCTGTGGTCTTGATGGTGTTAGTGTTGCTCGTGTTAGTGGTGTTGTTGGTGTTGGTGTTAGTGTTGATGGTGGTGTTGATGGTGTTAGTGTTGGTGGTGTTGATGGTGTTGTTTGAAACTGAAGGATCTGCCAAGCATGAGCTGGTGCTTCCCACCAAAGCAGGGGGAGGAGAAGTCCTCATAGAAAGGGTGCACCTGTAAGGTTGGGCATTTGAATTTGAATTTGAATGGGTGTTGAGCTGTTTGGATGAAGGAGCCTCCTCACAGAAAGGGTGCATCTGTGGATTGGTGTTAGTGTTGTTGTTGGTGCTGTTGGTGGTGTTGGTAGTGCTGGTGGTGTTAGTGTTGGTTTTGGTGGTGTTGGTGGTGTTGGTGCTGGTGCACCTGTGGTGTTGATGTTGTTGGTGTTGTTGATGGTGCTGGTGTTGGTGGTGTTAGTGTTACTGTTACTGTTGTTGGTGGTGTTGCTGTTGTTGGCGCATTTGTGTTGGTTGTGTTGGTGCAAACTTAGAGATAAAGTCCTCGTAGGAAGGGTGCATCTGAGGGGTTCGGAATATGAATTTCAAGTACACAAACACCAACAAGTTCACTGACACCATAATGGACACAGACATCATTAACAACACAGACATCATAAAATAAGATAGGGTTCAGATTACTTCTGGGTAAGCCTGAGTAATGGTCTGCCCACTGCCCATGCATCAGGACATAGAACACAAAATACTAGATTTTACCCTGGGGCTGTAATAAAGCACACACACACACTCACACACATATACGATATGTATCGTACATATAATGGAGTGTATCTATGGCTCCTGTTTAATTATTTAGCTATAAAGCTACCAAACCCTGAATCCAGGGAAAGCTGAGTAATGGTCTTATATATAATGGTGTGCATCATATATATAATACCTCATAATGGTGTGCATCATATATAAAATACCTCATATATATTATGGTGTGTATACCTACCTTGGGTCCAGGAAAGGCTGAGTAAATGATTTTAACTAGGGACTATAATGAAGCATATATATACATATATATACAATTTTAGTATATATATGTAATCTGTATCTGGGCGGTACTCCAGGTACATTAATGGCCTATTCCTCTGGGCATCAAGTGGGACCCCTCCCTCGGGGGCATAAAGGGGCCCACTTGCGAGTACCGCCCAGGGGGCCGGGACTTGAAAGGTACCCGCGAGTATTAGGCAGCTTTTCTTCAAGTACCGGCCTATTCCCCTGGGCATTAAGGTACTCCAGGTACCTTGATGGCCCTCTGTATATGGGCATTCAAGTGGGACCCCTCCCTACCCTAGGGTAAGGGGCATTAGATTAAGGGAAGGGGACCACTTGCGAGTACCTTAATTAAATGCCCAGGGGAATAGGCCATCAAGTGGGACCCCTCCCTAGGGTAAGGGGAGGGGCCCACTTGCGAGTACCGCCTTAGCTGCCTTTTAGCTGCCTAAGGCTTAAATGCCCATAAAAGATACAGGGGCCCTAAAGGTACTTGAAAGGTACTATATATATACATATATATACAATTTTATATACATATATATATATATATATATATATAAAAACACGAAATCGAAAAACGAAGGGATTATCGCCTGGGATTTGTGTCCTAGTAAAAAGAAACGGGAGAGACAAAATAAAAAGTTCTCTAACCCCCGTTTTTACTGCATACTCGGATTCGTTTTGAATTTCTATGCCATGTAGCACTAAGAAAATCATGTTTGGACCACATATAAGTTTGGACCACATATAAGTACTGTAAATTGCGGTACAAAGTACGAAAATACCAGGGAAAAGTCATTTTGTGGAAAAAACCAAAATGTTCTCCTAATCTAAATTTTATTGCATATTCGGATTTGTCTTGAAATTCAACTGTGTTTAGCTTCAAGGAAATCATGTTTTGACCCCATATAAGTCTAGTAAAATGCGATACTAAGTACTATAGGCCCTGGGAGTAGACAATTGAGTCAAAACATCAAAATCTTCAAATCTAAATTTTATTGCATAATCGGATTCGTTTTGAAATTTTATGACATTAAGCGAAAGGGAATCATGTTTGGCAGACATTTAAGCATCATTAGTTGCGGTACAAAGTACAGAATTTTGGGTGAAAACAACGTTTTTCTCCAAACTTCATTTTTTGATCTCGATGATTCCAAATTCGGATTGCTTGCGAAGTTCATATCCATAGCACTAAAATTGAGTTGTTTGAGCACGATATAAGCAAAGCAAATCACCGTTCTAAGTATTTCACGGGTTTGTGAAAACAATGTGTAATTATAGCACCAAATCGGTCATTTGATGCTTTTTGTCACGATATGAGGCCCTTGTGAGTACATTTAAGCATTCATTGCACTTCGAATAGCAATTATACATATTATATAGCCAGGTCACAGTCTCACATCTAAGCATCGCAATTCACAAAATCAAAAATTTGCACCTTGGCACTTAAGCAAATTTGGCTCATTCACTAGAAAATCAAAATCGTGAGAAAACAGCAAAACAAACTTTTGCAAAACAAATGCCCCAAACCTAAATTTTAAATGATTTTACCTCGGGGCTATAATGAAGCATATATACATATATATATATACACAATTTAGTATTTCATACACATATCTATCTATCTATATATATATATATATAAAAAGAAATCATGGTCGTGGTCGTGGCCGTGGTGGTGTCATCATCGCGTACCTACGTGCCATGGGCGTGCGAAGCGTAACCGACTTGCAACCGACTTTCCGTACACCCAAGTCTTCGCCCAGCGATTTCAATTGCCGAAACAGCAGATGCGCTAAGCTATGCGTGCGCGCTCATTTCATGTCCACAACTGCCTCCCATACTGTGACTGCAATGAATTGCAATGAAATGAGTGAGGAGATCCTCTCCTCGGAGGTCATTTGCTGACCCTCAGATCGCTTTGCACGGCGCTCGGAATAATAGTTTTCAGTGTATTGCTTCCAGGAGCGACCTGCGGCTCATGCTCTAGAACTTTCACTTCGGCTCATGATTCGTCTGGCCCTTGACTTTCACTTGGTTCACGCATGCGCACTTCTTTCTTCATCTCAGCATTACATTCGTCATCGCATTATGTTATCACATCGCCTGAGTCGCTATCACCTCGCCTGATTCGTGATTGGAGGTAGTTGACTTCCATTCTCCAGCCTCTCTGCAGGCTCTATTGATACATTCACCTTGCTGCGAGCTTAGACACTGGCACGGCTCATTGTATCTCTGCACGATCGAAGTCCCTGCAACCCTGTGACGTTCTTCCGACGTCTGACTTCCTTCTTGCTGCGTGCTCCTTGCACCGCGTACAATACATCTTCAAGATCTTCCCCCCCACCCCACACCACTCACACCCTGCAACGATAAGGTTATTTTCGCGCTGAGCTGTAGCGAGTGCGTGACAGAGTTGACCGAGCGAAGGCCCTTTCGGGAAACAGCTTGCCCGCCCAACCAGGTATCTATGCGCGAAGAGGAAGCTACAGGTAAGCCCCTTTGCTCTCGCGCAATTCCGATCTTTCAAGCTGAGTCTGAAACTGCGCAGACGTTCGTTTGCAATTCCCAAAAGTCTTCGCATTTCCGCGTCGTCTGACGAAACGTCCAAACGTCTGCGTGATTTCGAACTCAGCTGAAAACATCATAATCGCTTCTGTTAAACCCATCTGCTAAAGTGGCCGAGAGAAGATCAGATTAATGGGAACGGAGAAGCAGGAAAGTGCGTGTGTGTTGGCGGGTAAAGGGGTGAGGCAAATTTGAGATTGGACCTGGATCGAGGTTTGGGCAGAGTGGGGACTGTGTGTGTGTGTTGTTGTTGTTGGGGGGGGGGGGGGGGGGGGGGGGGGGGGGATGCATGGGGAGGGATTAGTGTGTGGGTTGTTGGTGCTGGGGGAGGGGAGGGGGGGGGGGGGGGGGGGGGCAGATGCGTCAGCATTTGAAGTGGGGGAAACCTGATGACTGTGTTTATGAGAGGGGCGGAGGTGAGGACATATGTGTAGCCCATTCTGTAACCCAGCCCCACGGGCACCCTATTATGACTGGGGTAGGGGTGATGTGTGTCTGTGTGGCCACCGGCCACACGGGCTACCGTACTAGTAATATATATATAAATATATATGTAAAAAATACTATTATTATATACTATTATTATTATATTATTATTATATACTATTATTAAAACTATTATTATATATAATATATATATAAACATATATGTATGAAATACTATTATTTCCATTCCGGTTTCATTCATACATATATACATTGAAATTGAAATTGTTACATCCGTGTAATGCAGTCAATCACAGGACGTTAAATTAAGGACACCACCGCGTAAGCCGGAGCTAGCAGTAGTCACCGTATATATATATATATATATATGTATGAAATACTATATATATATATATATATATATATATATATATATACATACAATAAATAAAGCTACCCTACCTTGAATCCAGGGAAGGCTGAGTAATGGTCTTCAGCCCACTCCCAAGCGTTTCCAAAGACATCGTGAAATCCTTTTTCTGAGGGGGGAAGCTCAGTGACAGGGCTCTGTGAGCTGAAGGCTAGCTGCATGTTGGCACCACACACCTCCACCTAGAAGGATGATGGGGAGGGGGGGAGAGGGGTCAGATTCATACTTTTTAGAGGGGGGGACTGGGGGAGGGGGCAGGGGGGGTGGGGGGGGGGTGGGGGGGGGCAGATTCATACTTTTTAGAGGGGGGGGCTGGGCAGTGACAGGGCTCTGTGAGCTGAAGGCTAGCTGCATGTTGGCACCACACACCTCCACCTAGGTGGATGATGGGGAGGGGGGGAGAGGGGTCAGATTCATACTTTAAGAAGTAGAGGGGGGGAGAGGGGGGGATGGGGCGGCGGGTGTGTGTGTGTGTGTGTGGGGGGGGGGGGGGGGGGGGGGGGGGGGATTTTAGGCGTAAGACTCATAAAGTTTAGAGGGAGGCAGATTAGTGACAGGGATCTATAGCTGAAGGCCACACACCTCTGCCTAAAAGGATGGGGAGGGGGGGAAGGGGGTCCAATTCATGCTTCGGTTGTTTTGTGGTTGTTTTTCGCTGAATGGATAAAAGACTGGCTGGTGGTGGGTATGTCTACATAATGGGTCTAAGTCTGGTTGGTCGGTGAGTGTGCATTGTTGGTCGGTTGGTTGGTTGGTTGGTTGGTTGGTTGGTTGGTGAGTGCGCATTGTTGGTTGGTTGGTTGGTTGGTGAGTTGGTTAGTCGGTTGGTGAGTTAGTTGGTTGGTTGGTGAGTGAGAGTCGTTGGATAGTCGGTTGGTTGGTTGGTGTCGTGTGAGTCGTTGAATAGTCGTTGGATAGTCGTTGGTTGGTTGGTGAGTGTGCCTTTTTTATGAATGGGCGGAATAATGGGAATTTAGCAGGGGGGGGGGGGGGGGGGGGGGGGGGGCCAGACTCTTACTTTCTAGAGGGGGGGAGGAGGGGGGGAGAAAGGTGTGTGGGTGCGGTGGGTTGTGGGTGTGGAGGGGTGGGTGTGAATGTGGAGAGGTGGGCGTCGAGGGCGTGTGGGTGGTGGGAGTGGAGGGGTGTGGGTGGGTGGGTGGGTGGGGGTGGCGAACTGCTTACCCATGGGTATCCACCCACTTACCACATCCTCTCCACCAGCCTGCATGGCCGGGTCCTGGATGACCCCCTTGATCACGCTGCCAGGCGTGAAGAACTGATCATCCATAGGCGAGTCTACCCTGTCGTGTGCGTTGCGCAAAAGGTTGTGTTCACCCTCGGAGATGATTCGGTAGGAAACATTCTCTCCCTCCGACTCGGTCTTCCAAGCACAGAATGCCTTGGCTTCGTGGTAGTTGACGTCAACAGGCCAGTCCCAGCACATGTCGATGGCATCGAACAGGGCGCGCAGCTTATACCTGACAACAGTGGTGGTGGTGGTGGTGGTGGTGTGGGGGGGCTTGTTTGTGGGTGGTGGTGGAAGTGGTGGAGAGGTGGTGGTGATGGCGGTGTTAGTGTTAGCAGTGGCCTCGTGGTAGTTGCCATCAACAGGCCGATCCCAGCACATGTCAATGGCATCGAAGAGGGCACGCAGCTTGTACCTGGCAACAGTGGTGGTGGTGGTGGTGGTGGTGGTGTGGGGGGGCTTTGTTTGTGGGTTGTTGCGGTAGTAGTGGAGAGGTGGTGGTGGTGGTGGTGGTGTGGTAGTTGACGTCAACAGGCCAGTCCCAGCACATGTCGATGGCATCAAACAGGGCGCGCAGCTTATACCTGACAACAGTGGTGGTGGTGGTGGTGGTGGTGGTAGTGGTGGTTCGTCTGTGGGTGGTAGTGGTGGAGGGGTGGTGGTGGTGGTGGTAGTGTTAGCGGTGGCTTCGTGGTAGTTGACGTCAACAGGCCAGTTCCAGCACATGTCAACGGCAAGGAACAAGGCACGCAGCTTGTACTTGACACCAGTGGTGGTGGTGGTGGTGGTGGTGGGGTGGTGGGGTGGTGGGGGATGGGTGGTGGTGGTGGTGGTGGTGTTAGTGTTGTGGTAGTCGACGTCAACAGGCCAGTCACAGCAAAACCTTCCCCCTCCCCCCACCCTAAAACCCTCCCCCGACACCCGCACCCCTTAACCCCCCCAACCCACCCCGCACCCCTTGACAACCCCACACCACCCCGCACCCCTTGACAACCCCACCCCACCCCTCACCCCTTAGCCCCCCCAACCCACCCCGCACCCCTTGACAAACCCCCCCCCACCCTGCACCCCTTAGCCCCCCCAACCCACCCCGCACCCCTTGACAACCCCATCCCACTCCCTCTCACCTGTGAAGGCCCTGTGGACCTTCCACAATCCAGAAGGTGGGCCACTAGACATTGCGGATCGTTTTTGTTTGTTTAACCCTCACCCTCACCGCCCCCCCCCCCCCCCCCCCCTCCCCACCCCAAAACCCTCACCCCACCCCTGCATCCCAGCCATCCCGCACCCCCCTCGCACCAATTTGATTTCAACCCTCCCCCACCCCCCACCCCCAATACAACCACTCACCTGTGAAGGCCCTGAGGACCGTCAACGATCCAGAAGGTGGGCCACTTGACATTGCGGAATGTCTTCCACCCCCACCCCTCAGTGGACCAGTACTTGGTGTTCGCATAGCCTGCAAGCAAGACGAAAAAAGGGTTGATAGGTGAGAGGTAGTGGTGGGGTGGGGGGTGCGGGTGTTGGTGTTCGCGTAGCATATGAAGCAAAACAGAAAAAGGGTTGGTGTTGCGGAATGTCTTCCACCCCCACCCCTCAGTGGACCAGTACTTGGTGTTCGCGTAGCCTATGAAGCAAGACAGAAAAAGGGTTTATAGGTGAGAGGCAGTGGTGGGGTGGGGGGTGCGGGTGTTGGTGTTCGCGTAGCATACGAAGCAAGACAGAAAAAGGGTTGGTGTTGCGGAATTTCTTCCACCCCCACCCCTCAGTGGACCAGTACTTGGTGTTCGCGTAGCCTATGAAGCAAGACAGAAAAAGGGTTGACAGGTGAAAGGTAGTGGTGGGGTGGGGGGTGCGGGTGGGGGTTCTGTTGCATACGAAGCGAGAAAGATAAGGGGCTGATGTTTTGGGGATTGTTTTGCATATTTTATGTGTGTGTGTGTGTGCATATGTGTGAAAAAGGTTGCTGCTGCTGGGCATGTGTGCTTTATATGCTATGTGAGTTTCTTTGTGTGTTTCGTTGCGGAATGTCTTCAACCCCCACCCCTCTGTGGCCTAGTACTTAGGTGTTTGCGTAGCCTATGAAGCAAGACATACAAAGGGTAGATGTTGTTGGGTTTTTATATTTTTTATTTGTGTGTATATGTGTGACAAGTCCTATGCAGCGTCGCAAGCGACGCGGAAAATTGGCGGAGTGTGTTGGCAATGGAACGAAAGGTGGCAACGATGGAGCTGACCGAAGCGAGTTAGTTACGCGAACGTTGGATGACATGTCAGGCTTCAAGAAATGTTTCGGTTGGACAGATAAATGGGTAAACATGGGGGCTCCCGCCCCCTTGTAGAGGGGGCTCCGCCAAACAATTAGGCAGTGCTGGCGGTGCTGACTAACAGTTTCCCACGTCGCTTGCAATGCTCCTGGGCCTTGTCCATATGTGTTTGTGCTATCTGAAGTCATTTTGTTAGTACTTGGGTGTGTGGGCAAAAATTAGGCAGTGCTAGCGGAGCTGACTAACATTTTCCCACATTGCTTGTAATGCTCCTAGGCCCTAGGGCTTAAGTCCTCACAAGTTTCATAAGTTCAGATTTCGAATTTCAAATTCAGAAACTATTTTCGTACCTCCAGCCTTGACAAGGTTCAGGAATTCTGTATTGATGACCATATTCTTCTATGCTATTTCAAATTTTAAATTTCAAATTCAGAAACTATTTTCATGCCTCCTGCCTTGACGAAGTTCAGGAACTCTCCGTTGGTGACCTTATACTTGGATGCTTTGAATTTTAATTCCCCGTTGGTGACCTTATACTTGGATGCCTTGAATTTGAATTTGAATTAGAACTCTCCGTTGGTGACCTTATACTTAGATGCTTTGAATTTGAATTCCCCGTTAGTGACCTTATACTTGGATGCCTTGAATTTGAATTTGAATTCTCCGTTAGTGACCTTATACTTGGATGCCTTGAATTTGAATTTGAATTCTCCGTTAGAGACCTTATACTTGGATGCCTTGAATTTGAATTCGAATTTGAAACCTCCGTTAGTGACCTTACACTTGGATGCCTTGAGTTTGAATTTGAATTTGAATTCTCTGTTAGTTACCTGGTACTTGGATGCCTTGAATTTGAATTTGAATTTGAATTCTCCGTCAGTTACCTGGTACTTGGATGCCTTGAAGGTCTCCACAGCCAGATCCCTGCTTTCATACGTGTCCCCCCCCCCCCCCCCCCCCCCCCCCCCCCCATCATTTACCCCTAACCCCCCACACCCCAGGAACCCCTCTTCCCCTCTTTTGGTTGGGACAACGAATATAGAGTCCCTCCCCACCCCCACCCTCCCCACCCTACCCCCACCCCACGCACACACTTACACACACACTTAGACACACCTCCCCCCCCCCCCCCCACACACACACACACACACACACACACCTCCAGCCTTGATAAAGTTCAGGAAATCTCCGTTGGTAACTTTATACTTGGATGCTTTGAAGCCCCCCCCCCCCCCCCCCCCCACACACACACACACACACACACCCAAACACACCCACCCACACACGTACACACACACACCACCCCCACCCTCATCCCCACCCACCCACCCCCGCCCCCCAGGCTCCCCTCTTCCCCTCTTTTGGTAAGGACAACGAATGAAGAGTCCCCCCCCCCCACACACACACACACACACACACACCACGCACACACACACCTCCAGCCTTGACAAAGTTCAGGAACTCTCCGTTGGTGACTTTATACTTGGATGCTTTGAAGGTCTCCACAGCAAGCTCCCTGCTTCCATACTCGTTGTCCCATCCAAAGGAGGGGAAGAGGGGGGGCTTCCCCAGGCACACCTGCCGGTGAGGGTGGGTGGGTGATCAGGGGGGTGGGGCACGCTGGGTGTGTGAGGGGGTCGGGTTGGGTGGGGTTAAGTCGGGTTGGGCCAGCTCCGTGCTTCCGTACTCGTTGTCCCATCCAAAGGAGGGGAAGAGGGGGGGCTTCCACAGGCACACCTGCCGGTGAGGGTGGGTGGGTGATCAGGGGGGTGGGGCACGCCGGGAGTGTGAGGGGGTCGGGTTGGGTGGGGTAGAGTCGGGTTGGGCCAGCTCCCTGCTCCCATACTCGTTGTCCCATCCAAAGGAGGGGAAGAGGGGGGGCTTCCCCAGGCACACCTGCCGGTGAGGGTGGGTGGGTGATCAGGGGGGTGGGGCACGCCGGGTGTGTGAGGGGGTCGGGTTGGGTGGGGTAAAGTCGGGTTGGGCCAGCTCCCTGCTTCCGTACTCGTTGTCCCATCCAAAGGAGGGGAAGAGGGGGGGCTTCCCCAGGCACACCTGCCGGTGAGGGTGGGTGGGTGATCAGGGGGGTGGGGCACGCCGGGTGTGTGAGGGGGTCGGGTTGGGTGGGGTAAAGTCGGGTTGGGCCAGCTCCCTGCTCCCATACTCGTTGTCCCATCCAAAGGAGGGGAAGAGGGGGGGCTTCCCCAGGCACACCTGCCGGAGGGGGTGGGTAGGGGATGAGGAAGGGGCTCGTGTGTGGGGGAGGGTGTGTGTGTGTGGGGGGGGGGGGGGGGATCAGGTAGGGGGGGGTAAACTCAAGTTGGGTCTCCACAGCCAGCTCCCTGCTCCCATACTTGTTGTCCCATCCAAAGGAAGGGAAGAGGGGGGGCTTCCCCAGGCACACCTGCAGGTGGGTGGGTGGGTGTGGGGGGGGGGACACGTGTGGGTGTGGGTGAGTGGGTGTGGGTTGGTGGGTGGGTGTGGGTTGGTGGGTGTGGGTGTGGGTGTGGGGGGGTCAGGTTGGGGGGGTGGTAGAGTCGGGTTGGTTCTCCACGCATAGCTCCCTGCTTCCTTACTCGTTGTCCTATCCAGAAGAGGGGAAGAGGGGGGGCTTTCCCAGGCACACCTGCAGGGGGGGGGGGGGGGAGGGGACACGTGTGGGTGTGGGTGTGGGTGTGGGTGAGTGGGTGTGGGTTGGTGTGTGTGGGGTGTGGGGTGGGGGGTGGGGTGGGGGGGGGGGAGACAGGTGTGTGCATGTGTATTTGTGTGTGTGGTTTGTGCGTGTGTGGGGGGGAGGGGGGGGAGGGGGGAGGGAGGGGGGAGGGAGGGGGGGAGGGGGGGAGGGGGGACTCCATATTGGTGCAGTTCCATTGGGTTCATTATCAGCAAGGTAGGTCAAGTATTAAACTAAACTCACACACTTAAACTCACACGCTACTCTCACACACATAGACACACACATACACACATGCTACTCTCACACATACACACTTACACACACACACTCCCCCCCCCCCCCCCCCCCCCCCGCCACCACCACACACACACACATACACACACACAACGGGACTTGCCTAGTCTCACCTTCTCTCCCTCCACTTGCACCATCTCATAAACGTTTACATTTTTGCCTATTGAACCCTAAACCCTAAACCTTAAACAACCAATTTAGCCTTTCACCTATTTGGCCTCCCCCTGTTACAGTTACTCTCTCTCGAACACACACACACACATACACATACAAACACACACACAAATACACATGCACACACATACACACGTACACACACAATGGGACCTGCCCAGCCTCACCTTCTCTCCCTCCACTTGCACCATCTCGTTAGCTGGGTAGTCCATACCCTTGGATATACATACACACACACACACACACGGATACACAATTACCCCCCCACACACACACACACACACACACACACCACACACACACACCACACACTAACACACAACAGGACTTGCCCAGGCTCACCTTCTCTCCCTCCACTTGCACCATCTCGTTAGCAGGGTAGTCCATACCGTTACACGCACATACACACATACACACACAGATACACACATACCCCCCCCACCCCCACCCCCCACCCCCACACACACAATGGGACTTGCCCGAGCTTACCTTCTCGCCCTCCACTTGCACCATCTCGTTAGCTGGGTAGTCCATACCCTTGGAGGGAATTGCAGGGGAGGGAAGCTGGGCAGAGGGATGGTAGTCTGGCCAATACTTGGGCTTCAGCACCGAAGCTAGGGGGAGTTCCCTCATCAACACTGAAGACGTGGTGGGGGGGAAGTGGGTGGGTGGGTGGGTGTGGTGTGGGGGGGTGCGTGTGTGGGGAGGGGGGGGAAGGGTGTGTGTGGGGGGGGGGGGGGAGTAGTCAAAAATTAAGCTGAAGAGGTTTAGGGCTGAGGGATGGTAGTCTGGCCAATACTTGGGATTGAGCACTGAAGCAAGGGGGAGTTCCCTCATCAACACTGAAGACGTGGTGAGGGGGAAGTAGGTGGGTGGGTGGGAGGGGGGTGGGGGGGTGCGTGTGTGGGGAGGGGGGGGGAAGGGTGTGTGTGTGTGGGGGGGGGGGGGGGGGGTAGCCTCAATTTCAGCTGAAAGGGGTTAAGGGCTGAGGGATGGTAGTCTGGCCAATACTTGGGCTTGAGCACCCAAGCTAGGGGGAGTTCCCTCATCAACACTGAAGACGTTGTGAGGGGGAAGTGTGGGGCGGTGTGTGGGTGTGTATTTGTGTGTGTGTGGGTGTGCGTGTACGTGTGGGGCTCTATTTAAGCTGAAGGGGTTTAAGGCTGAGGGATGATAGTCTGGTCGATACTTGGGCTCCAGTACCCAAGCTAAGGGGAGTTCCCTCATCAACACTGAAGACTTTGGGGGGGGGGGGGGGGCGTGTGTGGGGAGGGGGGGGAAGGGTGTGGGGGGGGGGAAGTAGCCTCAATTTCAGCTGAAAGGGGTTAAGGGCTGAGGGATGGTAGTCTGGCCAATACTTGGGTTTCAGCACTGAAGCTAGGGGGAGCCCCCTCATCAACACTGAAGATGTGGGGGGGTGAGTGGGTGAGTGGGTGTGGGGGGTGGTGGTGGGGGGGGTGGGGGGGGAGGGGGGGGAAGGGGGGGGGGGGGGGGGGGGGGGGGGTAGCCTCAATTTAAGCTGAAGGGGTTTAGGGCTGAGGGATGGTAGTCTGGCCAATACTTGGGTTTCAGCACTGAAGCTAGGGGGAGCTCCCTCATCGACACTGAAGACGTGTGTGTGTGTGTGGGTGGGTGGGTGGGTGGGTGTGTGTGGGGGGGGGGGGGGGGGGGGGGGGGGGTAGGGTTTAGGATTTAACTGACACTGAAGGTGTGGTGTGGGGGAAGCTTAGGGTTTAGGGTTCAGGGTCTAGACAGGTTTAGGGTTTACTGAAGTGCAGGCTTACTTCCCAATAACTGAAGATGTCTCTATGTGAATCCGCTTATGTTTAAAGCACATAAAGACATATAGTGAATATAATATACCAAAATAGTATACCTTCCTCGTGATATACCAAATGTACCAAATGTATGATATAAATACCAAATGTACCGATATAAATACCTAATATACCAAATATGCCCAAAACAATCTATAAAATACCTTACATACCAATTTGCTAAAAATAAAATAAAAATATCCGAAAAATATATATATAACTTCCTCACAACTTCCCCATGCCTCAACACGTTTCTGAAGTGATTCCGCTCATGTCCAAAACACAAGAACACCGCCCACACAGGGGTTAGAAGCTCATGAGTTTAGGGTTAACTGAAGACTAACCCATACCCATGTATATTACGACCTATAACCTATGCATTCACCCATATTCATATGTACTACAACCCATGACCCCATGCCTCAAGACGTCTCTTAAGTGAATCTGCTCATGTTCTAAGCACAAGAACACCGCCCACACAGGGGTTAGAAGTTCATTGGGGTGTGGCGTTAACTGAAGGCTAACCCATACCCATACCTTGACCCACACCCACACCCATGTATATTACGACCCATGACACACACCTGAAAACGTCTCTAAGTGAATCTGCTCATGTTCAGAGCACAAGAACACCGCCCACACAGGGGGTTAGAAGCTCATGAGTTTAGGGTTAACTGAAGGCTAACCCATACCCATACCTTCACCCATACCCATATATATATTACGACCCATAACCCCTACCAATGTATATTACGACCCATAACCTGTACCCATAACCCCTACCAATGTATATTACGACCCATAACCTATACCTTTAACGCGGACCAATAATCCATGCCTGAAGACGTCTATAAATGGATCCGCTCGTGTTCAAAGCACAAGAACACCGCCCACACAGGGGGTTAGAAGCTCATTGGGGTGTAGCGTTAACTGAACACTAACGCATACCCAATCCTTGACCCATACCCATATATATTACGACCCATAACCCATACCAATGCATAATACGACCCATAACCTGTACCCATAACCCAAACCTATAACCCGTACCTGAAGACGTTTTAAAGTGGATCCGCTCGTGTTCAAAGCACATACACACCGCCCACGCAGGCGTGTGGGGTTAACTGAGGCCTCAGCCAATTACCCATTAATCTGCTAACCCAATCATAATTATACAAACCCCATGGACGCGCATGCTCAAGACATCTCCAAGTGAATCCACTCGTGTTCAAAGCACATGAACACCGCCCACGCAGGCGTGGGGGGTTAACTGAAGGCTTAGTCTTACCCATAACTTCACCCTTATCCATATATATATACAACCCATGACCCCATGCCTCAAGACATCTCCTAGTGCATCCGCTCATGTTCAAAGCATATTAATGACGCCCATGCAGGGGTTTAGAAGCTCATTGGGGTGTAGGATTAACTGAAGGCTAACCCATACCCATACCTTGACCCACACCCACCACCCAAACAAAATGTCATATACGACCCAATGAACCAGCACCCGATGACGGACTCAACACACGAACCCATGACATGACCCACGACACCACAGACCCGAAGCACTCGACCCACGACCCATGACCCACGACCCACGACCCATGACCCACGACCCATCACGACCCACGACCCATGACCCCGACCATGACCCACGACCCACGACCCACAACCCCTGCCCACGACCGATGACCCACGACCCACGACCCATGACCCACGACCCACGACCCACGACCCATGACCCACGACCCATGACCCACGACCCATGACCCATGACCCACGACCCATGACCCACAACCCACGACCCACGACCCACGACCCATGACCCATGACCCACGACCCACGACCCATGTATATTACGACCCATCACACACACCTGAAGACGTCTCCAAGTGAATCCGCTCATGTTCAAAGCACATGAACACCGCCCATGCAGGCGAACTCTGGTCCATATCAACAGAAGGGTCGTCTAGGGAAGGGTGGGTTTCAATAACTCCGCGGATGAGGTTATAGGCCTTTTTTCTGGACAAGGAAAAGTAGGCAGGTGAACAACAAGGAGTGATCAGAATAGCACATGAACTCTGGTCCATATCAACAGTAGGGTCGTCTAGGGAAGGGTGGCTTTCAATGACACCGCGGATCAGGTTGTAGGCCTTTTTCCTGAACAAGGATGAGTAGGCAGGTGAACAACAAGGAGCGATCAGAATAGTTCATGAACTCTGGTCCATATCAACACTTGGTTCGTCTAGGGAAGGGTGGCTTTCAATGACTCCACAGATTAGGTTGTGGGCCTTTTTCCTGTACAAGGAAAATTAGGCAGGTGTAAAAGAAGAAGAGGAAGAATGAGTGGTCAGGGTAGTACAGAGTAGCACAGAGTAGCACTGAGTAGCACAGAGTAGCACAGAGTAGTACAGAGTAGTACAGAGTAGTACGGAGTAGTACAGAGTAGTACAGAGTAGTACAGAGTAGTACAGAGTAGTACAGAGTAGTACAGAGTAGTACAGAGTAGTACAGAGTAGTACAGAGTAGTACAGAGTAGTAAAGAGTAGTATAGAGTAGTACAGAGTAGTACAGAGTAGTACAGAGTAGTACAGAGTAGTACAGAGTAGTACAGAGTAGTACAGAGTAGTACAGAGTAGTACAGAGTAGTACAGAGTAGTACAGAGTAGTACAGAGTAGTACAGAGTAGTATAGACTTGTACAGAGTAGTACAGAGTAGTACAGACTTGTACACGTACTGTACTCATACTTGTACACCTACTGTACTCATACTTGTACACCTACTGTACTCATACCTGAACTTGTTCACTTCGAGCACCTGTACATATACTTGTACTCGTTCCTTTACTCGTACTGTACTCATACCTGTACTCGTACCTATACTCGTACTGTATTTGTACCTGTACTCGTTCACCTCGCGCACTAAGGGCCGGTCTGTCTTGACTATTACTATGCTATTACCATTAGATTGATGTTTGTATCTGTGGTATTAAGCCTCTTTCAGTGATTTACAATGGTCTATATAGTGGTACAACAGATCGCTAAAGAATGAAGAGTCGGGGGTTCGACTCCCCCTTCGGTCGCTCTTGGCGTTGCAGGTCGTCGTCTACCGCGATGGTAGCTTGTCCAGTTGAGGTAGGAGACCGCTCACCACCTGCGTACGACGGGCTCCCTGGACACCACGCCCCTCCAGGCATTATCATTACCTTTACCAGTGGTATTAAGGGAACCCGTCGTACGCGGGTAGAGAGAGGTCTTCTACCTTAACTGGACAAGCTACCATCGCGGTTGACACAACCTGCAACGCTCAGGGCGACCGTAGGGGGAATCGAACCCCTGACCTTGCATCCTCAGATCAATTTGGTGTACCACTAGACCAATTGATTCGCTGAAAGGGGCTATATTGATGTATGTGTCAGAGTAGTACAAAGTTCTACCTGTACTTGTACTGTACTTGTACCAATACTCGTCCTATACTGTACTCATACCTGTACTCGTTAACTTCGCGCACTGAGGGCCAGTCTGTCTTGGCGAAGGAGCAGAAAATCATCCCACGAACATTCGTTCACCAACCTGTTCAAACACTTGCGTTCCGATAGACTGCGTCGATTGCCCTCGTCAGTGAGACCGCCCCTACCGCGGAATGTCGCGACGATGAAGGGACGGGGCCAGGGTGGGCTCGTGCGTAGTGATAGTAGAACCACTTGGGGTGAATGCGCAGCTGGTGAGCTGGTGGGGTAGTAGGTGGCGGGGAGAACGCATCTGTACCCTGAAAAATGGGGAAGAGGGCGGTGGTGGGGGTGATGGGTGGAGTTGGTTGGAGTGAGTGAGGGAGAGAAGGGGGTGGGTGTGGTAGGGGGGGTGGTCGGAGTAGGGTTTTGAGAGGGGTGGTGTGTGTGGTGTTGTGTTGGGGGGTGGGGGGGTGGGGTTGGTTGGGGGAGGAGGCACGGTGCGGGGGGGCAGGTTATTGTGCACCCACAGCTGGGGGGTAGATCTTGGTCGATGAAGCTCATCTGTACCCTGAAAAGTCCCGAAAAGGGGGTGTCAACCGGTGAGGGGGGCAAAGAGGGGGGAAGACCAAGTAATACTGTAAGTAGCATAACAAGCGGAGACAAGAAGTGTTGTTGGGAGAAGGAAAGGGGGAGGTACGCTTAAGATCTAGCCTGGGACCAACCACCCGGTTATAAGATATGCCTCTGTTCCAGCTGATACACAGCCCCCACACCACCTTGGCTGCTTACCCAATGCGACAGACACTCCTACACTACCCACCAGGCCACAACCCACCATCCATAACAGATATAACCTCTGCCTCGCCCCCACCCCACCCACCACCAGCGCCCACCTGACTCCTTGCCTGACCACTCCCCCCACCCACCCCCCTACCTGCCCCACCCCACACACCCATTGCTTGCTCACCCACACACACCCCTAACTACCAGGCCCAACACTCCATTAACGAATCTAACCTCTGCGCCACCCACCCACCCACTCCACCCAGCCCACCAACTCATGCCTGACCCACCCACCCACACTACCTGCCATCGCACCAGTTACAGAAATTTATAACCTCTGTACGCCCACCCTACCCCTCCTACCACCCACACCCACCACTACCGCCACACACCTGCAGAGAATGTGCAGAACAAAAATCTCGGCAGTGCCAACAATTGTCGAATGTATCTAGGAGCTGCTGCCGTGTGTATCCTCTGACCACCCACCCAGCCCACTCACCCCTTGCCGGCCCACCCACGAAATACTTGCCCACACACCTGCAGAGACGCAAACAAAATCTCCGTCAGCGTCCAACAGTTGTCGAATGTGTCCAGGAGCTGCTGCCGTGTGTATCCTTTGGTGGGGGGCAGGGGCAAAGAGCGCAGCACCCCATCTACCGCACTGAACCCAGGGCAGTCCTCAGGAGTTTTTCCAGTCCACCACCAGGTCCCTCTCTGGTTAAAGAGCTCGGCGTCGTTGATCCCCACGCCATCCGGGAGGACCACGGACGACTCTCGGGGACTGAAGCTGTTGCTCAAGCTAGGGTTGCGAGTCGCCATGCTGTTCTCTGCATAAACGGAGTACATGGGAGACATTGACAATTGTAGGGGTGGTGCGGAGGTTAACATTTTACGGGCATTTGATCAAAGGATTTTAGAGGTTTTTCTGAAAATATTCAATGCGTTCGGGTGGGGGGGACCCACGGAACGACTTCGGGGCTGAAGCTGTTGCTCAAGCTAGGGTTGCAAGTCGCCATCCTGTTTTCTGCATACAGGTGTAAGGGTTTAGGACATTAAGGGTAGAGGAAAAGGGACACTATTAGGATTTGAGAAGGGTTTTTTCTGGGGATTTTTGAGGATTGCAATGCCATAAGGGGGGGGGGGAACAGGGGGGACCACGGACGAACTTCGGGGCTGAAAGCTGTTGCTCAAGCTAGGGTTTAGGGTTGCAAGTCACCATCATGGTTTATGCATACAGGTGTAAAGGGTTGTGGTTTTGAGGAATTTAAGGGTTGAGACACTATTAGGTTCATTTGAGAAGGTTAGAAGGTTTCTGGGGATGTTCTAGATTTGCAATGCCGTCCGGGGGGACCACAGACGATCCTAGGGGGCTTTGGAAACTGGTGCTCAAGTCGGGGCTTGCGATGTCGCCAAGCCATACCTGTTTTTCCTGCATCATACAGGTGTAAGGGTGCATTTCAAGTGAGGGACACTATTCAGGTCATTTGAGAAAGGTTTTCTGGGGAT
Organism: Chlamydomonas sp. ICE-L; assembly: GCA_013435795.1. Lineage (NCBI taxonomy): Eukaryota > Viridiplantae > Chlorophyta > Chlorophyceae > Chlamydomonadales > Chlamydomonadaceae > Chlamydomonas > Chlamydomonas sp. ICE-L. The sequence goes on from JACBWV010000252.1 coordinate 684,543, forward strand.
CTCCTGAAATTTCAATGCCATCCGGAGGGACCACGGACGACTCTCGGGGGCTGAAGCTGTTGCTCAAGCTGGGGTTGCGAGTCGCCATCCTGTTTTCTGCAAACAGGTGTAAGGGTGTTGAGGACATTTTTCTGCAAAACGGTGTAAGGGTGGGAACATCTAATGTACGGGTGAGGAATCTAAGCGGTCGGAGGACACATATATATTCAGGTCATTAGGTGAGTATAGGGTTGTGTTATGGAGATTTCTGAAAATTTCAATGCCATCAGCGGGGGGGGACCAGGGGGGGAGACCACGGACGATCCTAGGGGGCTGAAGCTGTGGCTCCAGCTTTGGGGGGGTTGCGAATGTACTAGATGTTCATCATCTCCTGTTTACTGCATTACAGGTTGTAAGCGGTGACATGTAGGGGATTGAGAACACCACATTCGGACGTTGGTCTGAAAATCCAATGCAATCCGGGGAGGGTTTTAGTAGGATGGATTTCCCACACGATTCTCGGGGGCTGAAGCTGTTGCTCAAGCTGGGGTTGCGGGTCGCCATGCATTTTTTATCGGTCAGACCAGAAAGAAGAAGAAAATGTGTACTTTTTTATTGTTAGCCATGGTACAGGGTACATAATATCGTTGAGGTGGTATGTATGTGCGTGATGTACTGTGAAAACCTTATCAATGCCTATCCCAGTTGGGGGTGTGGTGGTGTTCAGTGATTAAGGTTTTGAAAAAAAAAAAAAAAAAAGTTAAAAAAAATAGAAAGCTATTGCTAAAGAGGCGGGTTGTGAGTCGCCATTCTGTTTTCTGTGGTCAGATCAGAGAAGAAGATAGGAAGACCAATACCGTTTGTTGTTTTTTCATAAGGAGGGGCAGGTGGGAGTTTGTGTGAGGCAAAAATGGGGAATTTAGGAAGTGGGCGTTTTGGAGGTGGAGTTTGTTGTGAGGATGAGTACCATTTTCAGGGTACCCTTTAGAAATGGTCCATTTAGCAAATAAGAGATACGTTTCGAAAAAGTAAAAAAAAAAAAAGTTTTTTCTCAAGCTGGGTTTGCGAGTCGCCATGCTGCTCTCTTCAGTGTACGAATCAGATAATTTTATATAGTAAGATAATACGGTTTTCACATACTAAATTTCAATTCTACAATTTGTACTTTGTGGGTACGAACAATTCCTGGTAATTGCACTGATTATAAAATGCAAAGGTTTTCTTGACTTCAATGTCCTGCAACTTTCTTGTGCGTGATCTAAACAAAGTAATGAGCGACATCAGGGTGGGACGTGATTTATTGGTGGTGGTGGGTATAGTACAGGAGCCTGTCGTTTGTATTGCGTTGGAGGGTAAAAGTATAAGTGCCATCTTGGACCCGCGGACTAGATACCATGGCGGTGGTTGACAGCAAAAGTGAGCTGAAAATTCACCCACCCAATTATGGAAACTGGGGGATTTCACACAAAATACACATTCACACTCAATTCTGGAATCTGGAATTCACACAATTCACACCATTCACACAATTCACACTCAATTCTGGAATCTGGAATTCACACAATTCACACAATTTTGGAGAAGGTTATTAGATCCTGAGGGTAGGCTCTATTGATATCCTACTAATATATCGGGTTTGTTAGTAATTTATTTAGCAGCTAAAATTGTTTAAGTCAGCTTACTTAAGCTTATATTGTAATATAATGTAATAAGTAACTTCAACTAAGAAGCCTTAGAAATAGAAGATTAGGAAATTTGAAAACGCTAAATTCGAGGCTTCGAGGAAGAGAGCATCGCCATATCCTACTAATATCCTACTCATATATCGGGCAGGCTCCTGAGGGCAGGCTCTATTGACATACGTCCCAGATTGTAAAGCAATTCAGCGGATGAATGATTTGGGTTCCCAGGTTTATGAAGACCCGCGGACTCATCATGAGAAATCTGATGCAACAATCTGAGGAATTCTCGCGAGACCATTCTCGATAAATAACGCCTGAGATTCGAGGGCGACCGTCTCTGATTACAAAGTCTGCTTCCAAATCATCCCTGACGTGCTTATAACTTTCCATTACCAGTGAACTCAAATACAAGACAAGCTAGATTACACTAATTCACAAAATCAAACATCAACAATAAGCCGTTTCTTCCTAGCTTAAGGATCGTATTGGTTCCGAATTTTTGTTGCCCCCCCCCTCCCCCCCCCCTCCATTCCCCCCCCCCCACCCACCCCCCCCCACCCCCACTCCACACACCCTTGAATTTTCTTATTATCCAGTTTATTCCATCCATGATTGAGCGGCCATGACAGATACTTTTGTGCTCTGCCTGTCCACATAATTGCTTTCTGTCATCAGGAGTGAGGTGCATTGGTGTTTATACTACCCATGTTTACCCTACATGCAGACTGCGTCAGCTCGTGCTATTACCAAGTATCCAAAACACTCTTGCACGGATTGTCTTGGCATACATACTCGCCCGGCAATGCGTCAGCCAGGGCTTACACTACCACAACACAACCGGCTAATGAGCTTGCTAGATCGCATCGATACAGGTTGATCGAATGCGGGTAGCGGGCAGCAATTCGTGCGAATGGTGGCCAACGATAATAGCGAAGATTATCGCCGAGGAAGGGATCCGGTTCGTCGGTTGTGATGGGTGGGAGGGCGGATAGAAAGTAAGCGCTTCTCGCGTATTTTGCGCTGTCGAAAAGGATGCTCGTGCATATCCGAGTATCAATGCAGATGAGAGGGGTTGAATCGCGGCGAGCGCAGATCAGAATCCCCCAATGGACATGCTGGTTGCGAATATTGCGGATATTCCATGCATGGAACAGGCAAAAGTGCGTGAATTGCGTCATGCGCAGATCATTGTTAGATGCTGCAAATCCCTCAGCGCGATGGCCGTGGTGAAGAATTGAGGTGGGGTGGAGAAGGGTGGGGTGGGCTGGATGGGGGATGGGTACCTGGGATCCTGGCAAATCTATGCATACGAGTTACGGAACAATGAAAAACCAGGGAAATTGCTCGCTAGGGCGACAATTGCGTTCAGAGACGCAATCGATTGAGCATGTGGTCTAGGAGAGCAGAACCATGTGGTTGGGACACATCAAAAGCATCAAAGGAACAGGAAGCAATTCCAGCTTACCTGCTCAGTACAGCGGATGAGTTCAGTGGATAAGTTCGAGGAAGCACAAAGTAGAGTGTATAAGGATCGGGAGATGGCAGGCGGCCGGAGCACAAACGTCCACACAGTGATGAGCGTCCACGATGGCGAATTATATGGGGCCTGTACGGGACTCGTGTAATTCCGCTCGATACGTAACGGGTTTCCAACCAATCCTGACTCCGCCTTGAGATCGCAACCGAATCTTTCCAACGAGAAAAGGATAGGCAACGGATCGCCAACCAACTTTGAGAAAGCTTCTAGCCGAATCACAACCGAATTCGAACCGAGTCTTCTGGAAGAGTGAAAGAGTACCGCCCAAGCCCTGGCTCGCTCTTCCCTTGCGAGAGATTGTCCTCCCGACCTCCGTGGTCCTCCTGTCCTCCCCAATATCGTCCTACCGTCCTCCCAGTATCCTTTCGTGAAGATCAATTAAATATTTGATGCCGTAGATCTGAGATCTGACAGTTGCTGGTTTGTAACGGTAGTAGGGTTGGTTATCTCCGTTACGCGTCCCTTACATAGCTATACCGAACAAATGCCATTCTTATTTATCATTGCTGAAATCTAACTCCCATCCCCTTACCGGTATCTTGTATGCCTCAGGTCTAGGGATCGGCAGTAAGATATCATATGATTTCATGTCAGCATATGATATCATATGATGCCGGCGGTCTGACTAGGTGACTATGGCCTGGGGCATCTTATCATATGATATTAAATCATATGATTTGTGTATGATATCATATGATATCATACTCGTCTTTGGTCAGCATCATATGATTTGCCGTTCCCTACTCAGGTCACACTCCAGTCCCCAGCACTCCATGTATGAGCTAAATGTTTGGCTGTGGAGGTGGCCGGAATCGTCCATACAGCTCACAGACAGAGACAGGGAGAGGGAGAGAGCGAGAGCGAGAGAGCGAGCGAGAGCGAGTGAGCGAGAGAGCGAGAGAGCAAGAGCGAGAGCGAGAGCGAGAGCGAGAGCGAGAGCGAGAGCGAGAGAGAGAGAGAGAGAGAAGAAGAGAGAGGAGAGAGAGAGAGAGAGTCTCTTCTCTCTCATCTCCTCTCTTCTCTCGCTCTCTCTCTCTCTCTTCTCGTCTCTTTCTCTCCTCTCTCCTCCTCTCTCTCTCCGCTCTCTCTCTCTCTCTCTCTCTCTCTCGCTCCTCCCTCTCTCTCTCTCCTCTCTCTATCTATCTCTGCGCTCTCTCCCCCTCTCTCTCACTCTCTCTCACTCTCTCTCACTCCCTCTCTCTCACTCTCTCTCACTCTCTCTCACTCTCTCTCTCTCGCTCGATCTATCTCTCTCTCTCTCTCTATATCTCTATCTCTAGCTATAGCTAGAGCGAGAGCGAGCGCGAGATCGATAGCCCATATATTCATTGCGAATATTTCATATTCTTTCCCCTGGATCCCCTATCCTCCTATCTTTCTACTTGTTATCCATACCATACTTCAGGCCCTGGCCTGCTTATTGGGCACCAGGAATTTATTATCCTTTTTCTTCTTCTTGTGACTTCTCATTTGTTATCTTCTTACCTCCGCCACTGTACGTGGTTGAGATCATGGTTCCCTCTCTAGGGTTTTCTGCCTACGCCACCACCAAACATTGGTTGGAGTTGGGTTTGTTTTTCCTCGGCACACCCCTGATGTAATTGGGGTTTTTTGCTTTGTTGTGCTTTTTTCTTTATGTTCAAGCACAGAGTCCTCATACACCCCGCGGTGTCCAAGTAGACTTTAAAACTGTATTCCTGTCATGTATGTTAATGTAAATGTACTGTATGTCCTGTCCTGTCCTTTCCTGTCCATGTACTGTCTGTGCTGACGGTCTTCAGTACGTGTCATGTCCTGTCCTGTACTGTCCTGTCTGGCCCTCGCCACAGCCCTCGGTAGGGCAACCAGAACAAAAGGAAATGCAGCAGGACACCAAATTAAGGCAATAATTCAATAGGGCACTAGAAAAAAGGATAATGCAGTAGGGCACCAGAACAAAAGGAAAATGCAATTGGGCACCAAATTAAGGCAAGAATTCAATAGGGCACCATAAAAGGAATGCAACCACCATCATCATTGACATATCAACCAGGAGATCAAGTGGGTGGGATGGTGCACTGTTTCTTCTTTTGGCTGCGCGTAGCATCTTCTTGGCAGCTCCTTTTCACCGTCTTTGGGCCAAAGATGGAGCTAGCTAGTGCACCTGAATGTGTGACAGTGGAGGGTAGGCTACCTATTGGGGCGGGGGGGGGGGGGGGGTGGGGGGGGGGGGGGGGGGGGGGGGGGGGGGGGGGGGGGGGGGGAAGCAGTGTAATGTAGTCATGGTATGTATGTTTCAGTCCAGGGGTAGGCCAAATAGGCTAAAAGGGGAACTTTGCCCACCGTTCGGTTAGGCTGCAGGTAGGTTACGGTAGCTGCATAACTGGGGGACAGCAGGTGGAGGGCCAGGCTACAGCTGTTGGGGATAATGCGGACAAATGGTAATTTGGCGAAGCCCCCCCTTCTGGGGGCGGTAGCCCCCTGTGTTACTCAATTGTCCGATTGTCCGACCGTCCGGCCGCCCCCCCGAGACGAAGCCTGACACGTCAGCCAACGGTCTGGTAACTAAGTCCCTTCTGTTGCCACCTGTCGCTCCGTTGCGAATACTCTCCGCCAATTTATAGCGTCGCTTGCGACGCTGCATAGAACTTGTTCTCATGCAGCTGGAAGCTTTGGGCTTGGCCTAGTGGCTAGCTGATGGATCCGACTGGAATCTGCCTTGCGTAGCCCCCAAAAGAGCTTGCCTAGTGCTGCTATAGAGCTCCTGGAGAGCTGCCTTGCACAGCCCAATATACATGATGGTACCTTTATTATGCCCGTATGAAGCTTGCTGGAGATTCCTTGTCGTAGCCAAATAAGGCTTGGCCAGTGCTACCCTGAATGCTGCTTTTAGCTGCTGAGTAGCCCCCCAAATAACATGTATTCCCAGATTGCCTGATGGAGCTGGCTGGAAGCTGCCTTGCGTAGCCCCCCAAATAAACAGTGGGGATGGTGACCAAGATATGCCCTGATGGAAGCTGGCTGGAAGCTGCCCTTGCGTAGCCCAAAAATAACAGTGGGATGGTGACCAGATATGCCCTGATGGAGCTGGCTGGAAGCTGCCTTGCGTAGCCCAAAATAAACAGTGGGATGGTGACCAGATATGCCCTGATGGAGCTGGCTGGAAGCTGCCTTGCGTAGCCCAAAAATAAACAGTGGGATGGTGACCAGATGTGCCCTGATAGAGCTGGCTGGAAGCTGCCTTGCGTAGCCCCAAAAATAAACTGTGGGATGGTGACCAGATATGCCCTGATAGAGCTGGCTGGAAGCTGATATATATTCTGAATGTGGTTCTACAAGCCTTGTACATAGTCTCTGTGCCTGTGTGTCTAAACTTTGATGACGCTCCAACGACCGTTCAATTTGCATTATTATGTGTAGGCCCCCAAAGTAAGTAAGTTGGATGGTGACTAGCAGGGTAATACATTTTGTCAAATTGGTCAGCGCTTAAAGCGCACAAACGTCAAATTGGCCAGCGCTTTGTAGTGCAAAAAGCGCAAAAACTGCACGCTGCGCCCACAGGGGGTTGAAAAACTGTGCGAAACGCGCAGTGGGGCTCAAAAAGCGTGCGTGACATCGCTCTGCCGCGCGCGCTTTGTAGTACCCTGGTGACCAGATATGCCCTGAGAATGATCACTCATGGAGTCATGGGTAGAGGCCTTCTTCTTTCTCCTTTTACGACGGAGTTCTGTAGCTGTTTGATGTGTTGGCAACAAAGTATGCTAGATCCATCATCATTTGTGGTTGGCGGCCTTCATGTTCTTCTTCTTCTGCTGCTGCTGCTGCTACTTCTGCTACTGCTATAACTTCTGCAAGTCAGTCCAAATACAGTCATGGGTAGAGGGCTTCTTCTTTCTCCTTTTACTACAGGGGTCTGTAGCTCCTTGATATGTTAGCAACATAGTATGCTAGGTCTATAGTCACTTGTGGTTGGCGGCCTTCATGTTCTTCTTCTTCTGCTGCTGCTGTAACTTCTCGAAGTCATTCCAAATACAGTCATGGGTAGAGGCCTTCTTCTTTCTCCTTTTACCACAGGGGTCTGTAGCTCCTTGATATGTTAGCAACATAGTATGCTAGGTCTATAGTCACTTGTGGTTGGCGGCCTTCTTGTTCTTGTTCTTCAGCTGCTACACCTCAAAGACATTCCAAAGCCCCTCGATGTGATGGGGACCTAATATGCCAGTACCACGATCACTCATCCTCTTCCTCCTCCTCCTCTTCGCTATTGTTCTTCTTCTTGCTCTTCTTTAAGACATTCCAAAGCCCCTAGATGTGATGGCGACCTAGTATGCTAGTCCCACAATCACTCATCCTCTTTATCCTCCTTCTCATTGTCGTTTTTGTTCTTCTTGCTGTTGTGCTTTTTCTTGGTCTTCTTAAAGATATTCCATAGTCCCTTGAGATGGCCGAAAGCTTTGGATAAAGTCGACTGCTTCTTCTTCTTCCCACCACTACCCTGCAATGCCAACATCATAGGTGGACAAAAGACGGTGTGTGTGTGTGTGTTGTGTGTTGGGAGGGGGGGGGGGGGGGGGGGGTTGGGGGGGGGGGGAGCTGTGCTGTGGGTGTGTGGGTGTGATGACTGTGTGTATGTGGGTATGTGGGGGGTGGTGGGTGGTGTTGTGGGGGGGGTTGGGGGGGGTAGGTTTCAAGCGCTTTTCAACTTCACAAGTTCTTGGGTTCTTCTTTGGAGGGTAAGTACGGGTCACTCTTCTATTCCCCTGGCATGTGCTTGAACGATAGGTGAGGAAGGAAGATTGGTGCAACTGGTGGTGCATTTGGCATTGAGTCAGTTGACTATGTTTCCTCTGCCCCTTGCGATGCCGGAAGCTTTGGATGCAGTTCAACGTCGTCGCTTCTTCTTCTTCTTCCTTTCTTTTCTTTCTTTTTCTTCTCTTCTCTTCGTCTTCTTCTTCTTCCCACAATCCACTGAGCAATGCCAACATCAGATGGGGGCAAGAGTTGGTGCAATTGGTGGTGCAATTATTGGTGCAACTGGGTTGTTGCACCATCTGGCAATGGAGTTTGTGTTTGAACTAGTGCTTTCCAATCCAAAGACAATGTCCATTTCTAGCTAGGGCCTGGTATCCATGATTTGTCCAACTAATGCGTGCAAAACGTCACATTTTTATTTCGTTGCGTCAGATCTTCCCCACGTCCACTTCCCCATGCCAACAACAATTGTCCTTATATATATGTTATTCTGTGTCAATTGGGCCAATGCGGTTGGGTGCACTTGGTCTACTTCTCACAATTCCCCCTTCACCGTGCGGCCCTTCCCCCCACAAACCACCGTCCCCCCCCTTTGATGAGTTCATTAGGAAGCACCCATCCCAAATGTACTCGAACAGGCATCATCAACCAGTCCAACGACCTGCACGATCACCGCAGCAAATGCCACCACCCCACCCGACAACGCAGCACCAAATAGAATGAATCAATACAGTGTATCCACACCTTTATGGATCCGTTTTTCTTGGACTATCGCGCACCTTCTTATTGCTTTTTACCAATTTACCGCCTCTTTCCTCTGCTCCGCCTTATTCTTCCCTGTTTTTCCGGGACTTGGACGCCCCGGATTGTGCTCAGGCGTCCTCTCCCGTCGTCTTAGCCGGCCATGCTTTCGACGATTGATCTCTTGAGAATGTTAATTCGCTCCTATCTTTTTTGTTGCCTTTTATTTGCCCGCTCCTTGTATATTCTCTGCGCCGTCTCGTCCTGCCCTCCGTCCCGGAAGCACGAACGAAATGAAGGCACCAGATGCGCAGATATCGTTTCTATGTATTGTTTACTCGGGTACTTGCGGAAAAAATCAGAGGACAAAAAACGTGGGACGAACTCCATGGGTGCTGCTAAATCGGATTCCTAGGATAACCACCGCACAGTGAGTAGCTGTCAACCGTAGCTTGACTAGACACTAGACTGTACAACTGACAACTGGGCGCGAACATTGATGGCCGAACACAGATGGCAGAAACTTGACAGGACGAGCTTGATAGAAGGAATAGCCTGCGCCAACTATCTCGCCAACTGCTGCATCCATTCTTCTAAGCCTCCTCGATCCATCACCCTAAACCTCGCCCCCCACCCTACCCTACCCCCACAAAAACCGCGCGTGACGAGCCGAGATCACCCGCCTATCATCCAGACTTCCTTCAATCCGTGAATGTTTGTTCTCCACTCTCCCTATCCGTTCTCAGCATTTTAATAAAGAATGAAGAAGAAAAAGCCTCCGTCCAGACCCCCTCCCCCACGATTCACACTTTCCTCCTCTACTGTTGGGGTCTCTCAACAGCCGAATACTTGACAATTACTACTCGCACTGCCCATATCAACTTGGTCCTACGGATAAATCGCAGATCAAAGCAACAGAAGAAGCTTCCTCAATGTCAGCCTCGGATCTGATCAAGATGACGAAGCCGATGCTCAGTGTGGGCGTTGGCATAATAGGACCTGGTCTTATCGGAAGTGCTCTCATTGCCCAAATCAACAAGCAGGCAGCTACACTAAGGGGTCTACTGAAAGCAGGCATCATTGTGGTGGGGGTATGCAACAGCAAGAAGATGTTGGTGGTGGAGGATGGACATTGTTCAGACTCCCTTCGTTGAATAAGTGATTTGGATGTTCCAAGGGTGTCGCCCCCGACCCCCCCTACCAGGCAGCAGTTTGCCGAGCAAGCTTTTAAGAGTTATTACACTTCTTGCTGTTTTGCTTGTGAGTACTGTACTGCCTCTGATGCCGTGCCCAACATGTACCTCCACTACATCCGCATGGGTATCCACGTGGTGGCCCCCAACAAGAAGTTTGGCTCTGGACCCTTGGACCGCTACAAAGCCCTCAAGCCGCTCTCCTTGGAAGCTGGCCGTCATTTCATGTACGAGGCGACAGTGGGGGCAGGCCTCCCCATCATGTCCTCCCTGCGTGGTCTCATTGAAACTGGAGACCAGATCCTGAAGGTGGAGGGTATCTTGTCAGGCACCTTGAGCTACATCTTCAACACCTACAGCAGTGGGATGAAGTTCTCTGATGTGGTGTTGGGAGCCAAAGCTAGTGGCTACACTGAGCCTGACCTAGGATGACCTGATCAGCACTAACTATCTCTCGAGGTGATAGTGTGAACCTTTGTTGTGAGTTTGTCCCCCACTCTTCTTCCACCCCAGAGCACCCCCCTCAACCACCTAAGTACCACACCCCGTGCACCGCAAATTACCACCCATGCAACCACCCTAGAAACCACCCACTATACCACCCCCCCCCCCCACTCAACCACCCACATACCCACCCCCCCCACACCCACCCACACCCACTCAACCACCCACACCCACACCCACCCAGACATGTGCGTGGAGAGGTAAAGACGGCACCCCCTCAACACCCCCCATCTCCACCAATACAAACCTTCCCCACCCCCACACCCACACCCACCCTCACCCCCCAGACCGTCATCCTTGCGCCGTGAGTGTGGCCTGGAAGTGGAGCTGGCTGACATGAGCGTGCAGAGCTTAGTGCCTGCGGCCCTCACCCCCATCCCCACAAGCACAAACACTATTCAACCCCCCACCCCATCCCCACAAACACAAACAAGTACCCCCCCATCCCCAAGACCCACCAAAACAAACACTATCAACCCCCATCCCCACTAACACAACTCCCCCCACCCCCACCATCACCCCCACCCCCATCCCTACAAACACAAAAAGACCCCCCTCCCCCACCCCCACCCCCAGCCCCACAAACACAACCACTTACAACCCACCAGCCCCATCCCAACCAAAACAAACACTATCAACCCATCCCCACTAACACAAACTCCCCCTCCACACATCACCCCTCACCCCACCTCCCCCCATCCCTACACACAAAAACACCCCCTCCGCCCCCACCCCTACCACCCACCCCTTCCCCATCGCTCAGCCCCCACCCCCCTCCCCACCTCCACAAAACAAACACCGGCCCACCGACCCACCCCCACCCCCAGACGCGCCATCCTTGCGCGTGAGTGTGGTCCTGATATGGAGCTGCTGACATTAGCTAGGAGAGCTTAGTGCCATGCCCCCTCGCTGACCCCCTCTATCTGCACCAACCACCCAACCCCCTCCCAGCCCCACCAACACAAAATACTTACTACCCTACCCCCCCCCCCACACACACACCACACCACCTATCCCCCATCCCCGCCACACCAACCTACCCCCCCCCCATCCCCCCACCCCCACCCTCATCCCCACCCCTTATCCCCACCACACAAAAACGACCCCACCCCCAGGCCCAGCCCCCAGCCCTACCCTCACCCCCATGCCACCATCCTCATCCCCACCCCCACCCACACCCCATACCCACACCCATACCCACCCTCACCCTCACCCCCCACCCCCACCCTGACCCCCCAGACTGTCATCCTTGCGCGGAGGTGTGCTTGGACGTGGAGCGGCTAACATTAGCGTGGAAACCTTAGTGCCTTCAGCCCTTGCCGATCCCTCTATCTGCACCAACACACACTAACACCTAACCCCCCCCCCCCTATCCCGACCAACACAAAAATACAACACCCCCACCCCCCATCCCCACCAACACAAACACTACCACCCCCCCCCCCCAGCACACCACACACACACACTCCCCCACCCCCACCATCACCCCCACCCCCATCCCCACAAACACAAAAACACCCCCACCCCCACCCTAACCCCCCAGACCGTCATCCTTGCGCGTGAGTGTGGCTTGGAAGTGGAGCTGGCTGACATGAGTGTGGAGAGCTTAGTACCTGCGGCCCTCGCCCCCAACCCCACCAACACAAGCACCAACACAAACACCCCCCATCCCCACCTACACAAACACTAAGACCCTCACCCCAACCCCCACCAAACACAAACACCCCCCTCCCCCATCCCCACAAACACAAACACAAACACCCCCATCCCCCACAAACACAAAAACACAAACTCCCCCCACCCCACCAACACCAACACCAACACCCCACTCCCACCCTCACCCCCACCCCCACCCCCACTCTGACCCCCCAGACCGTCATCTTTGCGCATGAGTGTGGCCTGGACGTGGAGCTGACTGACATGCGCGTGCAGAGCTTAGTGCCGTCCCCACCAACACAAAAACATCCCCACCCTCACCCTCACCCTCACCCCCAGACCGTCATCCTTGCGCGTGAGGGTGGCCTGGACGAGGAGCTGGCTGACATGAGCGTGGAGAGCTTAGTGCATGCGGCCCTCGCTGACCCCTCTCTCTCCTCCAACACAAACACTAACGCCCCCACCCCCACCCTCACCAACACAAAAACACCCCCACCTCCACCCTCATCCCCATCCCCCCCACCCCCCACCCCCACCCTCACCCCCCAGACTGTCATCCTTGCGCGTGAGTGTGGCCTGGATGTGGAGCTGGCTGACATGAGAGTGGAAAGCTTAGTGCCAGCGGCCCTTGTGACCCCTCTCTCTCCATCAACCAGTACTGCCAAGGCCTGCCTGATCACGACAGCGACATTGCCGCTCGCGCCACTAATGCCGCAGCCAACGGAGAACCGCCATCAACATCCCCGCCCTCACCCACATTACCAACCCCGACCCCAACCCTAACCCCACCCCCAATCCCAACCCCAACCCCAACCCTAACCCCACCCCCAATCCCAAACCCAAACCCAAACCCAAACCCAAACCCAACCCTAACCCCAACCCCAACCCCAACCCCACCCTCACTCCCCAGACTGTCATCCTTGCGCGTGAGTGTGGTCTGGACGTAGAGCTGGCTGACATGAGTGTGGAAAGCTTAGTGCCTGCAGCCCTCGCTGACCCCTCTCTCTCCATCGAGCAGTACTGCCAAGGCCTGCCTGATCACGACAGCGACATTGCCGCTCGCGCCACTAATGCCGCGGCCAACGGAGAAGTCATTCGCTACGTAGGCACAGTCGACATGGTCGCTAAGAAGTGCTCTGTCTCCCTCGTCAACTGCCCCAAGGACCATCCATTCGCCCAACTCTCTGGCACAGACAACATGGTATGGAGGTGTGGGTGGGTGGGTGGGGGGGTGGGTGGGGAGGTGGGGGCCAACGGAGAAGTCATTCGCTATGTAGGCACCGTGCACATGGTCGCTGGCAAGTGCTCAGTATCCCTTATCAACTGCCCCAAGAACCACCCCTTCGCCCAGGTCTCTGGCACAGACAACATGGTGCAGAGGGAGGTGGGGGGTGGGGGGGAGGCTTGTGCGTATGTGTGGGAGTGGGTGGGTGGGTGTTGGCAACGTCGACATGGTGGCTGGCAAGTGCTCTGTGTCGCTTGTCAACTGCTGCAAGGACCACCCCTTTGCCCAACTCTCCGGCACGGACAACATGGTAAGGAGGGGTGTGTGGGGGGGGGGGTGGGGGGGGAGAGAGGAAGGGGCCAACGGAGAAGTCACTCGCTATGTAGGCACCATCCACATGGTGGCTGGCAAGTGCTCGGTATCCCTTATCAACTGCCCCAAGGACCACCCCATCGCCCAACTCTCAGGCACAGACAACATGGTACGGATGGGGAAGTGTGTGTGGGGGGGCGGGGGGAGGTGGGGGCCAACGGAGAAGTCATTCAATACGTAGGCACCGTGGACATGGTCGCTGGCAAGTGCTCGGTCTCACTTATCAACTGCCCCAAGGACCACCCCTTTGCCCAACTCTCTGGCACAGACAACATGGTACGGAGGGAGGTTGGGGGTGGGTGGGAGGCTTGTGTATGTGTGTGCTTGTGTGTGTGTGTGGTGTGTGCTTGAGGGTGTGTGAGTGGGTGGGTGGATGTGTGTGTGTGTGTGGTGGGGGGGGCTTGTGTTGAATCTGTATGTTATGTGTATGTTGTCACCAACCAACCCCAATCACCACCCCACCATCCCCCACCCACCCAGGTTGTGTTCACCACTGAGCGCTATAAGAGACACCCCCTAGTAATCAAGGGGCCCGGGGCAGGTGCAAGCCAAATTAAACCAAACCAAACTAAATCAAACCACCAACCTCAAAACCCACCATCATTACCAGCAACACCAGCATCACCTTCCCCCCCCCCCCCCACACACACACACACGCACACACACACACACACACACACATACACACACACTGACTCACCACCCACCCAGGTTGTGTTCACCACTGAGCGCTATAAGAGTACCCATCTCGTGATAAAGGGGCCAGGGGCGGGGTGCTAGCCAAACCGAACCAAACCAAACCAACCAAAATTAAACCACTGACCTCAAAACCCACCATCTTACCTGCCCCCCCCCCCCCCCCCCCCTACACACTCCCCACCCCCCCAGGTTGTGTTCACCACAGAGCGCTATAAGAGTACCCCCCTTGTGATAAAGGGGCCCGGGGAGGGTGCCTAAGCCAACCAAACAACCAAGCCATACCAACCACCCAACACAAAACCACCATCATTCCCATCCCCCCCACCCCAACCCCCTCACTCACCACCCCACTCACCACCCACCCAGGTTGTGTTCACCACAGAGCGCTATAAGAGTACCCCCCTAGGAAAGGGCCCGGGGCTGTGCTACCCACCAACCCACTCCACCACCAAAAACCACCAACCTGTTGATAAGGGAGAGCCGGTGCTCCAAACCCCCTAGTGATAAGGGCCCGGGGCGGTGCTACCCCAAACCCAACCCAATGCCAAACCAAAACCAAACCAACCTGTGATCAGTAGGTGGCGTGTAGCCAACCAAACCAAACCAAACCAAACTTGTGATAAGGGAGCCCGGGGCCAGTGCTAGCCAAGCCAAACCAAACCAAACCAAACTTGTGATAAAGGAGCCCGGGGCCGGTGCTAGACAAGCCAAACCAAACCAAACTTGTGATAAAGGGGCCCGGGGCCGGTGCTAGCAAGCCAAACCAAACCAAACCAAGCCAAACCAAAACAAACTTGTGATAAAAGAGCCCGGGGCCGGTGCTAGCCAAGCCAAACCAAACCAAACCAAACAAATCCAAACCAAACCAAACCAAACCAAACCAACCTGGTGATAAAGGAGCCCGGGGTCGGTGCTAGCCAAGCCAAACCAGACCAAACCAAATAAAACCATCAACCTCAAAACCCACAATCATTACCCTCCCCCCACCCCCACCCCCACCCCCACCCCCACCCCTACACACACACACTCATCCCGACCCCTACACACACCCCACCCCACCCCACTCCACCCCACCCTCATCCCCACCACCCCCATCCCCCACCCACCCAGATTGTATTCACCACATAACGCTACAAGAGTAGCCCCCTCGTGATAAAGGGGCCCGGGGGTGTGTGCTAGCCAAACCAAACCAACCCAAATCAAACCACCAACCTCAAAACCCACCATCATTACCAGCAATACCAGCATCACCTCCCCCCCACACCGATCACCAACCCACTCATCACCCCACCATCCCCCACCCACCCACCCAGGTTGTGTTCACCACTGAGCGCTATAAGAGTACCCCCCTTGTGATAAAGGGACCCGGGGAGGGTGCTAGCCGAACCAAACCACCCCAGATCAAACCACCAACCTCAAAACCCACCATCATTACCAGCAACACCAGCATCACCTCCCCCCCACACCAATCACCACCCCACTCACCACCCCACCATCCCCCACCCACCCACCCAGGTTTTGTTCACCACTGAGCGCTATAAGAGTACCCCCCTTGTGATGAAGGGGCCAGGGGAGGGTGCTAGCCAAACCAAACCAAGCCAAACCACCAACATCAAAACCCACCATCATTACCAGCCCCCCCCCCCCCCCCCCTACACACTCACTCACCACACCACTCACCACCCACCCAGGTTGTGTTCACCACAGAGCGCTATAAGAGTAACCCCCTAGTGATCAAGGGGCCCGGTGCCGGTGCTGAGGTCACTGCTGCAGGCGTTTTCTCAGATATCATACAAGTCATCCGCTGCCATGGCGCACCCACTGAGGTGTAGCTAGGGGAGGAAGCTGCTTGGGAGCTGTATGATGGCTGCTTGGAAGCGGGGTGGTAGTTGACGAGTGCTGAGGTCACTGCTGCTGGGGTCTTCTCAGATATCATCCAAGTCACCCGCTGCCGTGGCGCACCCACAGAGCTGTAGCTAGGGGAGGAAGCTGCTTGGAAGCGGGGTGGTAGTTACGAGTGCTGCGGTCACTGCTGCTGGGGTCTTCTCAGATATCATCCAAGTCATCCGCTGCCGTGGCGCACCCACAGAGCTGTAGCTAGGGGAGGAAGCTGCTTGGAAGCGGGGTGGTAGTTACGAGTGCTGCAGTCACTGCTGCTGGGGTCTTCTCAGATATCATCCAAGTCATCCGCTGCCGTGGCGCACCCACAGAGCTGTAGCTAGGGGAGGAAGCTGATGGGAAGCTGTATGATGGCTGCTTGGAAGCGGGGTGGTAGTTAAGAGTGCTGCGGTCACTGCTGCTGGGGTCTTCTCAGATATCATCCAAGTCACCCGCTGCCATGGCGCGCCCACAGAGCTGTAGCTAGGGGAGAAAGCTGGTGGCATTTTTTTTTACATAGTAATGGTAAAATTACAATGTAATGATAACGCCTGGTAGGGCGTGGCATTATGGGAGCCCCGTCTTACGGCGGTACGGAACGAGCTGCTACTTTACCTGTGCAGTGCTACCATGGCGGTTGACAGCGACCGCCAAGACAATGTATATAGATGTGCACCGCAGTGGGCGGAAGAACCGTAAGACTAAGGTACAAAATATCTAAGCGTTTGGGGTTTGGTTGTAGGATTTTGTGTTAAGGGCGTCTGGAGATATGTACTGCCATGTACATGTACCCTGGGGCTTCTACCGCCAAGCATCACTGTGCGTGGGCGGGTCGTACTACTATTGACCTACTTTAGCGTTTTTTTTTAAGTTAATTGGTTAGAATTTCCAGCCCTTGAAATCATGCTTGATGCTTTCAGGAGGAGAAAAATAAATATCCCCCCTCGCCGCCTACAAAACCTGAGGCCTGCCCTCACCCCCCTTAAATAGAAATAAGAGGCACGACTGATTCTTTGTATCCTCGTCCTTTGGGTGTGAAAGGAAGTTGCAATGAAAAAAGGAATGATAACGCCTGGTGGGGCGTGGTGTTAAGGGAACCCGTATGCGGGTAGGGAGCGGTCTTCTACCTCAACTGGACGAGCTACCATCGCGGTTGACAACGACCTGCAACGCCAAGAGCGACCGAAGGAGGAATCGAACCCCCGACTCTTCATCCTTAAAGTGATTTGGTCTACCAAGGTCGCAATGAAGAAGAATGTGGTAAGCAGCCTCAAATGTTTTATTTTGTTATTGTAGAAGGGGCAGCGCCATTCGAACTGAATCCTCCGTGTCTCTGGCTTGTGTCGGGAGACCCACCTCCTGGGGTGAACGACCTTTCACGACTAAAAAAGGGTGGAGCCATTGATTCAATTTAACGTTCCAGGCAGCTCTCTTCCCCCGTCCTTGGACCCAACCTGAGGTATGTGTCGGGAGACCCACCTCCTTGGGTGAAAGTCCTTTCACGACTCAAAAAAGGGTGGAGCCATTAATCCAATTTAACGTTCCAGCCAGCTCTCTTCCCCCGTCCTTGGACCCAACCTGAGGTATGTGTCGGGAGACCCACCTCCTTGGGTGAAAGTCCTTTCACGACTCAAAAAAGGGTGGAGCCATTAATCCAATTTAACGTTCCAGCCAGCTCTCTTCCCCCGTCCTTGGACCTAACCTGGAGTGAGCTCGGTCGATGGTGCAGTCCTAAGACGTCCCACCAGTAAGGTTACTTACGCTTCATGGGTTTACAACCCACCAACTCGCATACATGTTAGACTCCACGGTCAGTGTTCCAAGCTTCTACTGAGAAGATCAATAGATCATTAAACCCTCCCACCTTGAGGAAGGAGAAGTCGTAACAAGGTTAGTGCTACAGAAAGCTTGCTTGTCAGGCATTACAATGCAGGGATTTGTTTTTAAAATCAAAGTGTTTTTTCTTCTACTTTTGAGGTATGAGGTTTCCTCTAGGAACAGCGTTTTATAACTTTTAGGGCCATTTAGGGCCAAAACTGTTTTTATATAGCGACAATTTGGTCCAAAACGGGGTCAAAAGTAGCGATCGCTATATATCATATATGGCTGTAAAAGGTGGTACTGAGTCCTAGGATAGCCCCTCCTGCCTAGCCCTCCAGTGTGTACTGTACAGTACTTTCGATTCATAACAACTTTCCTCAACCCCCCCACCCTACTCGGTCCTGGGCGCAGCATCGCCATGTATACAGTAGCGGGAAACACATCCCTGTTGCAATTCAGATGAAATATTTCGGCTTGAACTCGTGACAGGCTAATGGAGCTGGGTAGCAGCTGCCATGTGCAGCCCCCAAAAGTAACAGTGGTTGAAGAGCCCTTACATTGCTCTATTCCATGGTAATTCATTTTGTATTTTACATGTTACTGTGTATGGCACTTACTATCGAGACTAAGCAATATGAGATTCGGAATTCAAATTCTTCGTTGCTAGTTTAATTGTGCAGCGACATGGTAAGTTAATTTCGTCATCCTCTAGATATTCACCCAATAACTCCTAGCTGCTCAGCTGAAATGTCGAGAGTAGAGATCTCTTGCAAGCGGGTGCACCAGGGCTGTTCAGGAGGACCCCCAGCTCTGCGTCGTGAGAAGCAACCAATTTCACAGCCGACCCGCAACCGACCCATAACCGACCCTTAGCCTCCGTCCTGAGACGCAACCAACCCACTGAAGCTGCGACGCAACGGACCCTCCCCACGTCCTGTAACGCAGCGGACCCCTCGACGTTGAGTCTGCGACGCAGGACGCAGCCAGAGGGGACGCAGCGTCTTGAACAAACCTGGGGTGCACCAGCGCGTGTGAGGCATGCGGTCGAGAGTGTGATGTAAGGTGTGATGTAAATAATGTCATCTCAATGACACAAGGCGATTTACAAGTGAAGGATGACACACCACGTGACCATCAGTTGACAGATCAGATGACGTCACGCAGCCCACTCGCTGTCCTTGATAGATTTTTCAATTGACCAGCGTGACCAGCGTGGCACCTGTCAGTCGATCCGTAATGGAACGTAACCCCGGATGCTTATTGACGCACCATACGCCTAGTACATACCGCACTGCCGCCCGCGCACTACACAAAACACGGAGGTAGCCACGGGCAGCCATCCCAACGGTACCTAACAATCACCCCACCTCACCAATTAAACACAGAGCAACCAATCTTCACTTTCCCATATTCTCGTTAATTTCCCCAGCCGAATTTCCCCCCCACCCTCTCTCCTCCCCGCTCCACGACCCGCGCGACGCGGCTACTTCCACGCGGCAGATAACTTAGCGCGCCCGTAGTTGCCAAGTTGCTACCTGACTCGTCTGATACCTTGCTTCTGCAGTCTTTAATTTCCGCACTGGCCGGGAACGATCCGACACAACACTGTGTAGAGCTGCCAGGCCCGAGCACTGTCAATCCTTTTGTTTCTAGCCCACCAACCACCACCGTCTCGGAGAACCCACTCTGAGCGTCGGGTCGCGCACCATTTCCTATCTATTCCCGAACTCATTTGATCCTGTGCTTCTTTCGTCTCGGTTCTCATCCATTGGATACCCCCGCCCTCCTGTTTACATAAACGACCCATGTATCCCGCGATGAGCGAGACTTCGACGGTCGGTGCAGGAACATCGACCGACATGGACATAGAGTACTACCACCCCGGTTCCATGGAGATCGCGTTCCGCGACCTGACTGTCTCAGTGACGGACCGGGAGACGAAAAGCAACAAAGCAATCCTCAAGGATGTTTGTGGAAAGGCCTCGCCCGGCAAACTGTTGGCTATCATGGGACAGTCTGGCGCTGGGAAGTCTACGTGAGTCCCCCCCAACCAACCAACCAACCAACCAACCAACCAACCAACCACACACCACTGTTAGCTATCATGGGACAGTCTGGCGCTGGGAAGTCTACGTGAGTCCCCCCCTACCCCCCCCCCCCCCCCAACCAACCAACCAACCAACCAACCAACCAACCAACCACACACACACACCACTATTAGCTATCATGGGACAGTCTGGCGCTGGAAAGTCCACGTGAGTCCCCCCCTACCCACCCCACCCCCCACCCCCCACCCCACCCCCCACCCATCCACCCACCCCAACCCTATAGTTGGCTATCATTGGACACTCTGGTGCTGGGAAGTCTACGTGAGTCCCCCCCCCCCCCCCCCCCCCCCCTGCCCCCAACCCAACCCTCTCCCCCCAGCCCCCAACCCCCCCAACCTCCAACCTCCAACCTCCAACCCCCAACCCCAACCCCAACCCCAACCCAACCCCAACCCCAACCCCAACCCCAACCCCAACCCCAACCCAACCCAACCCACCCCAACCCACCCCAACCCACCCCCTCAGCTTGCTAGACGTCTTGGCATGCAACAAGTTCGGCGGAATCTGTGTGGAGAGCACTCTAATTTAACCATCGGTGGGAGCATTCTCTTTCACACACCTCACCCCACTCCATCCATCCTCCACCCCCACCCCTCCCCATCCCATCCCACCCCACCATCCCACCCTGCCCCCTCAGCTTGCAGGACGTCTTGGAATGCAACAAGTTCGACGGAATCCGTGTGGAGGGCACTCTCACCATCAGCGGCCACATTCACTTTCAACCACCCCACCCTTCCGCACCCAACGACCACCCACCACCACCCACCACCACCATCACCACATGCACACAATTATAATTGAATGCACACAAAAACAGACCCCACCCCACCCCACCCCACCCAACACCACCCACCACCACCATCACCATCACCACATGCACACAAAACCAGACCCCACCCCACCCCACCCAACAACCACCCACCACCACCACCCCACCACCACCATCACCATCACCACATGCACACAAAACCAGAACCCCACCCCACCCCACCCCACCCAACAACCACCCACCACCACCACCCACCACCACCATCACCCATCACCACATGCACACAAAACCAGACCCCACCCCACCCACCCAACGACCACCCACCACCACACCACCACCACCACCATCACCACATCCACACAATTATAATTGCTTGCACACAAAACCAGACCCCACCCCACCCCACCCCCACCCCACCCAACGACCACCCACCACCACCACCCACCACCATCACACCTTGCACACAATTATAATTGCATGCACACAAAACCCCACCCCACCCCACCCCACCCCAACCCACCACCACCATCACCAAATGCACACAATTATAATTGCAAACACACAAAACCGGGTCCCACCCCACCCCACCCCCTCACTCCCTCAGCTTGCTGGACGTCTTGGCCTGCAACAAGTTCGGCGGAATCTGTGTGGAGGGCACTCTCACCATCACCATCACCATCACCATCACCATCACCATCACCATCACCATCACCATCACCATCACCATCAGTGGGCACATTCACTTTCAACCACCCCACCTCATCCCACCCCACCCCCTCACTCCCTCAGCTTGCTGGACGTCTTGGCCTGCAACAAATTCAGCGGCATCCGTGTGAATGGCACTCTCACGGTGAATGGGCAGAAAAGAGACCGGCGCGAATTCCTTCGCAACTCGTGTTATGTTCAGCAGCAGGACATTCTGTTGGCTAGTGCTACGGTAAGCCCCCCCCCCCCCCCCCCTCCTAAAAGGGCATTAACAGGGCCTTGACAGTAGGGAATGGCAATGTGATATCATGGCAATGTCAATATGATAGTAGAGCCCCCCCCCCCCCCCCCCCCCCCCCCTCCTAAAAGGGCATTAACAGGGCCTTGACAGTAGGGAATGGCAATGTGATATCATGGCAATGTCAATATGATAGTAAGCCCCCCCCCCCCCCCCCTCCCCCAACAGGGCCTTAACAGTCTTTAGCAGTAGGGAACGGCAATGACATTATGTTACCTAGTGCTACGGTAAGCCCCCACCCCCCCCCACCCCACCCCACCCCCCAACAGGCACACACATGCACACGCACGCACCCACTCACACACACACACAAACACACATGCATATATCCCCCCCCCCCAACCCCCACCCCCCCCCACCCCCCACCCCCCATCCCCCCCCCCCCAACCCCCCCCCCCAAAACACCACACACACACACACACACACACACACACATACACTCACTCACTCACACACTCACACACACACAAGCAGACAGAAAAAACTGCCACTAAGCTTGTCCTTCAAAGCAACTCCATGCTTCGCTATTGTGCAGGTTTGTGAATGTGTGATCACCAGTGCACTGCTGAGTTTACCCCTGGACTGCCACACACACACACACACACACACACACACAAGCAGGCACAGCAAGTCCATGCCTTTCCTTTGTGCAGGTTCGTGAATGTGTGATCACCAGTGCACTGCTGAGTTTACCCCTGGACTGACACACACACACACACACACACACACACACACACAAGCAGGCACAGAAAGTCCATGCTTTTCCTTTGTGCAGGGTCGTGAATGTGTGATCACCAGTGCACTGCTTAGTTTACCCCTGGACTGACACACACACACACACACACACACACACACACAAGCAGGCACAGCAAGTCCATCCTTTTCTTTTGTGCAGGTTCGTGAATGTGTGATCACCAGTGCACTGCTGAGTCTACCCCTGGACTGACACACACACACACACACACACACACACACACAAGCAGACACAGCAAGTCCATGCTTTTCCTTTGTGCAGGTTCGTGAAATGTGTGGTCCCAAGTGCACTGCTTAGTTTACCCCTGGACTGCCACACACACACACACACACACACACACAAGCAGACACAGCAAGTCCATGCTTTTCCTTTGTGCAGGTTCGTGAATGTGTGGTCACCAGTGCACTGCTTAGTTTACCCCTGGACTGCCACACACACACACACACACACACACACACACACAAGCAGACACAGCAAGTCCATGCTTTTCCTTTGTGCAGGTTCGTGAATGTGTGGTCACCAGTGCACTGCTTAGTTTACCCCTGGACTGCCACACACACACACACACACACACACACACAAGCAGACACAGCAAGTCCATGCTTTTCCTTTGTGCAGGTTCGTGAATGTGTGATCACCAGTGCACTGCTGAAGCTTCCCGCCTCGTTGAGCAGGAAGGATAAGATGCAGCGAGTTGAAGATGTGCTACACGAGCTGGTAAGTAGTGTGTGTGTGTGTGTGTTTGTGTATGTATGTGTGTGTGTGTGTATGTGTGTGTGTGTGTTTGTGTGTGTATGTGTGTGTGTGTTTGTGTGTGTGTATATGTGTGTGTGTGTGTTTGTTTATGTATGTGTGTGTGTATGTGTTTCATTCTAGGGGTAAAATCAGCAGTGCACAGCTGGCCACACATTCATGAACCTATTCTTGCTAAGACCGCCCAGAGCCAGAGCCAGAGGGCCCACTTGCAAGTACCGGCCCTCTGGGCGGTACTAGCAAGCGGCCAGCCGGTTCTTTAAGTACAGCCCAGAGACAGAGGGCCGGTACTTGGAGGGCCGGTACCTGGAGTACCGCCCAGAGACAGATATAGGGGGCCGGTACTTGGAATACCGCCCAGAGACAGTGGGCCGGTACTTGGAGGGCCGGTACCTGGAGTACCGCCCAGAGACAGATACAGGGGGCCGGTACTTGGAGTACCGCCCAGAGACAGAGGGCCGGTACTTTGAGGGCCGGTACCTGGAGTACTGCCCAGAGACAGATACAGGGGGCCGGTACTTGCAAGCGGGCCCTCTGCCTCTTTATTGGGGTGGCACTGCTGACCGCACATTCATGAACCTGGTCAATTAATGGAGAAGCATGGAGTTACTGTGAAGGACAGTAATGTACCATATATGGCAGTGTTATCTGTTGCATGTGTACGTGTGTGTGCCTGTGTGTTTGTGTGTGAGTGTGAATGTGAACACCAGTGCACTGCTGAACCTTCCTCCCTCGTTGAGCAGGAAGGATAAAATGCAAAGAGTCGAAGGTGTGCTACACGAACTGGTAAGTAGTGTGTGTGTGTTTGCGTGTGTGTGTGTGTGTATGTGTGTGTGTGTGTGTGTGTGTTTGTGTGTGTGTGTGTGTGTGTGTGTTGTGTATGTGTATGTGTGTGTGTGTGTGTGTGTTTGTGTTGTGTGTGTGTGCGTGTGTGTGTGTGTGTATGTGTTGTGTGTGTGTGTGTGTAGGGTGGGTGTTGGTTGTGGTGTGTGTGTAGGTGTGGTGTGCTGTGTTTGTGTTTGTCTGTGGTTTTTTTGTGTGTGTGTGTGTATGTTTGTGTGTCCTATCTGGATGTGTGTGTGTTTGTGTTTGTCTGTTTTGTGGTTTCGTGTGTTTGTGTGTGTCGGTTTGTGTCCTGTGTGTGTCTGTGTGTGTAGTGTTGTGGGTCTGTTTGTCTGTGTGTGTGTTGTGTTGTTTGTGGTGGTGTCTTTTGTTGTGTCTGATGTTTGTGTTGTGTGTGTCTGTGTGTGTACATGTGTGTGTGCCCTGTGTGTGTCTGTGGTGTGTAGGTTGGTGTGTGTGTGTGTGTGTGTGTGTATGTGTGTGTGTGTGTCTGTGTGGTGTGTGTGTGTGCACTGATGGTGTGTGTTTGGTGTGTGTCTGGTGGGTGTGTGTCTGTCTGTGTTCGTCTGTTGTGTCGTGTCATTGTCTGTGTGTTTGTTTGTGTGTGTCTTGTGTGGTTTCTCTCTTTGTGTGTGTGTGTTTGTGTGTGTCCTGTGTTTGTGTGTTCTTTCTGTGTGTGTCTGTGTGTGTGTTTTGTGTGGGTCTGTTGGTGTCTGTTGTGTCTGTGGGTGTGTTTGTGTGTTCTGTTTGTGGCTGTTTGTTTGTGTCTCGTGTGTGTGTTTTTCTGTGTCCTGTGTCCTTTTACTTGTGTGTTTGTGTGTCTCCCTCCTGTGTATGTCTGTGTGTGTGTCTGTGTATTTGGGTGCTGTGTGCGTTTTTGTGTGTCTTTTGATGTTTGTTTTGTAGTGCTCTGTGTGTCGTGTGTCTGTGTGTGTGATTTTGTCGTGTAGTCTGTGGGTGGTGTTTTGTGTGTGTGTGTTTTGTGTCTATTCTAGTGTAGTGTTTGCTTGTGTCTTGTGTGTGTTCTGTGGCTTCTGTCTTGTTGTTTGGTGTCGTGTGTGTCTGTGTGTCTGTGGGTTTTCCTTCATCGGGTCCCCTCAGCAGTGGCACTGCTACCCGCACATTCTGAAACCTGGACATTATGGAGACGGGCGTTGCTGGAAGACCAGTCATATATTAGATATGGCAGTGTTTTATCTTTCGGCTTGCATGGTGTACATTTGTGTTTGTGTGGTGAGTTGTGTGTATAGTATTAATGTGTGTGCGTGGTGTGTGCGTATGTCTGTGTGTGTGTCATGTATGTGTGGGTGTGAGTGTGTGTGTGAGTAGTAATGTGTGTTGTGTGTCTGTCTTTATGTGTGTGAGTGTGTGTGTGAACACCAGTGCACTGCTGAAGCTTCCCGCCTCGTTAAGCAGAAAGGATAAGATGCAAAGAGTTGAAGATGTGCAACACGAGCTGGTAAGTGATGACAATTACATTTTCCTGGCGTCCTACTGGACTCCAAATGTGCCCTCGGCTTGACGGAGTCAAGGGGGACTCATTACCTTCATGTGTACCTTCATTTTTACCCTCACCTGAACAGCTGGTTTAACGCATCACACTCATCACAACACAACACAAGTCGAAGATGTGCTTCATGAGCTGGTTAGTATTAGCCGCATTTGTACAGCTGTATTAGCCGCATTTGTACAGCTGTATTAGCCGCATTTGTACAGCTGTATTAGCCGCATTTGTACAGCTGTATTAGCCGCATTTGTACAGCTGTATTAGCCGCATTTGTACAGCTGTATTAGCCGCATTTGTACAGCTGGTATTATATGCCGCATTTGGTACAGCTGTATTAGCCGCAGTGTACAGCTGTATATCCGCACACTGGGTCAGCTGTATTAGCCGCATTTGACAGCTGTATTAGACCGCTTGTACGCTGTATTAGGCCGCTGATTAGCGCAATTTGTACAGCTGTTTACCGTAGTTGTACAAGACTGTATTAGCCGCATTTTACAGCTGTATTAGGCCCTCTGTATAGCCGCGATTCGTACAGCTGTATAGCCGTCATTTGTACACTGTATTAGAGCCGCATTGGGTACAGCGGTATTAGCCTCTTTGTACACGTCTCCACAACACACACAAACACCCCCAACACAACATCTGCACAGCACAGTACAGCACAGTACCACACAGCACAACATAATAAAAGACAACACAACACAACACGCTCACTCACTCACTCAATCCCCCACCCAGGAGCTGGAAGGCTGTTCCAATGTGCTCATTGGGGATGAGTCCATTGGCCTTCAGGGGGTCTCGGGTGGTCAGAAGTCACCCCACCCATCCCCCCCCGCACACACACCCATCACTCCCCCCCAACCACCCATCCACTCATCCATTCACCCAGGAGCTGGAAGGCTGTTCCAATGTGCTCATTGGTGATGAGTCCATCAGCCTTAAGGGGGTCTCGGGTGGTCAGAAGTCACCCCCCCCATCCCCCCACCCCACCCCACCCCACCCCACCCCAACCCCACCCCACTCCCCCACACTCCACCCCACCCCACCCATCCCTCACCCAGGAGCCTGGCAGGCTGCTCCAATGTGCTCATGGGGAATGAGTTCCATCGCCTTAAGTGTGCTTCGGGTGGTCCAGAATCGCCGAGTGGGATCTAGGATAGTTTGTGCGGACCCCCAAATCATCTTTTCTGATGAGCCTACCAGCGGCCTGGACAGTGAAGTGGCCCTCAGTATTGTAGATGCGCTGAAGCAGCTGGCCAAGAAGAACAGAACGGTAGGCCACTGCAAATTTAAATTCAAATTCAAAACAATAGGCCACTGCAACTTTAAATTTGAATTCAAAAAATAGGCCACTGAGAATTTTAATTTAATGTTTTTAGATAGGCCACTGCAACTTTGAGGACCTTTATTCGGTATCCTTACATCTGTTTGTTTATATATGGTAGCCTTGTATCTGTGTGTTTATATATGGTAGCCTTGTATCTGTGTGTTTATATATGGTAGCCTTATATCTGTGTGTTTATATATGGTAGCCTTATATCTGTGTGTTTATATATGGTAGCCTTATATCTGTGTTTTATATATGGTAGCCTTATATCTGTGTGTTTATATATGGTAGCCTTGTATCTGTGTGTTTATATATGGTAGCCTTGTATCTGTGTGTTTATATATGGTAGCCTTGTATCTGTGTGTTTATATATGGTAGCCTTATATCTGTGTGTTCATATATGGTAGCCTTGTATCTGTGTGTTTACATATGGTAGCCTTATATCTGTGTGTATATATGGTAGCCTTATATCTGTGTTTTATATATGGTAGCCTTATATCTGTGTGTTTATATATGGTAGCCTTGTATCTGTGTGTTTATATATGGTAGCCTTGTATCTGTGTGTTTATATATGGTAGCCTTATATCTGTGTGTTTATATATGGTAGCCTTGTATCTGTGTGTTTTATATAATGGTAAGCCTTATCCTGTGTTTTTATTTATATGGTACCTTGTATCTGTGGTGTTTACATATGGGTAGCCTTATATCTGTGTTTTTATATATGGGTAGCCTTATATCTGTGTGTTTTTTGCTGGTAGCCTTATATCTATTGTTTATATACGGTAGCCTTTATCTGTGTTTTATATTGTTAAGCCTTGTATCTGTGTGTTAAATATATGTAGCCTTATCTCTGTGTGTTTATATTATGTCTCCTTAATCTTTTTTTTTATATATGGTCAGCCTTGTATCTGTGTGGGTTTATAAATGGTAGCCTTTATCTGTTTGTTTATATAGGTAGCCTTATATCTTTGTTTTTTATATACGGTAGCCTTATACTGGGTGTTTTATCTATGGTATCCTATATCTGTGTGTTTATATATGGTAGCCTTATATCTGTGTGTTTATATATGGTAGCCTTATATCTGTGTGTTTATATATGGTAGCCTTATATCTGTGTGTTTATATATGGTAGCCTTATATCTGTGTGTTTATATATGGTAGCCTTATATCTGTGTGTTTATATTGGTAGCTTATATTTTTGTGTTTATTATATTGGTAGCCTTTACTTTTTGTTTAATATGGTAGCCTTATATCTGTGTGTTTATATATGGTAGCCTTATATCTGTGTTTTATATATGGTAGCCTTTTATCTGTGTGTTTATATATGGTAGCCTTATATCTGTCTTTTATATATGGTAGCCTTATATCTGTGTGTTTATATATGGTAGCCTTATATCTGTGTTTTATATATGGTAGCCTTATATCTGTGTTTTATATATGGTAGCCTTATATTTGTGTGTTTATATATGGTAGCCTTATATCTGTGTGTTTATATATGGTAGCCTTATATCTGTGTGGTATATATGGTACCTCTAATCTGTGGTTTATATATGGTAGCCTTATATTTGTGTGTTTAAAATATGGTATCCTTTATTCTTGTGTTTATTAGGTAGCCTTATATCTGTGGGTTTATATAATTGTGTAGCCTGATATCTGTGTGTTTTATATATGGTAGCCTTTTTATCGTGTGTGTTTAATATATGGTAGCCTTACTGTGTTTTAAATTGTAAAAGCCCTTATTTCGTGTGTTATATATATGGTAGCCCTTAAGCTGTGTGTTTTTATAAGGTAGCCTTATATCTGTTGTTTTTTTAGTATGGTAGCCTAAATCGGTTGTTTTATATATGGTAGCCTTATATCTGTGTTTTATATATGGTAGCCTTATATCCGTTTTTTTTTTATATGGTAGCCTTATATCTTTGTTTTATATATGGTAGCCTTATATCTGTGTTTTTTATTTCAGATTTCTGTAGTCCTGGTTGAGTAGCTACTTGGGCCACGCAACCTTCATGTCAGTATAGTTGCGTAGCCATTGCATGGCATCGCCATGCGCGGAGCCTGGGGGGTCGTGGGGCAGCGCTTCCTGATATCAGGGGGGCCGGGGGGTGAAGCATTTGACCGAATGGCGACAGAATGGCGACGCGTCGTCGAAAAAAGAAACACTGCTTATATCTGGTTTATATAGGTGTCTTCTGGGCGTATAAGGGTAACGTAGGGGTGCAGAAAAGGGTGCTGAATACTTTCCAAATGTGCAAGCGGTTGGGAGTGGGGCGGTACTAGTGGTTACTCCCCCCCCCCCCCGCCCCCACACCACACAGCAAACAACACACCACACACACACTGCACCCACCCAACCCTTCCTTCCCCCAACCTCCCCCCCCCCCCCCCCCCCCCCCACACACACACCCACACACCACAACACACGCACTACCCACCATCCTGCCCCAACCTCCCCCCCCTCCCCCCCCCCCCCCTTCCCCAGCAAAATTATTACTACCACCCCACTACCCCCCACTACCACCCCACCCACCCCCCTCCCCCCATCTCCCTCCCCCCAACCTCCTTTCCCCCCCAACGCAACAACCAACCAACCACGCAAACCACCAGCCAAAATTATACCCCCCCCCCCCCCCCCCCCACCCCCCCCCAACCTCCTCCCCACCTCCCCCACCCACGAACCCTCGCCCCCTTCCCAACCCAAATTGAACTACCCCACCCCCCCCCCCCAACCTCCTTCCCCCACCTCCCCCCCCCCCCCCCCCCCCTTGCCCAACCAAATTTACTACCCCCCCCCCCCCCCCCAACTCGCCTTCCCCAACCTCCCCCCCCCCCCCCCCCCCCCCCCCCCCTTCCCAACCCAAATTTTAACTAGACCCCCCCACCCCACCCCCTTCCCACTCCCCCCACCCACCCCACCCCCTTCCCACCCAAATTATCTACCCCTCCCTCCCCCAAATCCCCTTCCCTCCTCCCCCCCCCCCCCCCCCCCCAACCAACCAACCAACCAACCACCACACCACCCACCACTCCACCACCAAAATTATACTCCCCCCCCCCCCCCCCCCAACCTCTCCTATCCTTACCACCTACCTCCTCAACCCTCCCAACCTTTCTCCCCCCCCCCCCCCCCCAAAACCTCCAACCACCCTTAACCTACCAATCCTGCAACTCCGTGTAAACCGCTAGCCTGTCCTTACTAACCCCCTCCTCCTACCATCTCCCCCCATCACCCTCACCTACTCGTCCTCTCTCCTACCCCTTTAACCTCTACACCCCTCACTCCCTCTTCCCCCCCCCCCCCCACCCCCAACCTCACCACTCTACCTACCTCTCAACCTCTACCCCCCCCTCCACCTCACCTTCCAACCTCCCCACCCCACCCCATCAGCCTTCCACCCCAATTATTACTACCTACCCCTCCCTCCCCCAATCTCCTTCCCCCCCCAACCAACCAACCAACCAACCACCAAATTATAACTCTCCCCCCCCGCCCCCCCCCCCCCCAACCTCCCCCCCACCCACCTCCCCAGGTTGTGGGCCCATCCCTCACTAACAGTGACAAACATCAAACGCCATTTTATTCGATTTTCTCATCAGCCCCCCCCCCCCCCCCCCCCCCCCCCCCCCCCCACCCAACCTCCCCCTAGGTTGTGGCACTATCCATCAGCCTAACAGTGACATCACCGCCATGCTTTATTACTACTTTTCAGCCACCCACACCACCCCACCCCCCACCCCCCCACCCTCCACCACCACCAACCCCCTCTCCAACAACCTCCCGCCCACCCAACCTCCCCTAGGTTGTGTGCACTATCCATCAGCCTAACAGTGATATCACCTCCATGTTTGACGACTACTTGCTCCTTGCTGGTGGGCGTGTTGTGTTTGGAGGCAAGTGGCTGGACGCTGTTCCCTTCTTCTCGGCCCAAGGCTACGAGTGAGTGGAGTGGGGGAGGAAGGATGGTGGTGGTGGTGGTTGTGGGTGGGTGCAGTCTAAAGACTACTTGCTTCTTGCGGGTGGGCGTGTTGTGTTCGCAGGCAAGTGGCTGGATGCTTTTCCCTTCAAATCAGCCTACTATCTCCTGTACTGCCTCCCATCCCTGGGTCCAGCCTCCCCATGTACCGCACCCCCACCGACTTGATCACCAGTGTTGTCAGGGATTCACCCGCCAAATCTTGTACTGCCTCCTATCCCTGCATCCAGGACCCCCACATACCGCAACCCCACCACCTTGTTCACCAGTGTTGTCAGGGACCAAGAGCCTAACGCGTGTACTGCCTCCCACCCCTGCATCCAGGACCCCCATGTACCGCACCCCACCGCCTTATTCATCAGTGTTGTCAGGGACACAGAGCCAAACGCGTGTACTGCCTCCCATCCCTGCATCCAGGACCCCCACGTACCGGAACCCCACCACCTTTTTCACCAGTGTTGTCAGGGACCCAGAGCCTAACGCGTGTACTGCCTCCCACCCCTGCATCCAGGACCTCCATATACCGCACCCCACCGCCTTATTCATCATTGTTGTTGGGGACCCATAGCCTAACTCTTGCACTGCCTCCCATCCCTGCATCTAGAACCCCCATGTACCACACCCCCACCGACTTCTTGGCCAGCATAGTAGGAAACCCAGAGCCTAATTCTTGTACTGCCTCCCATCCATGCATCCAGGACCCCCACGTACCGCAACCCCACCACCTTGTTCATCAGTGTTGTCAGGGACCCAGAGCCTAACGCGTGTCCTGCCTCCCATCCCTGCATCCAGAACCCCCACGTACCGCACCCCCACCGACTTCTTCGCCAGCATAGCCAGAAACCCAGAGCCTTACTCTTGTACTGCCTCCCACCCCTGCATCCAGGACCCCCATGTACCGCAACCCGACCGACTTCTTCGTCAGCATCGTCAGGAACCCAGAGGCAGCGAACAAGTTGGCAGACGAGTATGCTCTTCAATGCAAGGTCATTTTTCTGTTGCCGGCTCCTTCTGCCAGCAAGGTCACAGCCATTATGTGTGAGTGCTACGTGTGTGGTGTTGGAGGATGAGTGTGTGTGGAAGGGGTGGTGGTGGTGGCGGCTGTGCAAGGTTGTGTTGCTGTTGCCAACTTCTTGTGCCGGCAACGTCACAGCCAGTATGTGTGCGTGCCTGTGTGATGATCGAGGATGAGTGTGGGTTGAATTATTTGTTGTTGTTGTTACCTGCTTCTAGTGCCGGCAAGGTCACAGCCATTATGTGTGAGTGCTACTTGTGTGGTGTTGGAGGATGAGTGTGTGTGGAAGGGGTGGTGGTGGTGGTGGTGGTGCAAGGTCGTGTTGCTTTTGCCAACTTCTTGTGCCGGCAAGGTCACAGCCAATGTGTGTGAGTGCTACGTGTGTGGTGTTGGCAGACGAGTATGCTCTTCAATGCAAGGTCATTTTTCTGTTGCCTGCTCCTTCTGCCAGCAAGATCACAGCCATTATGTGTGAGTGCCTGTGTGATGCTAGAGGATGAGTGTGTGTTGAATTACTTGTTGTTGTTGTTGCCAGCTCCTTCTGCCAGCAAGGTCACAGCCATTATGTGTGAGTGCTACTTGTGTGGTGTTGGAGGATGAGTGTGTGTGTGGAAGGGGTGTTGCTGGCGGTGGTGGTGGTGGTGGTGGTGGCGGCTGTGCAAGGTTGTGTTGCTGTTGCCAGCTTCTTGTGCCGACAAGGTCACAGCCAGTATGTGTGAGTGCCTGTGTGATGATGGAGGATGAGTGTGGGTTGAATTACTCGTTGTTGTTGTTGCCAGCTTCTTGTGCCAGCAAGGTCACAGCCAGTATGTGTGAGTGCCTGTGTGATGATGGCGGATGAGTGTGGGTTGAATTACTTTTTGTTGTTGTTGCCAGCTTCTTGTGCCAGCAAGGTCACAGCCAGTATGTGTGAGTACCTGTGTGATGATGGCGGATGAGTGTGGGTTGAATTACTTGTTGTTGTTGTTGTTGCCAGCTCCTTCTGCCAGCAAGGTCACAGCCAGGTTGTGTGAGTGCCTCTGTGATGTTGGAGGAGGAGTGTGTGTGTGGAAGGGGTGTTGCTGGCGGTGGTGGTGGTGGTGGAGGCTGTGCAAGGTTGTGTTGCTATTGCCAGCTTCTTGTGCCGGCAAGGTCCCAGCCAGTATGTGTGAGTGCTACGTGTGTGGTGTTGGAGGATGAGTGTGTGTGTGGAAGGGGTGTTGCTGGCGGTGGTGGTGGTGGTGGCGGCTGTGCAAGGTTGTGTTGCTGTTACCAGCTTCTTGTGCCAGCAAGGTCCCAGCTAGTATGTGTGGTGTTGGAGGATGAGCGTGTGTGGAAGGGGTGTTGCTGGCGGTGATGGTGGCGGTGGTGGTGGTGGTGGTGTAAGGTTGTGTTGCTTTTGCCAACTTCTTGTGCCGGCAAGGTCACAGCCAGTATGTGTGAGTGCTGCGTGTGTGGTGTTGGAGGATGAGTGTGTGTGTGCAAGGGGTGTTGCTGGTGGTGGTGGTGGTGGTGGTGGTGGTGATGGTGGTGGTGCAAGTTTGTGTTGTTGTTGTCAACTTCTTGTGCCGGCAAGGTCACAGCCAGTATGTGTGAGTGCTACATGTGTGGTGTTGGAGGATGAGTGTGTGTGTGGAAGGGGTGTTGCTGGCGGTGGTGGTGGTGGTGGTGGTGGTGCAAGTTTGTGTTGTTGTTGTCAACTTCTTGTGCCGGCAAGGTCACAGCCAGTATTTGTGAGTGCTACGTGTGTGGTGTTGGAGGATGAGTGTGTGTGTGGAAGGGGTGTTGCTGGCGGTGGTGGTGGTGGTGGTGGTGGTGGTGCAAGTTTGTGTTGTTGTTGTCAACTTCTTGTGCCGGCAAGGTCCCAGCCAGTATGTGTGAGTGCTACGTGTGTGGTGTTGGAGGATGTGTGTGTGTGTGGAAGGGGTGTTGCTGGCGGTGGTGGTGGTGGTGGTGGTGGTGGTGTTGGTGCAAGTTTGTGTTGTTGTTGTCAACTTCTTGTTGCCGGCAAGGTCACAGCAGCCAGTAGTTTGTGAGTTGCTACGTGTGTGGTGTTGGAGGATAAGTGTGTGTGTGAAAGGGGTTTTGCTGGTGGTGGTGGTGGTGGTGATGGTGGCGGTGAAAGTTTGTGTTGTTGTTGTCAACTTCTTGTGCCGGCAAGGTCACAGCCAGTATGTGTGAGTGCTCCGTGTGTGGTGTTGGAGGATGAGTGGTGTGTTGGAAGGGTGTTGCTGGCGTGGTGGTGGTGGTGGTGGTGGTGGTGGCAAGTTTGTGTTGTTGTTTGTCAACTTCTTGTGCCGGCAAGGTCCCAGCCAGTATGTGTGGAGTGCTACGTGTGTGGTGTTGGAGGATGAGTGTGTGTGTGGAAGGGGTGTTGCTGGCGGTGGGTGGTGGTGGTGGTGGTGGTGGTGCAAGTTTGTGTTGTTGTTGTCACTTCTTGTGCCGGCAAGGTCCCAGCCAGTATGTGTGAGTGCTACGTGTGTGGTGTTGGAGGATGAGTGTGTGTGGTGGAAGGGGTGTTGCTGGCGGTGTGGTGGGTGGTGGTGGTGGTGGTGGTGGTGCAAGTTTGTGTTGTTGTCCAACTTCTTGTGCCGGCAAGGTCACAGCCAGTATTTGTGAGTGCTACGTGTGTGGTGTTGGAGGATAAGTGTGTGTGTGAAAGGGGTTTTGCTGGTGGTGGTGGTGGTGGTGGTGATGGTGGCGGTGAAAGTTCGTGTTGTTGTTGTCAACTTCTTTTGCCGGCAAGGTCACAGCCAGTATGTGTGAGTGCTACGTGTGTGGTGTTGGAGGATGAGTGTGTGTGTGGAAGGGGTGTTGCTGGCGGTGGTGGTGGTGGTGGTGGTGGTGGTGCAAGTTTGTGTTGTTGTTGTCAACTTCTTGTGCCGGCAAGGTCACAGCCAGTATGTGTGAGTGCTACGTGTGTGGTGTTGGAGGATGAGTGTGTGTGTGGAAGGGGTGTTGCTGGCGGTGGTGGTGGTGGTGGTGGTGGTGGTGGTGGTGCAAGTTTGTGTTGTTGTCAACTTCTTGTGCCGGCAAGGTCACAGCCAGTATTTGTGAGTGCTACGTGTGTGGTGTTGGAGGATAAGTGTGTGTGTGAAAGGGGTTTTGCTGGTGGTGGTGGTGGTGGTGGTGATGGTGGCGGTGAAAGTTCGTGTTGTTGTTGTCAACTTCTTTTGCCGGCAAGGTCACAGCCAGTATGTGTGAGTGCTACGTGTGTGGTGTTGGAGGATGAGTGGTGTGTGTGGAAGGGGTGTTGCTGGCGGTGGTGGTGGTGGTGGGTGGTGGTGTGCAAGTTTGTGTTGTTTGTTGTCACTTCTTGTTGCCGGCAAGGTCACAGCCAGTATGTGTGAGTGCTACGTGTGTGGTGTTGGAGGATGAGTGTGTGTGTGGAAGGGGTTGGTGGTGGTGGTGGTGGTGGTGGTGGTGCAGTTTGTGTTGTTGGTGTCAACTTCTTGTGCCGGCAAGGTCACAGGCCAGTATGTGTGAGTGATACGTGGTGGTGGTGTTGGAGGATGAGGGTGTGGTGTGGAAGGGGTGTTGCTGGTGGTGGTGGTGGTGGTGGTGGTGGTGGTGCAAGTTTGTGGTTGTTGTTGTCAACTTCTGTTGCCGGCAAGGTCCCAGCCAGTATGTGTGAGTGCTACGTGTGTGGTGTTGGAGGATGAGTGTGTGTGTGGAAGGGGTGTTGCTGGCGGTGGTGGTGGTGGTGGTGGTGCCAGGTCGAGTTGCTTTTGCCAACTTCTTGTGCCCGCAAGGTCACAGTCAGTATGTGTAAGTGCTACGTGTGTGGCGTTGGAGGATGAGTGTGTGTGTGGAAGGGGTGTTGCTGGCGGTGGTGGTGGTGGTAGTGGTGATGGTGGTGGTGCAAGTTTGTGTTGTTGTTGTCAACTTCTTGTGCCGGTAAGGTCACAGCCAGTATGTGTGAGTGCTACGTGTGGGGTTGGAGGATTAGGTTGGGGATGAGTATGTGGTGAAGGGGTTGTGGGTGTGTTGCTGGCGGTAGTGGGGATGGTGGGGTCGGTGCAAGTTGTGTTGTGTTGTCAACTTCTTGTGCCGGCCAAGGTCACAGCAGTAATGTGCTGAGGGCTACGTGGTGCGTTGGAGGGAATGAGGGTGTGTGTGGAGGGGTGTTGCTAGCGGTGGTGGGTTGGGGGTAGTGGTGATGGTGGTGGTGACCCGTTGTGTTGTTGTTGTCAACTTCTTGTGCCGGCAAGGTCACAGCCAGTATGTGTGAGTGCTACGTGTGTGGCGTTGGAGGATGAGTGTGTGTGTGGAAGGGGTGTTGCTGGCGGTGGTGGTGGTGGTAGTGGTGATGGTGGTGGTGCAAGTTTGTGTTGTTGTCAACTTCTTTTGCCGGCAAGGTCACAGCCAGTATGTGTGAGTGCTATGTGTGTGGCGTTGGAGGATGAAGTGTGTGTGTGAAGGGTGTTGCGGCGCGGTGGTGGTTTGTGGTGTGCGTGATGGTGGTGGTGCAAGTTTGTGTTGTTGTTGTCAACTTCTTGTGCCGGCAAGGTCACAGCCAGTATGTGTGAGTGCTACGTGTGTGGCGTTGGAGGATGAGTGTGTGTGTGGAAGGGGTGTTGCTGGCGGTGGTGGTGGTGGTGGTGGTGGTGCAAGTATGTATTGCTGTTGTCAACTTCTTGTCCCGGCAAGTTCAAATGATACCAATGTGACCTGAACTCTAGACGGTCTGCCTCCCCACTGAGCTGATTCCAATGTGTCCTGAACCCTAGACAACCTGTCTCCCTATGAAATGATAAAAGAGATCTGAAAAATCAAATTATTCCCTTGGGACCTGAACTCAAAGACGGTTGCCTCCCCACTGAGCTGATTCCGATGTGTCCTGAACCCTAGACAACCTGTCTCCCTATTGAGCTGATTACAATGAGATCTGAAACAATCAAATTATTCCATTGTGACCTGAACTCTAGACGGTCTGCCTCCCCACTGAGCTGATTCCAATGTGTCCTGAACCCTAGACAACCTGTCTCCCTATTGAGCTGATTACAATGAGATCTGAAACAATCAAATTATTCCATTGTGACCTGAACTCTAGACGGTCTGCCTCCCCACTGAGCTGATTCCAATGCAACCTGAACCCTAGACGGCCTTCCTCCCCACTGAGCTGATTCACAAGGGGTATGAACCCTAGACCAATCTGTATTACTGTTGAGCTGTTCCAAGAGATGCTGAAAAAACATCAAATTATTCCATGGTGACCGAAACTCTAGACGCCTCTGCCCCCCATGAGGCTGATTCAATGCACCCTGAACCCTACTAAAAATAAATCCAGCAACAATTGTCCTGAGAACCCTGAGACAGAAACCATGTCGTCCCATATCTTGATCTTATTACAATGAGATCTGAAACAATCAAATTATTCCATTGTGACCTGAACTCTAGACGGTCTGCCTCCCCACTGAGCTGATTCCAATGTGTCCTGAACCCTAGACAATCTGCATCCCTGTTGAGCTGATTACAATGCGATCTGAAACAATCAATTCTTCGCATTGTGTTGACCGTGTAACCCTAGACAAACCGGCTTCCCTGTGTAGCCTTCCGGATGCTTATGTTTTTTTGGGGGAATGGCCTTTCCCCAGACTCCGCCGCTTTCCCTCCCCAAAGACTCTCCCTTCCCTCTTCAAAACAAAGAGGGATTCGAGCTGGAGAGAAGAGGTTAGTGCCCAGGGTGTTGTGTGTGTGTGGTGGGTGGTGGGTGGGGGTGAGGTGAGTGGCCTAGGGTTGGTGTGCGAGGGAGCAGTTTGTTGTGGTGTGTTGTGTGTGGTGGTGTGTGGGTAGCATGTGTCTAAGAGGTTAGTTCCCAGGGGGATGGAGGGGGTGGGGGGGGGTAAGATTTGGTATTCCCCCTGGTCTGTGACAGTACAGTACAACATTGTTCATCCTAAAATATGTGATATTCCCGACCGCTGGACAATGACAGTAACAGTACAATGGCTCTCATCATAGAAATATTTGCTATTCCCACCACTGACATGCAGTCAACAGTACCATACATTGTTCTACCTAAAATGTTTGATATTCCACCCTGGGACATCTGACATACAGTAAAATTTGTTTTCACTCCTGGAAAGTCACCCAATAACAGATACAATGTCCCAGGCATCCAAATACAACTGTTCAATAGCAATACAATATACAATACAATACGATACAATACAATATGATACAGTACAGTACAGCGCAATAAAATACAATAAGATACAGCACAATACAATACAATACAATATGATACAGTACAGTACAGCGCAATACAATACAATACAGCACAATCTCATCCACCTTGAAAGACCCCTCTCTTCACCCACCCATTCTTCCGCATGTATGTATGCATGTATGTATGTTACAGTCCAGGGGTATGTCAAATAGGCCATAAGGACTTGCCCAGCCATGACAGGAAAAGCTAAACATAAAACGCATTGATGAACTAACCCACTTACTAACTAACCCACTTACTAACTAACCCACTTACTAACTAACCCACTTACTAACTAACCCACTTACGAACTAACCCACTTACGAACTAACCCACTTTACGGACTTACCCAGCTTACGACTACCCACTTACTACCTAACACCACTTACGAACCACCCACTTACTCAACTAACCCTTATGCAACTACCCACTTACGAAGTAACCCACTTCTACTAACTCCCCTTTACTAACTAACCCACTTACGAACTAACCCACTTACGAACTAACCCACTTACGAACTAACCCACTTACGAACTAACCCACTTACGAACTAACCCACTTACGAACTAACCCACTTACGAACTAACCCACTTACGAACTAACCCACTTACGAACTAACCCACTTACGAACTAACCCACTTACGAACTAACCCACTTACGAACTAACCCACTTACTAACTAACCCACTTACTAACTAACCCACTTACGAACTAACCCACTTACGAACTAACCCACTTACTAACTAACCCACTTACGAACTAACCCACTTACGAACTAACCCACTTACGAACTAACCCCCTTTAACAACTACACCTCCCTTACGACTCTAACCCCCTTACGAACTAACCCACTACGAACTAAACCCGCTTTCCGAACTAAACAACCACTTACGAACTCACCACGTCATACGAACTCACCCACTTACGAACTAACCCACTTACGAACTAACCCACTACTAACTACCCACTTACCGAACTAACCCCTTACGAACTAACCCACTTCCGAACTAACCCTCTTACGACGCTCACCCACTACGAACTAACCCACTTATTAACTAACCCACTTATAAACTAACCCCTTACTAACTAACCCCCCTTACTATAACTAACCCACATACAACTAAACCACTACTTACTAAGCCACTTAACTACTAACCCCTACGAACTAACCCACTTAACAACTAACCCACTTTACGAACTAACCACTTATACGAACTAACCCCGCTTACGACTAACCCCCTACGAACTAACCCACTACTAACTAACCCCACTTACGAACAAACCCACTTACGAACCTAACACGCTTAACGCACTAACCCACTTACGACTCACCCACGTACGAACACCCCTTCACGAACTAACCCACCGTTTCTAACTAACCCCCCTTACCGAACTAACCCTCTTACACTCACCCACTTACGAACTACCCACTTACAACTACCCACTTACAACTACCCACTTACGTAACTAACCACTTACTACTAACCCCCTTACTAACTAACCAACTTACGAACATAAACTACCCTCTATTAACTAACCCCACTATCGAACTAACCCACTTACTAACTAACCCACTACAACTAGCCCACTACTAACTAACCCCTTTCGACTAACCCCCTTACTAACTAACCCACTTAACAACTAACCCAACTTACGAACTAACCCCTTACGAACTAACCACTTACTAACTAACCCACTTACTCATACTAACCCACATTACTAACTAAGCCCCTTACGACTACCCCTTACGACTACCCACTTACGAACTAACCCCTACGAACTAAATAACCCACTTAACTCATCAAACCCCCTTACGACCTACCCCACTTACACGAAACCCACTTAACGACAAGCACTAACCCACTTACCAAACTAACCCACTTACGAACCACCTCTTACGAACAGAACCCACTTACGAACTAACCCACTTACGAACTAACCCACTTACGAACTAACCCACTTACGAACTAACCCACTTACGAACTAACCCACTTACGAACTAACCCACTTACGAACTAACCCACTTACGAACTAACCCACTTACGAACTAACCCACTATGACTAACCACTTACAACTAACCCCTGCTAACCACTTACTAACTAACCCCCCTTACTAACTAACCCACTACCGAACTACCTCAAAACCACTTACTAACTAAGAAGCCACGTACTACTCACCCTTACACTAACCCACTTACGAACTTAACCCACTTACGAACTAACCCCACGTCTAACTACCCACTTACAAACTACCCCTTACAAACGAACCCACTTAACTAACTAACCCACTTACGACTACCCATGCTTACGAACTAACCCACTACGACCTAACCACTTACAACTAACGCCCACTTAACGAACTACCCACTTACAACTAACCCACTTACTACTACCCCACTTGCTAACAAACCCACTTCGAACTAACCCACTACGACTAACCCCCGTTACTTACGACTACCCACTTACGCACTAACCCACTTACGAACTAACCACTTTACGAACTAACCCACTTTCGACTAACCCCACTTACAACTAACCCTTACACCTAACCCACTACGAAACTAACCCCTTACGACTAACCACTTACGGACTAACCCACTTAACCTAACTAACCCACTGTACTAACTAACCCCTTACGAACTACCCCTTACAGACTAACCCACTTATTGAACTACCCCACTTACGAACTAACCCACTACTAATACCCCTTACGAACTAAACCCCTTCCAACTACCCACTTAACGAACTACCCACTTAACGAACTAACCCCCTTACTAACTAACCACGTTACGAACTAACCAACTTAACCACTGACCCCACGTACGACAACCACTTCCTAACAACTAACGCCCCTTCTAACCCACTTATGCCTAGGTCTCTGGCTCGAACATTGTCAGGCTTAAGCCAACTTGGTGTTTTTGGCAACGATAAAGGCGGAGATGGACCGGCTTCGGTGTGGACTCAGGTGAGTTGGTTGGTTGGTTTGTTGGTTGGTATGTGTGTTTGTGTGTGTGAGGTGGACAGGCTTCGGTCTGGACTCAGGTGAGTTGGTTGGTTGGTTGGTTGGTATGTGTGTGTGTGTGTGTGTGTGAGGTGGACAGGCTTCGGTGTGGACTCAGGTGAGTTCGTTTGGTTAGTTGGTTGGTATGTGTGTGTGTATCTGTGTGTGTGTATGAGGTGGACAGGCTTCGGTGTGGACTCAGGTGAGTTGGTTGGTGGTTTGTATGTTGTGTGAGTGAGAGGCTTCCGGTGGCCTCATGTGAGTTGGTTGTTGTGGTATGTGTGTGTGTGTGTGTGAGTTCGACAGGCTTCGGTGTGTGGTACCTCATGTGAGTTGGTTGGTTATTTGGTTTTGGTAATGATTGTGAGGTTGCAGCTTCGGTGTGGACTCAGGTGAGTTGGTTGGTTGGTTGGTATGTGTGTGAGGCGGACAGGCTTCGGTGTGGACTCAGGTGAGTTGGTTGGTGGTTGGTTGGTATGTGTGTGTGGTGGACAGGCTTCAGTCTGGACTCAGATGAGTTGGTTGGTTGGTTGGTTGGTGTGTGTGAGGTGGACAGGCTTCGGTGTGGACTCAGGTGAGTTGTTGGTCTGGTTGTTGTATGGTGGTGTGGTGAGGTGGACGGCTTTGGAGTGGACTCAGTGAGTGGTTTGGCTTGGTTGGTGTGTGAGGTGTGTGTGTGTGGGTTATGTGGACAGGCTTCGTGTGGCTCAGTGAGTTGGTTGTTGGTTGTATGGTGTGGTGCGTAGAGTGGACAGCCTTCGGTTTGACTCAGTGAGTGGTTGGTTGTTGGTATGTTGTGTGTGTGTGAGGTGACAGTCTTCGGTGTGGATCAGGTTGAGTTGGTTGTTGGTTGATATGTTGTGTGTGTTGTGTTGAAGAAGGTGGACAGCCTCGGTGTGGACTCAGGTGAGTTGGTTGGTTGGTTGGTTGGTATATGTGTGTGTGTGAGGTGGACAGGCTTCGGTGTGGACTCAGGTGAGTTGGTTGGTTGGTATGTGTGTGAGGTGGACAGGCTTCAGTCTGGACTCAGATGAGTTGGATGGTTGGTTGGTTGGTGTGATTGTGAGGTGGACAGGCTTTTCGTGGTGGACTCCGTGGAGTTGGTTGGTGGTTGGTGGGTCTGGTGTGTGTGAGGTGGACAGGTTCGTCTTTACTCAGGTGAGTTGGTGGTTGTTGTATGTGTGGTGTGTGAGGTTGGACGTGCTTTCGGTGGTGGACTCAGTGAGTTGGTTTGGTTGGTTGGTGATCTGTTGTAGGTGTGTGTTGTGAGGTTTAGCCATTCTTTCGGTGTTGACCAGTTGAGTTGGGTGTTTGTATTGTGTGTGTGTGTGTGAGATGGACAGGCTTCGGTGTGGACTCAGGTGAGTTGGTTGGTTGGTTGGTATGTGCGTGTGTGTGTGTGTGTGAGGTGAACAGGCTTCGGTCTGAACTCAGGTGAGTTAGCCATCTATGTCTATCTATATCAATTTATGTCTATGTCTATGTATGTAGATAGATCTAGATATCTAGATATAGATAGGTAGATGGAGATAGATAGATAATTAGATAGATAGATATCGTCCGATTGCTTAGAAACTCGTTGCCAGCTAATTGTTTGTATTTATCAACCCCTCAAACCTCACACCTCACCCTTAAACCCCTCACCAGTGTTTTTATTTAGTTGGGTTGGCTTGGCTTGGTTCCTTGCGCTAGCCCTAGACTCTAGGACCCAACCCATTGAAACCCTTAAACCCCTCACCAGTGTTTTTTTATTTCAGATTTCTGTAGTCCAGGTTAAGTAGCTACTTGGGCTACTCAACCCTGCTTTCAGCACAGTTGATTAGCCATCACATGGCGCAGCGCAAAACCTGAGGGGGTCGGGGGAACATGTCCCTACCGGGGGGGACGGGGGTGGAAACATTTCTACGGAATGGGGACGGAGTGGCGACGCGTAGTCCAAAAAGAACACTGCCCCTAACCCCCCTCCCTAAACACCTTCACCCTCACCCCTGACCCCTCCCACTAAACATCCTACCCCCTCACCCCTAAACACCTCACCCCTCACCCCTAAACACCTCCCACCTAAACACCTCACCCCTCACCCCTAAACACCTCACCCCTCACCCCTAAACACCTCCCACCTAAACACCTCACC
Source organism: Chlamydomonas sp. ICE-L (assembly GCA_013435795.1). Lineage (NCBI taxonomy): Eukaryota > Viridiplantae > Chlorophyta > Chlorophyceae > Chlamydomonadales > Chlamydomonadaceae > Chlamydomonas > Chlamydomonas sp. ICE-L. Next base: position 727,938 of record JACBWV010000252.1, read on the forward strand.
CCTCACCCCTAACACCTCTCACCTAAACACCTCACGCCTCACCCCTAAACACCTCATCACCCTCACGCCCTAACACCTCCATCCCTAACACCTCACACCCATCACCCCTAAAGCACCACCTCACCCTCACCCCTACCTACTCCCACTAAACACCTCACACCTCACCTCTAAACACCTCACCCCTCACCCCTAAACACCTCACACCAACGCTTCACCCGCTCATCTCCCTAAACCCTCACCCCTCACCCTCACCCCTAACACCTCACCCTAAACACCTCACAGCCTCGCCCTAAACACTCCCCCTACACCTCCCCCTCAATGACCGTCCTGGTGACAAGGAACACCCGCAACTGGATTCGCAGTCCAGTGATGTTGGCTTCGGAGCTGCTGCAGTACGTCTTTATCAGTACCTTCGTAGGCCTGATGTACTGCAAATTCACTGACAGTTTGACCAACGGCATCTTCGACAGGTGTGAAACAGTGGGTGTGATAAATGGGGTATGATAAATGGGTGTGGAAATGGGTGTGAAACGATTGCGTAGCCTTAATGTACGCCGAATGTGTCCTGGACAGCTTGACCACGGCATCTTTGGACAGGTGGGAAAGGGGATGTGATAAATGGCTTCGCGCCCACACCCCTTGTAGGCCTCATGCACTGCTGCCAATTGTCTGACAGCCAATTATCTGACAGCTTGACCAACGGCATCGTTGACAGGTGTGAAATAGTTGGGTGCATTAGACCTCATGCACTGCCAATTGTAGTCCTCGTGTACTGCTGCCAATTCACTGTCATGTCAGTCACCCCCTCCTTCACCACCATCCTACACCCCTCATCCAGCCCTCTCCCCCACCTACCTCACCCTCAACCACCTAACCACCTCAACCTCCTCCACCACCATTCCTTTCCTCCTTCCCCCCCTCTCTTACATACCACCTCTCCCCTCCCTCCTCCCCCCCCCCCCCCCCCCCTCACCCTCAACCACCATCACACCACCACCCCTCACCCTCCTCCACCACCATCCTTTCCCCCCTCATCCTACACCCCTCATCCACCCCTCTCCCCCACCTACCTCACCCTCAACCACCTCAACCACCTCAACCTCCTCCACAACCATCCTTTCCCCCCTCCATCCTGTAACCCACCTACGTCCACCCCTCTCCCCCCCGTACCGCACCTCAACCACCTCAACACACCTCAACCTCCTTTCACCACCATCATTCCCCCCTCATCCTACACCCCCCTCATCCAGCCCTCTCCCCCACCCATCCCTCAACCCTCAAACCACCTCAACCTCCTCACCTCCTTCACCACCATCATTCCCCCCCTCATCCTACACCCCTCATCCAGCCCTCTCCCCCACCTACCTCACCCTCAACCACCTCAACCACCTCAACTTCCTTCACCACCATCATTCCCCTCTCATCCTACACCCCTCATCCAGCCCTCTCCCCCACCTACCTCACCCTCAACCACTACCACCTCAACTCCTCCACCACCATCTTCCCCTCTCATCCTACACATACCCCGTCCTCCAGCCCTCCTCCCCCACCCCACCTACCTCAACCCTCAACCACCTCACCCACCTCACCTCCTTCACCACATCCTTTCCCCCCTCATCCTACACCCTCATCCACCCCTCTCCCCCACCTCCTCCTCCCCCTCAACCACCTCACCAACACCTCACCTCCTCCACCACAGCCTTGCCCCCCTCTCCTGCACTCTCATCCTGTACCCCTCACCACCTCATCTACCCCTTCATCCGCCACTCCTCATCCCCCTCACCCTCACCCCCCCCTCACCACCCCCTCCCCCCCCCCCCCTCATCCACCCCCCACACCACCTCCCTCACCCCCCACACCAACGCAACAGCCAGTATCTTGTTTTCTTTCTGCTGTCATGTATTTCATTTCACCCTCCTCACGCCGACATGCACCCCTCACCACCCCTCCTACCACCCCACCCCTCACCCCCACCGCAACTCTCATCCAACCCCTCCCCTCACCTTTCCACAGCCCCCACAAACTGCAGGATGGCCTGCATCTGGTTTGCTTTTTGGCCGTCATTGCCCTTTCACCCCCTTCCTACACCGCCAACCATCTGCTCACCCACCCCCTCACCCAACCCTCACCCTCCCTCCGGCTCCCCTCAGCCCACCCCTCGCCCCCCCACACACCCCTCTCGCCCTCACCTCCCTCATGCCCCCCCACAATGCACTGTATCTGGTTTGGCTTCGCCGCATGTCCTTCACCCCTTGTACATCTGCCGCCACCCCTCACCCCCCTCACCTCAACCTCCCTCAAACGCCCCCACATAACCAGGACAGCCTGTATCTGTTTGCTTTTGCCGTCATGTCTTTCACCCCCCCTGCACTCTGCCGACACCACTCACCCACTCCTCCCCCACCCCCCTCATCCACCCCTCCCCCTCACCTTCCTCACGCCCCCAGAAAAAAAGAAAAAAACCACAAACTGCAGGATGGCCTTCATATGGTTTGCTTTTGCCGTCATGTCCTTCACCCCCTCCTACATCGCCAGCACCTCCTGGGACAAGGAGCGCGGCCTACTCAAGCCCTGACACCCCCACACACCCCCCTCACCCCCCTCACCCACCCCTCACCCTCACCTCCCACAAATCCTCCACAATGGGCTCATCTCATCAGGACTGCCTGCATCTGGTTTGCTTTTGACGTCATGTCCTTCCACCTCCACACCCGCCACGCTCCTGGGACAAGGACGCTGGCCTCCTCAAGGCCTGACCCCCTCCCACACCCCCCTCACCCCACACCCCCCTCACCCACCTCACCCCCTCTCACCCTCCTCGCCGCAAATCCTCCACACGTGGGCTCATCTCTCAGGAACTTGCCTGCTCTGGTTTTGCTTTTTGCGTAATGTATTCACACCAGACCCTCCTACAAAACAAAACACCCCTCCTACAAATCAACCCGCCGCCAACCATCCTGGACCAAAGAGCGGCGGACTGCTTAGATGGAGCTCCACCATCAGCACAATTGGGTCTGGACATCTTTATCTACCACCCATTGCAACGTACTACGGATGTACTTTCTTCCGCTCTACTGCAGTACATTTGTCTCTTTGTATCTATCATAGTAATTATATCCTTGGGGCTGCTTCTTCTCATTCTTCCCGCTCACTGCAGTACCTTGAGCGTCATCTCTGTATCTATCCGGTAAGTAATATCTTGGGGGGGATGCTGTAACTTCTCATTTCTCCCGCTCACTGCAGTACAGTGCGTCATCTCTGTATCTATCATGTAAGTATATCCTTGGGGGCTGCTGTACTTCTCCCGCTCACTGCAGTACAGTGCGTCATCTCTGTATCTATCATGTAAGTATATCCTTGGGGACTGCTGTACTTCTCCCGCTCACTGCCGTACAGTGCGTCATCTTTGTATCAATCATGTAAGTATTTCGTTGGGGACTGCTGTTTTGAAATGCATCCAATTCACGTAAATACAATGAAATTTGATTATATTAAATTCAAATAAAAAAAAGTAACTGAAATTACATTAAATCAAATTAAATTGATTATAAATTAATTGAAATCAATTCAATTCAGGAATCAGATAATTTGATTTGGGAAGCTCCTCCAGGCGCCCTTATTTGCATTGGGGACTTTTGTTTTGACCTGTCCATGTTGATCAGATAACAAGTTCTATGCAGCGTCGCCTGCAACGCTAAAATATGGCAAAGAGTGATCGCGACGGAGCGACAAATGGCAATTGAAGCGAGTTAGTTACAAGACCGTTGGCTGACGTGTCAGGCTTCATCGCGGTCAGACTGATGGTCGGTCGGTCAGTCGGACGGACAAATGGGTAACCCTGAGGGCTCCCACCCCTCAGAAGGGGGGGGGCTCCGCCAAAACATATATGAGTGTACAAGATCTATGCAGCGTCGCAAGCGACGCGGAAAATTGACTGAGTTTGTTGGCAACAGAACGACAAGTGGCATGGAGATGGAGCTGACCGAAGCCAGTTAGCTAGCAACATTGGCTGCTGATGTGTTCAGAGTCAACTTTCCACGTCTATTCCATACAGTTTGTCTGATTGTTGTCGGTCAAGCCATTAGTTACAACAGTTGGTGCTGATGGTGTCATGTTTCTTTCATAGGGCCTTCAGTTATTACACCTTACAGTTTGCGGCTTGATTTTTGTCAGTCAAAGCCATTAGTTACAACAGTTGTGCTGATTGTGTCAGGTCAAGCCCGTTAGTTACTGAACAGTATGTGCTGATGTGTCCGGTCAATCCAGTTAGGGTTACTCATTAGCAGTTTCTGTCTTGATTGGTCGTCAGTCAAGGCCAGTTTATTGTTTCACAACAACAGTTGGGCTGATGTGTCAGGTCACGCCAGTTAGTTTACATCATGTTACTGGCTGATGGTATGGATCTTCTCAGTTCCACGCCCATGTTGAGTTCAACAGTTTGGCTGAGTCGTCTCAGTCTTGTTTCCTAGGGCTCCAGTTCCTTCTTATTTACTCTCCATGTTCTTGTGGGTGGTCCCTAGATGTTGTACTTCACCCAGTCTCGCGTTCAGCCACCAGTTGAGTTACAACATTGGCTGATGTGTCCGGGTCCAACTGCCATGTTAGTACAACAGTTGGCTGATGTGTCAGTTGTAGCCAGTTAGCTTACAAATCTTGGCTTATGTGTCAGGTCAGCCATTAGTTCCAAACAGTTGAGCTGATGTTGGTCATGTCAAGCCAGTTATTTTACAACGTTGGCTGTTGGTCAGGGTCAGCCAGTTAGTTTACAACAGTTGGCTGATAGTGTCTGTCAGGTCAAGCAAGTTAGTTTTCCAACCAGTTGGCTGATTTGGTCGGTCAAGCCTTATAGTTACCACAGTTGGCTGATGTGTCAGGTGGTCAAGCCAGTTAGTTCAAACAGTTGGCTGATTGGCAGGGCAAGCCAGTTTATTTTACAACAGTTGCTGATGTGTCAGGTCAAACAAGCCTGTTAGTGACAACACAAAGCATTGGCGGATGTGGTCGGTCCAAGCCATATTACACAGTGGCTGAGGTGCAGTTCACAGCCAGTCAGTTTACAACAGTTTGGCTGATGTTTCAGGTCAAAAGCCGGTTTGGGTACAACAGTTTGGCTGATGTGTCCCGTCAAGCCAGGTTAGTACAACAAACGCTTGGGCTGAGGTGTCAGGTTCAAGCAGTTACGTTTACACGGTTTGGCTATGTGTCGGTTCCACGCCATTAGTTACAACCGTTGGCTGATGTATCAGTCAAGCCAGTTTGTTTACAATCATTGGCTGATGTGGTCAGATCACGCCAGTTAGTTTCAACAGTTGGCTGATGTGGTCGGTCCAAGCCAGTAGTTTCCAACAGATTTGGCTGATGTGTCAGTCAGCCAGTTAGTTTACAAACAGTTTGGCTGATTGTGTCAGGTCAAGCTCAGTTAGTTTTACCACAGTTGGCTGATGGTCAGTCACGCCAGTGAGTTGACAAACAGTGTGGCTGTGTTCAGGTCAACAGCCAGTTAGTTACAGGCAGTTGGCTATGGGTCAGTGTGCAACCCAGTGTTAGTTTACAACACGTTGGCTGATGTGTACAGGTCAAGCCATTAGTTACACAGTTGGCTGATTGTCAGGGTCACCCAGTTTAGTTACAAACAGTTGGGCTGAGGTGTCAGGTTCCACCCAGTTAGTGACAACAGTTGGCTGATGTGTCAGGTCAAGCCAGTTAGTTACAACCTGTGGGCTTATGTTGCCAGGTCACGCCAGTTGTTACAACAGGGGCTGATGTGGTCCAGGTCAAGCCAGTTAATTACAAACAGTTTGCCTTGATGTGTCAGGAGTACACGCCAGTTAGTTACAACAGTTTTGGCTGATGTATCAGAGTCAACCAGTTAGTTACAACAACATGGCTGATGGGTCCGGTCGAGCCAAGTTAGTTCCGAACAAACAGTTTGCTGAGTATCAGGTCCAAGCCATTAGTTACCAACAGTTGGCTTGATGTTCAGTTCAACCAGTTAGTTTACAACAGTTGGCTGATGTGTCAGGTCAAGCCAGTTAGTTACAACAGTTGGCTGATGTGTCAGGTCAAGCCAGTTAGTTACAACAGTTGGCTGATGTGTCAGGTCAAGCCAGTTAGTTACAACAGTTGGCTGATGTGTCAGGTCAAGCAGTTAAGTTAAACCGTTTGGCTTGTTAATCAGGGTCAAGCCAAGTTGGTTCAACAATGGCGATGTATCAAGGTCACGCCGTTATTGCAACATTTGGCTTGATGTGTCAGGTCAAGCCCTGTTAGTTCAACAGTTGGCTGAGGTGGTCGTCAGGCCAGTTGTTACCACAGTTGGCTGATGTATCAGGTCAAGCCAGTTAGTTACAACAATTGGCTGATGTATCAGGTCAAGCCAGTTAGTTACAACAGTTGGCTGATGTGTCAGGTCAAGCCAGTTAGTTACAACAGTTGGCTGATGTGTCAGGTCAAGCCTTAGTTAATTCTCATATGGCTGATTGTCAAGGGTCACGGCAGTTTTTACAACAACAGTTGGCTGAGTATCAGTCAACCAGTTAGTTCCACAGTCTGCTGATGTATCAGGTCAAGCCCAGTTAGTTACAAAAAGTTGCGATGTCTTCCGGTCAAGCCATTTAGGTACGACCAGTTGCTGATGTGTCAGGTCAAGCCAGTTAGTTACAACAGTTGGCTGATGTATCAGGTCAAGCCAGTTAGTTACAACAGTTGGCTGATGTGTCAGGTCAAGCCAGTTAGTTACAACAGTTGGCTGATGTGTCAGGTCAAGCCAGTTAGTTACGACATTGCTGATATCAGGTCCAGCCATTAGTACAACAACAGTTGGCTGATGTGTCAGGTCAAGCCAGTTAGTTACAACAGTTGGCTGATGTGTCAGGTCAAGCCAGTTAGTTACAACAGTTGGCTGGATGTTGCAGTCAAGCCAGTTAGTTTACAAACAGTGCTGATGTATCAGGTCAAGGCCAGTTAGTGACAACAGGTGGCTGAAGTGTCAGGGCAACCATTTTAGTTTACAAGAGTTGGCTGGATTTGTCAGGTCAGCCAGTTATTACACAGGTTGGCTGATGTTGGGCAGGTCAAGCTTAGTTACAAACGTGGCTGATGTGTCAGGATCAAGCCGTTAGTTACAACAGTTGGCGGATGTGTCAGGACAAGCCAGTGAGTTTTCCACAGTTGGCTGATGGTCAGGTTCAAGCCAGTTTTACAACAAGTGGCTGTTGTCTCAGTCAAGCCATTAGTTATCACCCGTTGCTATGTATCAAGGACAAACCTGTTGTTCAACAGTTGCTGATGTTTCAGGTCAAGCCCGTTAGTTCACAACATGTGCTGATGTGTCAGGTCAAGCCAGTTAGTTACAACAGTTGGCTGATGTATCAGGTCAAGCCAGTTAGTTACAACAGTTGGCTGATGTGTCAGGTCAAGCCAGTTAGTTACAACAGTTGGCTGATGTGTCAGGTCAAGCCAGTTAGTTACAACAGTTGGCTGATGTGTCAGGTCAAGCCAGTTAGTTACAACAGTTGGCTGATGTATCAGGTCAAGCCAGTTAGTTACAACAATTGGCTGATGTAGCAGGTCCAGCCAGTAAGTTACAACAGTTGGCTGATGTGTCAGGTCAAGCCTGTTCGTTACAACAGTTGGCTGATGTGTCAGGTCAAGCCAGTTAGTTACAACAGTTGGCGGATTGTCGGGATCACGCCAGTTAGTTACAACAGTTTGGCTATGTATCAGGTCAATTAAGCCTGTTACAACAGTTGCTGTTGTCAGGGTCAACCATTTTTTACCAACAAAGCCAGTTTTTAGTTCCCAACAGTTGGCTGAGTGTCAGGTCACGCGTTAGTTACAAACAGTTGGGATTATCAGGTTCAAGCCAGTAGTTACAACAGTTGGTGGGATTTTTGGGTTTCAGGTCAAGCCCAAGGTAGTTCCACAGTTGGTGATGAGTGTCAGTTCAAGCATTAGCGGGTTTACCACCCCCCCACACCCACAGCTGATCACACACCTGTGTACAGGTCCACGCCAGTTATACACGTATGCCACACCTCTGAGCGACCCCCCCCCTGACCGCTTATCCGGTGAGTGGCAGTTATTACACAGTTGGCTGATGTGTCAGGTCACGCCAGTTAGTTACAACAGTTGGCTGATGTATCAGGTCAAGCCAGTTAGTTTACAACGTGGCTTGCTCTTTCTCTTTTGCTTTTTCTGTCAGGCCGACCCACCCCCCAGTCTTTTTGAGGTAAACAGTCGGCTGATGTGTCAGGCTTCAATGTTTCGGTTGGTTGGTTGTGTTTTGACCTGTCCATGTTGATAAAATAACAAGTTCTAGGCAACGTCGCCTGAGAAGCTAAAAAAAGTGGTGGGAGAGAGAGAGGAGAGATCGCGACCGGAGCGGCAGGGGGCACGGACGCAAGTTAGTACAAGACTGTTGCTGACTGTGTCAGGCGTAAAGTTCGATGGTCGGGTCGGTCGGTTGGACAAACGGACATTGGGGTAACCCTGGGGGCTCCCGCCCTCCAGAAGGGGGGGCTCTGCCAAAATAATGAGAGTATGTGTGTCCGTCACACTACTGCATTTTCAGGTTTCAATTCAAAGCACATAAAAACAGCACATTTATACCATATACGAATTATAAGACTGGTTCATACAAGTCAGATTGTCATGAGAGCACATATGAGCCTTGCAATTCAAGAAAATGAGCTAAGTTAGGGGGAATAGGGAGACAGGACCAGCAGCAGCAGCAGCCCACCTGCCCGTACAAGGGCCTCATGTTGGTCTTGACCAGTGTAGAACGCACTCCAAACACACAGCTTCCAATCACTGACTACTCGCCCACCTGCCCGTACAAGGGCCTCATTTTGGTTTTGAACAGGTAAAATACAATCCAAACAGCACTGTTAGCCAATCACTGTCTACGCACCAACCTGCTCATACAAGGGCCTCGTGTTGGTCTTCACCAGGTCAAACGTCCACTCCTTCAAGTGTGGGGGTAGAGTCTGTGCAATCCAAGTTTTGAATGTAAACAGAAGAGCGTAGCTTAGGGTTCAAATGGCCTGCTACGGTTAAACTTCGGGTTTAAACCTGAAATGGTTAAACTTAGGTTTTACAACTGCAAATGGTTTTAACCTTAGGGGATTAACCTTTCGCTCCAGTTTCCATAAGGGGGACCAGAGGGAGGGGGGTGGGGCGGGGGGGGGACTAGAAAGAGAGAGGGGGGGGATGAAAGGAGAGATGAAAGACGAATAGAGAAGCAGCCAGAAAGCTAGTGGAAAGACGAAGAGGAAGGGAGAGGAATAGAGTACAGTACGCAGATAAGAGATGACAGAAGGAGAGTAAGTAATTAATACTAAGAGAAGAAGTTACAGACTGAAGATAAAGATACAGCTAATATAATATATTACATACTAATATAATATATTACATACTAATGTAAAATGTATAATATATTAAATACTAATCTAATATATTAAATACTTATACAATATATAAATAGTGAATCAAATGTTTATCAACTAAAACCAAAAACTGCCCCCCCCCCCCCCCCCCCCCCCCCCCACACCCGAATACTGGCAGTCCTCCTCTTCATCACCATCATCATCCTCACTGTTACTGTTGCTGTTGCTGCTCACTACCCTGTGCCGGTACTTCCTTCTGCGGCTTCCAGACAGAAGCCGGAAAGTTCTTTCTCTTCATTGCTGTCCTTGCCATCCCCATCTCCTCCTCACTTTTGTGTTGCTGCTCACTACCCCGTGCAGGTACTTCTTTTGTGGCTTCCAGACAGATGCCGGCAAGTTCTTTCTCTTCATCGCCGTCCTTGCCATGTTCCAAATTGTCTCTGAAGGCATTGGACTTGTGTGCGCCATCCTCACCAAGACGGCGACCTTCGCCATCGTCATCCTCACCTTTGTCCTGCTGCTCATTCTGAGCTTCAGTGGCTTCCTGGTATCCAATGTAAGTCAGGTTTTTGCATAGTATTAGAATGTACTTCTACAGTCCAGGGGTAGCCAAATTGTCTCTGAAGGCATTGGCCTCGTGTGCGCCATCCTCACCAAGACAGCTACCTTTGCCATATTCATCCTCACCTTTGTGCTGCTGCACATTCTGAGCTTCAGTGGCTTTCTTGTTCCTAATGTAAGTTGGATTGTTATATCAACAATATGAGAAGTATGGATACAATATTTAATATAGTATACCGTATACCGGTATAGTATTTAGGAGAAGTATGTACTTTTACAGTCCAGGGGTAGCCAAATAGGCCAAGGGGACTCGTGTGCACCATCCTAACCAAGACGGCGACCTTTGCTATCGTCAGCCTCACTTTTGTGCTGCTGCTCATTCTGAGCTTCAGTGGCTTTCGTGTATCCAATTTAAGCCGTGTTGTTATATCCGTCGATGAAACGATTGTTTGAGTTCAGTTCATCAGTGCTTTTTCTTGTTAAGCCCTTCCTACATCGGTCGGGCAAGTCCCTTTAGCCTGTTTGGCCTACCCCTGAACATACATACATTACATAAACAATGTGAGAAGTGCGAACAATATGCGAATTCTGAGCTTCAGTGGCTTCCAGGTGTCCAATATAAGTCGGGTTTTTATATCAATGATATGGGTGGTATGGATCAGGGATATTTTTTCCGTAATATATCCCGATCGAATACGAGACCCCGCTTTGGCCAAAATTGCCGGAATAAGAAACCTTTTTTTTTTTACTGAAATTGACTAAACATTACCCAAATCGACAAAAATCGGAATTAGGATCCTGTTTGGGAGGGGGAGAAAGGAGAAAAAAAAGAAAAAGGAATGAGATTTCCTCTTTTTGTTTTGAAAAAAATATCCCTGGTATGGATACAAGGTTGCATATAGTATAAGTATGCACTTGTACAGTCCAGGGGTAGCCAAATAGGCCAAGGGGACTTGTTTGCGCCACCCTCACCAAGACGGCGATCTGTGCCTTTGTCGTCCCCACCTTAGTGCTGCTGCCCATTCTGAGCTTCAGTGGCTTCCTGGTATCCAATGTAAGTCGGTGTCGGCTTGAGAGGAACTTCTAGAAGTATACGAGAGAGACGTTGTCTACCTGGATTAATTACACGTTCAAGGGGTGGACCCTTTAGGGAAGCTGCCTATGAGAGAAACCATGTTACGGGTTGAGACAGACAGGTAAAACCATAGAACAGCTAACGCTGACAATCAGGTTTTTATATAAACAATATGAGAAGTGCGGACAATATGCGAGATGGCTTCCTTTGCTATCGCCATCCTGAGGATCTCCCCCTTTCTTTATCTGGATTGTATTGCCAAGATCTCCTACATCACCTAACCCTGGATTGTATTGCCCCCCCCCCCCCCCATCTTACTTAATCTGGATTGGAAAGATATCCTACCTCACCTACCACCCCCCCCCCACCCACCACCACCACCCCCCCCCCACCCCCCCCACACCTGCCCTTCCGCACATCTTCATACACCCCCCCCCCCCCTTTCCTTCATAAGGATTCGCAAGATAGCAGGGACCGCACAAGAGCCGAACACCCCGCTCCCCCGCCATTCTGCAGATCCCCCATACTTAGTGTGGCATTGCAAGATTTCTACCTCCACATAAACCAAACCACCACACACCACCATTCTGACAGGATCCCCCCCCTAATTTGTGTGGATTGGAAGATTCTCCACCTCACATAACCTTATCCCCCCCCCCCCCCCTCCCCCCCCCCCTAACCTCTGGATGGCATGAACTCCTACCTACCTGAAACATAAAACCCCTCATCACCCCCCCACCATTCTGCAGATCCCCCCCTACTTTGTGTGGATCGGCAAGATCTCCTACCTCACATATGCTTACGCAGCTCTAGTCCAATCAGAGCTGACGGGACTGTACCTGGAGAATGAAGAGGGCACCTGGGTTGAGGCCATCACAGAGCTACCTCCTCAGATTGACGGCAGCCTCAGCATTGGCATCAACGTCGCCATCCTCGTCTGCTTGATGATTGCCATGGAAATTGGGAAGCTGACTTCTTTGCATGCGGCTCATAGGTTCCGGATCATTTAATCTATCCCTCTTTTGATCCCCATGCGCTTGATGCTTGCCATGGATATTGGGAAGCTGGCCTCTTTGCATGCCGCTCATTGGATTGGTTCTGGATCATTGAAGCTGTCCCTCTTCTGAGCCTCGTGTGTCAATTTCGCCATGGAGATTGGGAAGCTAGCTGGTTTCTTTGCATGTCGCTCATTGGTTCATTATAATGTAAGCTGTCCCTCTTCTGAGTCTCGTGCACTTGATGATTGTCATGGACATTGGGAATCAAGCTGGCTTCTTTGCATGCCGCTCATTGGTTCATTATTATTTAAGCTGTCCTCTTCTGAGCCTCTGCTTGATGATGCCATCCCATTGAGATTGGGAAGCTGGCTTCTTTGCATGCGGCTGATTATTGGTTCAGGATCATTTAAACTGTCCCTCTCCTGAGTCTCGTACACTTGATGATTGCCATGGACATTGGGAAGCAAGCTGGCTTCTTTGCATGCCACTCATTGGATTGGTTCAGGATAATTTAAACTGTCCCTCCTCTGAGCTTCGTGGGCGTGCACTTGATGACTGCCATTAAATTTACATTGCATTACATGTTCAAGTCTACTTGACACCACGAGGGTGTATGAGACTCTGTGCTTTAAACAAAAAGAAAAAGCACCCACAAAGCAAAAAACCCCATCACATCAGGGGTGTGTCGAGGACAAACAAACCAAACTCCCAACCACCGTTTTGGTGGCGTAGGTATAGGCCATTGAAATTTGGATGCTGGCTTCTCTGCATGCTGCTTATAGGTTCAGAATCATTTAAGCTGTCCACCGTCTGAGCATTGTTTGCTTGATGATGGTGATGATGATGATGATAATGATCCAAAAACAGTACGAGATTAATCTCCCCAAAACATGATCATAACGAACGAGTGGTCAATCGAGTGATGAATAATGCAATTGCTGTATTGAGTGACATTAATTGTGTTGCGAATTGTTATTAAGATACCAAGTCTTATTAATTTAATAAGTGACCGATGTGCTAGTTGAATAAATAAATATATAAATAGTACGCCTTATTACAAGGCGTGAGGTTGAAGGGGGTTGGCCGGTTGCTTGCACTAGGGGGCCAACCACCAAAATAAGTGACAGATGTACTAGTTGAATGTATGGACATAGTATACATCCCGTTGGCTTATTATAATCGTATAATTAAATTATCTAGTTAGCACGAAATCAGGGCCCCCATTGGTAAAACGATTGTTTAGGTTCAGTTCAGCAGCGTTTGTCTGTAGCCCCTCCTTTCACGGTCGGGCAGGTCCCTATAGTCTATTTTGCCAACCCCTGGACTGTAACATGGCCGATGAGGTCGATGTTGTGTAAAAACTTGAGCGTGTACTTGGTAACATGGCTTCGGCCAATAATTTGGTATAGCTTTCCGGAGTGTTATACCGTGAGAAGTGACACAGGGAATGGACTAGGGCGTGTGCTTTACAAACGTGATGGCATGTCAGGCGACATGGCAAGTATAAGGAGAGAAAGGCGACAGTACCTCAGGGTACTGCCGCCGCTTGGTGCTGGCCCTATTGCTCCATTTTTCCATTTTGAGCTTGCCAATGCAGCCAATCTTCTCTCTGAAGTCACAGAACTTGGCCCTGGGCAGAGCTTTGGTGAGCATGTCAGACATGTTGGCAGCAGTGGGTATCCAGTTCAGTTTGATGCCTTCTTTCTTGGACTGCTCCTTGAGGAAGTATAACCTGGTCTCCATGTGCTTTAGTCTGGAGGACAGCTTCTCCTGGTTCCAGGCACTGAGTGCAGCTTGATTGTCACCATTAATGGTGAGAGCAGGGGGAACTATGCCTGTGGCAGAGTGTTGTAGTTTTCTCAACCACATTCCCTCTTGGGCTGCAGAGGTAGCTGCCATAAACTCGGCCTCTGTTGTGGACAGAGCTGTAGCAGATGCCTGGATCTTGGATGCCCATGAGATTGCTCCCCCTTGGTTGAGGAATACAAAGCCTGTTGTGGACTTCCTTGTGATGGGGCAGGCAGCATGGTCAGAATCACAGTAGCCAATGAGGGGCTTGTTGGAGAAGGTGTAGGTGATACCATGGTTTGGTGTGTTAGACAAGTATTTGAGGATATCAGTGGCAGCTTCCATGTGATCATGTAGTGGGTGTGCACTGTGCCTTGCCAATCTGTTGACTGCTTGTGCAATGTCAGGCCTGGTGTTGACTGCAAGGTAGTTGAGAGAGCCCACAATTTGGGCAAGGGGAAGGCCAGTGTCTGGGGTGTCTTTGTCAGCATAGGGCAGGGGGGCATCTGGTGGGAGAGGCACAGGGAACCTGGTGCTGTTGGGCTCAGGAAGCATGTTGTGGGCACGAAGGAGATCCTGAATGAATCTGGACTGACAGATGTGTAAGGTGCCAGTAGATGCATTCCTTGTAATTTCATAGCCAACAAAGACAGAAGGGTCACCAAGGTCTCTAGTTTTGTACAGCTGCATGATGGTGTTCTTGTACTTGTCTAGGATGCCTTTGTCAAAGGAAAGCATGAGGAAGTCGTCAACCCCGAGAAGAACACAGATGATAGGTTTGTGGGCTGGGACAGGTAGCACAAACAGGCCTTGATCTATATCTACTTCTCTGAATCCTATAGCAGTCATATCTTCTTTGACTTTGAGGTACCATTGGCGGGATGCTTGCTTTAAACCATTGAGGCATTTCCACATGCGGCAGACTCTGTGGTCTTGTTCGAAACCAGGTGGTTGGGTGCAGTACAGTTCTTCTTCAACTATGCCATTGAGGAATGCATTGGAGACATCTAACTGTGCTAGGTATGCTTTGGGGGTTGCTGCCATGGAGAGGATGTAACGGATGGTAGCATGTTTGGCAACGGGGGCAAAAAACTTCATCATAGTCCATGCCTGGGCGCTGGGCATATCCTTTGGCTACTAGCCTTGCTTTGTCTCTGACAATTTCTCCATCAACTGATTGTTTGATGTCGAATACCCATTTGGTGCCTATTTCTTTAGATCCTGAAGGGAGTTCTGAGAGGGACCAGGTGTTCATGTCTGCAAGTGCTGCTAATTCGTCTTGCACAGCACCTTTCCATTCTTTAGCTTGGGGGCCAGAGAAGGCTTCTTTCTCATTTTTAGGAATTACATGTAATGTAATGTAATGTAATGTAATGCAATGTAATGTAATGTAATGTAATGTAATGTAATGTAATGTAATATAATGTAATATAATGTAATGTAATGTAATGTAATGTAATGTAATGTAATGTAATGTAATGTATTTTTAGGAATGATAACTTGGTCTGCAGCTAGGAAGGCTAGGAAGTTGGGTGAGTGTCTGTCTCTGCCAGATCTCCTGGGTTCAACTAGAGAGGAGTCTACCTCTGGTGGTGGTGAAATGTCAGGGCTGGTAGGGGTAGCTAGCTCTTGGTTTGGTAGAATGGTGGGGCCAGTGGGATCTGTTGATGGATTTTCGTGAGGGTTGTGTTCAGCTCCTTGTTCTACAGTGTTATGAGTGGGTGCACTGGCTGCTGGCATGAGGCTGGGTGCTGTAAGGGTAGGCTGGTGCACTGTATCAGGATTGAAAGAAAGGCCATCTGGGGAGCCCCATATGGGAGGGTTGGCTTGGTTCCTGGCAAGTCTGGCTTGGTAGAATTCCCTGTCTTGGAGTTCAAATGGGGTGATGACAGGGGGGAGAGGGGGGATAGTGTCATCATCAACTTCTATTGGGATATCTTCTTCATAGTTTCCTATTACCATAGCATCTGCACCTGGGAATCCTTTCTGTCCTGCTAAATTCTCAAATTAATTGAAGGTGATGTTTCTGGCATCAAAAATCCTGTGGGAAGAGTCTACTACTCTGTAGGCTTTTCTTGATTCTGAGTATCCAATAAGTCTGGTGATTTTTGCTGAGGGTGAGAACTTGAAAGATCTTGATTTAGGTGGAACATGGACATATGCTGTGCATCCAATGGCCCTGAGGTGGTCAATCTTAGGTTTGGTTCCATGGAACAATTCGTAAGGCGTTTTATGAGACTCAGGGGTAGGGGAGAGGTTCCTGAGGATGCTTGCATTCTTGACCATTTCTGCCCAGTACCTGTTGGGGAATTTGGATGAAAGGAGGAGTGCTGTGGATCTGTCATGCAGAGTTCTGTTGAGGCGTTCTGCTGCACCATTGGTTCATGGGTTACCTGGGACTGTAAAGTTGAGGGTGATTCCTTTTCTTTTGCACCAGTTTTTGAATCTAGTGCAGATGTATTCAGATCCATTGTCACAGAAAATGGTCCCTATTTGGTTCTGGGTGAGGACTTCATACCGTTCAATTTCTGTGATGGTGGCACTGGCTATAGCATCCTTGGTCTTGTGGAATGTGACAATGGAGTATTTGGAGTAGTCATCTAGAATGCCCTGGAAGTAGAGGCTTCCATTGAGGCTAGGGATTTCATCTTTCCCCTCATGTCAATGTGAATGATGCTCATGGGTCTGGTAGCTCTGGTATGGGATGTGGGATAGGGATTCTTGTCCATTTTAGAGAGAACACAGATTTCACAGGTTTGTTTTCTCATTTTGTTGAATGCAGACGGGGTGATATCGTTTCCAATGACCATATCTTCTGAAGCCATCCTTGCGAAAGAACTGTATGCTAGGTGTCCTAATCTGACGTGTTGGAGTTCAGCTGTCATTGGAGTTTTCCTAGAAACGGCTGCTAGAGCTACTGCTGTTTTGTACTCTGATCCTCTGATCAGTGTAGGATCAGATTAGACCACGGGAACTAGGTAGAGGCTACGTTTCTTTGGTCCTGAGATGATAACTTTGTTGTTGATGGTCATGGTGCATTCATGAGAGTTGAATTGTATTTCCACATTGGAGTTGTTTCTGATAGCTGATGCCATGTAGAACAAATTGGGTGTGTTCTGACCTGAATTAAGGAGGACATTGAGGAATTTGTGGAGTTTACCATTTTCTCCTCTGATGAGGGCTGTGCCAGACTTTGTAATGTAGGTGTGGCCAGATGCAGTCAGGACTTTTATAGGATCTATGTCTTTGATGTCATAGAGGAGACTGGGGTCCCCAGTCATGTGTGAGGTAGCACCTGTGTCCATGATCCACTTTCTGTTTATGCGACGGGTGTGCTTTGTTGCATTGAGAGCATAGTGGGTACTGGGTGTGTCGTCTCTCTGTGAGGTTTGATGTCCAGGCCTTGTGCAGGTTTTTTCAAGAGGCTGCAAGAAATCATGATCTGTGGGTTTTGTGCAAAGGGGTGGGATTGTGAGCCACGGGTATGGCCAAGGATCTGTTTCAGGGTCCTTGACGTGCTCAAAATACCAGTCTACATAAACATCTTTGAGCCAGGACATGAGATCTGTACACATATGTAAACGACAGTACTGGAATCTGAATGCTGGGGACATCTGGTCCAAAATGAAGATCTTAGCTCTGTAGCGTACTAGAGATAAGGGCAGGTCTAAATTTGATTCCTCCATCACCTTAAGATCTTTAGAGATGTCCTTGATCCATTGGGTGAACGCTGTAGCGGTGTTTGCCGATGGTGCATCCATTGGAAGGGGATCTGGAGGAGTCTGGGACGGGGGAGGGGGGGGGGGGGGGGGGGGGGGGGGCTTGCGAGGCCGACGGGGTTTAAGGAGATGGTGGGAGGGGAGGAGAGGGGAACTGATGGGTAGACGCAGTGGGGGGGTTGGTTGTTGCGGGGGCAACGTACTGGTGTTATCCAGCGGGGTTTCTCGGGAGTTGCGGGGGCAACATACTGGTGTGATCCAGCGGGGGGTGCCTAAGCGATGACAAGTTTTCTGGGCTTGAGATCCTCTTCTTCGGTGGTTGCGCCAGCAACAATTGAAGACACTGCAGATGCGCGGGAGCTCGGGATCTACGGACAATTTGACAGACTTTGATGCGCTCAAATCTGTTGCAGTGGAAGACGTTACGGCGATGATGGGCGATAACCCATAGCTTTCCGGAGTGTTACACCGTGAGAACTGACACAGGGAATGGACTAGGGCGTGTGCTTTACAAACGTGATGGCATGTCAGGCGACATGGCAGGTATAAGGAGAGAAAGGCGACAGTACCTCAGGGTACTGCCGCCGCTTGGTGCTGGCCCTATCGGGCAGAGGCACTACAACGGAAGCTTCCAGGCGGAGGGCCTGGTGCACTAATAAGACACTCTAGCTGGACCGGGAGAACCGTTCTATAACATTTGGCTGTTCGCCGTCTTTGGCAGCAAACAAATTATTACCAGGAAAATGTAAACGCGAACAAAAAAAATCTTTGTACAAAAAAGAACTGTTTCCTCAGAGAAGACCGTGCTATGTGTTGTGTAAATACCATATCACAATCCGAAGTTCGGGTTCAATTCAGGGTTGTTCAAGGAAACTTCAAGAAGTACTTGAGCTTGAACTTGGTCGCATGGCTCCAGCTATCAAAGCTGTTCCCTGTTTACGGCACTTACAAAATCAGTCATAACACTTACAGAATCAATCTGACATAATCAAATCAAATCGTATATTTATGATGATAATGATAGATAGACAGATAAACAACGCCTTCAGTACTTTTAATATCTGGTTGATCTCCTCCAAGGGCGTGGACAACTGAGCCACCCAAGACAATTGTAAAAATACTAAAAACTGAATAACTTAGTCCAAACTCAGCCAAACTTGACATTTTTATTTTTGGTTGTATGGTTGGAAATGCCTTGACGAGATGATGCTCGTAGACCCCCCTTTAACTATGTTATACTGTATGGGTGTTCAGATATGAAGCCTCAGGGGGGGGGGGGGGGGGGGGAATAACAACTTCCGAACATGAGGTCTGCAAACGTTATTCTTGCACCCCCTCGTAATCCGGTAACGTAAAATCGAAATAAGCGAAACTGATCCGTTAAAAAAGGATCCGGTAAAAAATGATCCGTTAATGTAATATCGAAATAAGCGAAACTGATCCGGTAAAAAAGGATCCGTTAAAAAAGGATCCGGTGGACCCGGGTACACCAGATGACAGATAGGCCATCGAGAGCATGCTTCTTCGACACAGTCAGCACGCGCTCATCTTCAAATACATTCCTCTGTCGCTGCCCTGCCCCTGTATATCCACGCTCCCCGCCCCTGTATAGTCACGCCGACCGGCGTCGATTCCTTTCTATCATTCGTCTCTATCTCTCTTTCCTACTACTACCCCCCCTCTCATACCCACCCGTCAATCGAGCCAAAAATCCCACCCGTCACATCGCCACCCAGCTTGAATCGTCGCATTTATATTTTGCGCGATCCTACGATTAGCACCTTGTCGTAGTTCCCCTTGCATTCTCTCGACCTTTACACCCTTTCGGATCCTCTCCTCATACGAGAAAAGCGTATCGTGACTGATCTATCTGTTTCCAAGACTATCCCATCGTCCGAAGTAACCTGTCATCATGATGCAGTGCAGACGGCTCAGCAACACGCACAGATTCACTCAAGCGAGCAGCAGTTTAAGCCTGAAGCGTGTCGCAGGGACGAGGCTTGGATGCGCTCAGATCAGACATGCAGTCCAGTGAGTACCAGCCCATGTCTGGAACCTCCCACCAATCCCCCCACCCCCAACCCAACCCTTACCCCCACCCCCAGCACAACCCCCACCTCCACCAAAACCCCCACCATAACACGCACAACAACACAAAACACCGTCAAGGCCCCAAACCCTCCTACCCTCCTACCAAAATCCCATCTCGCACGTCTCCTTACCCCCCTCACACTGCTATTTTGTGTGTGCGTGTGTGTCTGTGTGTGTGTGTGTGTGTGGTGGGGGGCGGTCGGAACCCTTTTGTTTGGATTAAAGGGTGCATTTAGGCTTGCGAGAGTGCTGCAGATATGCAGAACAGGTATGCAGAAAAGATATGCAGAACAGATATGCAGAACAGATATGCAGAACAGATATGCAGAACAGATATTCAGAACAGATATGCAGAACAGGTATGCAGAACAGATATTCAGAACAGATATGCAGAACAGATATGCAGAACAGATATTCAGAACAGATATGCAGAACAGATATGCAGAACAGATATGCAGAACAGATATTCAGAACATATATGCAGAACAGATATGCAGAACAGATATTCAGAACATATATGCAGAACAGGTATGCAGAACAGATATGCAGAACAGGTATGCAGAACAGATATGCAGAACAGATATGCAGAACAGATATTCAGAACAGATATTCAGAACAGGTATGCAGAACAGATATTCAGAACAGGTATGCAGAACAGATATGCAGAAAATACCTCCCAATTTGCAGTGTCATTGTCTGAGTACTACATGTTGTCAAATTGGTCAGCGCTTTGTAGTGCAAATTGGTCAGCGCTTTGTAGTGCACAAACCTCAAACTGGTCAGCGCTTTGTAGTGCAAAAAGCGCAAAAACAGGGGTTTGAAAAAACTGCTTGAAACTCGCAGTGGGGCCCGAAAGCGTGCGCGAAATCGCGCTGCCGCGCGCGCTTTGTAGAACCCTGGTCATTGTATGAAGATGTGCTATGAGCAACAGATTCTTGACTGCTACCATGACTGGCTACATATCCAGCCAAACCAAATGCAATCTAGAGAACCTTGAAGCTGGCACAATCAGCTGTCATGAAGTGTTGATATATTTGGGTGCAGGATTGTGACTGGCTTAAGAAGCTGCCTAGAAGCTGCTGCTTCAATCCGAAAATAAAAAACGCTGCTCTTTACTTCATCTTGGTTTCATGGCTGCAGCCAGCAATTTGGCTGCACGCCGCCCTCGGCATTTACATAAACAATCAAAATTTACCTCTTTAACTTGAACTTGGTTACATGGCTCCAGCCACCAATTTGGCTGCTCGCCGTCCTCTGCAGTGAGATACAAAATATAACAATATAAAATCCAATATGAAATCCAATATAAACAATACGCAACCCAATATAAACAACAAAAAACGTCCAATATAATTATATACGCAATATAAAAATACAAACAATCTAATGTAAACAATATAACAATATAAACAATCCAATATAAACAATATAAACAATCCGATACAAACAATCGAAACATCTAACCATCTCGCATCTAACATACTTCAAATAACAATATACAAAATATCAACATAAACAATCCAATGTAGACAATATAAACAATCCAATATGATTATATACACAATATAAAAATACAAGAAATCCAATATAATTGTATACACAATATAACAATACAGACAATCCAATATAATTATATACACAATATAACAATACAAGCAATCCAATATAATTATATACACAATATAACAATACAGACAATCCAATATAATTATATACACAATATAACAATACAAGCAATCCAATATAATTATATACACAATATAACAATACAAGCAATCCAATATGATTATATACACAATATAACAATACAAGCAATCCAATATAATTATGTACACAATATAACAATACAAGCAATCCAATATACACATCCAATATAATTATATACACAATATAACAATACAAGCAATCCGATATAATTATATACACAATATAACAATACAGACAATCCAATATAATTATATACACAATATAACAATACAAGCAATCCAATATAATTATATACACAATATAACAATACAAGCAATCCAATATAATTATGTACACAATATAACAATACAAGCAATCCAATATACACATCCAATATAATTATATACACAATATAGAAAACAAACAATCCATTATATGAAATAATTGTATACACACTTTAACAAAATAAAATCCAATATAATTATGTACCCAATACGGCACAATATAGCAATACAAACAATCCAATATAAACAGTATACAAATACAATATGATTTAATACACAATACAGCACAATCTAACAATATAAAAATATAAACAAATAAATACTAACATTAAACAATTCAATATAATTATATACACAATATAACAATAGAAACAATCCAATGTAAACAATATAAAAATACAACAATCCAATATAATACTATAATATATTTACAATATAACATTTTTTGCTATACAAATCTACCTTTTTACTACAGGATTGACGACTTGAGGCATGTGACAGTAGACGGCCAGGGGCTAGAGCTCCTGCTTGCTAGGCCCAGCACGGTAAGACTCCAAACCTGGCCATTAAACTGGCCAAAAACCATCCCAAATTGCATGAGATATTATGCATGTAATATGATCAGTGATATATATTATTATTATTATTATTATTATCAGTATTATTATTATTATTATTATTATTATTATTATTATTATTATTATTATTATTTTGATGATGATGATGATGATGATGATGATGATGATGATGATGATGATGATGATGATGATGATGATGATGATGATGATGATGATTATTATGATTATGATTATGATTATATTAATAGAAGTAGTAGTATTATGTAATATTATCATGCGCCCTTGTAATATTGTGCTTGTTATATATCATATGCCCTTTCCAACACCTGCTGTTGCACTGGGTGGAAGCTGTGTGTGTGGTGGTGGTGGTGGTGGTGGCGGAAGCTGTGTGTGTGTGGTGGTGATGGTGGTGGTGGTGGTGGTGGTGGTGGTGGATGCTGTGTGTGTGAGGCGGTGGTGGTGGTGGTGGAAGCTGTGTGTTTGTGTGTGTGTATGTGTGTGTGTGTATGTGTGTGTGTGTGTTTTTGTGTGGTGGTGGTGGTGGTGGTGGTGGAAGCTGTGTGTTTGTGTGTGTGTGTGTGTGTGTGTGTGTTGTGTGTGTGGGGGGGGGGGGGGGGAGGTGGTGCATGTGTATTATGGTGCATTGAATCTTGATATTAGCAAAAACAAAAAATGCCTGGAGGGGCGTGGGTTAAGGGGACCCTCCCGTACGCCACAGCTGGGGAAACTCACCATGGCAGACATAGCAAAACATCTGTACCACATATCACGATTTAAAAGTACCTTGCGAAGCACCTCCATACTAGTCAGACGCAGGGTACTTCCAGGCGCCCGCTTTTGCGCGCTGGCGCGCTGCCTTTTTGAGCCCCACTGCGCGTTTCGCGCAGTTTTTAGCAACCCCCTGTGGGCGCAGCAAGCAATTGTTGCGCTTATTGCACTACAAAGGGCAGTTTTTATTTTTTCAAGTGAGCACACGCGCTGGCCAATTTGGTCAATGGAAGTACCCTGGTCAGACGATCCCTGCTAATATCTTCTTCAACATTTCCATAACCTTAGTCATATAATTCTGAGGATGCCATTGTGTGCGCCATAGTGTTAAAAACCTAGTGTTAAAAACCTAGTTCATTGCCTTACTTCAGAAGGTGAGCTGCCAATTTTGATTTTACATATTCCTGACTGCAGGCAACCAAGCTCAAGTTTCAAGACAAAACAAGTGTTTACAAGGCGACAATGTAATATTGTTGGAAAGACTTAACAACATGAACACCATTAATAATCATGAGAGTTAACTTGTTATACACTCTGCAAAATGATCAAATTAATTGCATCAAAATTTCAGATTGGCCAGCCTTGGGATAGTGGGTTCTGAGGCTTTGTACAGTGGGCTCAATGCTTCCCAAATGGTGTCTTGTAGTGGAAGGTGTGATCAACCACTTGGAGTTGAGAGATGAGTGCCTTTCAAAGTTTCAATGGCCAGTAGCTTGTGGAAGGCCTCATACTTCACGTACTTCTTTGTCTGATGTCTGTTTTTAACTTTGACCCATCCAGAAGGTACCCCAGAGTTTACAGGATGTTCACTGCCCTTTTAGAGAAATACTTGCTGCTCGTCGTCCCTGGGGTTGTCGCGGAGTTACAACAGCCTCTCGCTGCAGCCCAGTTCAATTGGTTGTTAGAGGCGGTGATCTGTCTAGGTTCCAGACGTTTAAAGAAGCCCTGCTGAGTGCTTTGCTTATGGTGCTTTTGAGCTACTAGAAGTTGCAAAAGTCCCCCGGGTGCTCTATCGAGAGGCTCGGCCATGTGATCTGGGAAAGCTTGTCCAGCGCTGCATGCTGAGCTGGCAGCCGCAGGCGGCAAGTCCTGAGGCGGGGTAGTCAGCCCTATGTGGAGCATATACCCTAATATCGCGCCTGATATCGGGTTGACGTTTTTTTCGTCGCAGAATATACTTTACGCCTCGATTTGACGGTTGCTTCCTTCAAATTAAAACGTTAAATTTTCCTGTCAGTACGGTAATTATTATTTATTATTTATGTTTATGTATTTATTATGTTTATGTCAAGGCCAGTGGTTTGTGAACAAACGGAATATTGAAAGATTTTAATCTAGAAGTGTGCAGGGTGCTTCCAAGCGCACGCTTTTGCGCGTTGGTGCGCTGCCTTTTTGAGCCCCACTGCGTGTTTCGCGCAGTTTTTTGCAACCCCCTGTGGGCGCAGCAAGCAATTTTTGCGCTTTTTGCACTACAAAGCGCAGTTTTGTTTTTTTCGAGTGTGCTAAAGCGCTGGCCAATTTGGACTATGGAAGTACCCTGGTAGTGTGCACCGGCCAAACTATTTATGATGATGATGATGATGATGATGATGATGATGATGATGATGATGATGATGATGATGATGATGACGACATTTTTCCAGGTGCTCTACTGGACTCCAAATGTGCCCTTGACTGGATGGAGTCAAGGGGGACTTATGAGCATCATGCACAAAGAATAAGATATAGTGATCCTTGGTGCATCGGGCTAGTCGGTTGAGAAAGTTTTGAAATATATTTATCTACAAGGGTGTGTCAGTGATATACAATGGTCTAGTGGTAGACCAGATTGCTTGAGGATGAAGAGGCGGGGGTTCGACTCCCCCTTCGGTCGCTCTTGGCGTTGCAGGTCGTTGTCAACCGCGATGGTAGCTTGTCCAATAGGAGACCGCTCCCCACCCGCGTACGGCGGGCTCCCTTAACACCACGCCCCACCAGGCGTTATCATTAGCTTTTTTTTATCTACAAGTGTGTGTCAGCTATAGGACCCAAGTATGCTCTGAACGGGAATTGAACCCTCACACTTCTAGCAGCCATGAATTTGAATTTAAACCCAAACAATTGTTTTAACGACGGGGCCCCTGATTCCATGCTACAGTGAAAATCGAGAGACTACAATATCAATGTCAATGCCCTGCTACAGGGTACTACATTTTGTCATTTTATATTTAAATTTTAAACCCAAACTGTCCCAAACAAACGGGGGCCCTGAGTTGGTGCTACAGTGAAAACCAAGGGACGACAATGTCAGTGGCATTTCTCTGCTGCAGGGTACCACATGTCATTTTAAATGCAAATTTTAAACCAACAAATCGTTTTAACGACGGGGGCCCTGAGTTCGTGCCACAGTGAAATCTAGGGACTTCAATGTCAATGGTAATGCCCTGCTGCAGGGTACTACATTTTTCATTTTAAATGTCAATTTTAAACCCAAACAATGGTTTTAACAACAGGAGCCCTGAGTTCCTGCTACATTGAAAATCTAGTGACTGCAATGTCAATGGCAGTGCCCTGCGGCAGGGTACTACCTTTTGTCATTTTAATTGAAGTTTAAATTCAACTTTAAACCCAAACAATTGTTTTAACGACGGGGGCCCTGAGTTCCTGCTACAGTGAAAATCGAGGAACTACAATGTCAATGCCGCAGGGTACTACCTTGTGTCATTTCGGGTTGCGCTTTTGACGCATCTGCCTCCTTCTGGGTTGCGCTTTGGACTCAACTGAAAACTGAAATCTGCACGCTGCGCCCAGAGGGGCTTTAAACAATTGTGCCAGTCGCGCAGTCGGACACCAAACACTTGCCCCCCTCCCCCCACACACCCACACCCACACACCCATACACCCACACCCACACCCACCCACACACCCACACCCACACACGCACACCCACACACACACCCACACCCACCCCCCCACACACATACGCCCCCCCCCCCACACACACCCACCCACCCATGCCCACCTACCCACCCAATTGCACATGCGCACAGGGGGAAGAAGAGGCGAATTTGCGCCCCCCACTGCTCTTCGTCCATGGCAGCTACACTTGCACTTGCACTTGCACACACACACACACACACACACACACACACACACACACACACACACACACACACACACACACCACACATACCCCCCCCCCCCCCCCCCCCCCCTCCCCCCCCCCCCCACCCACTCACCCATGCCCACCCAACAACCCACCCACCCACCCACCCCAATTGCACATGCGCACAGGGGGAAGAAGAGGCGAATTTGCGCCCCCCACTGCTCTTCGTCCATGGCAGCTACCATGGCGCCTGGTGTTGGAAGGTAAGTGGGTAGGTGTGTTGGTGTGGGTGGTTGGGTGGGTTGGTGTGTGGGTGGTTGGGTGGGTTGGTGTGTGTGTAGGTGATGGTTTCGTTCATGGCAGCTACCATGGAGCCTGGTGTTGGAAGGTACTGTTTTATATTTGTATTGGCTATGTGTATATGTGTGTGTGTATGTCGTGTGTGTGTAGTATGTGTTTGTGTTGGTGTGTGTATACGTGTGTGTGTAGTATGTGTGTGTAGGTGTGTGTATGTTGTGTGTGTGTAGTATGTGTGTGTGTGTAGGTGTGTGTGTATACGTGTGTAGGTGTGTGGGTATATGCTGGTGTGGGTGAGTGTGTGTTAAGTGTGTGTGTATGCATATGCCTGTGTGTGTAGGTGTGTGTGTGCTGGTGTGGGTGTGTGCTGGTTTCATTCATGGCAGCTAACATGGAGCCTGGTGTTAGAAGGTAAGTGGGTTGGTGTGTGTGGGTGGTTGGGTGGGTTGGTGTGTGGGTGGTTGGGTGGGTTGGTGTGTGTGTGGGTGCTGGTGTGGGTGGGTGCTGCTTTTCGTTCATGGCAGCTACCATGGAGCTTGGTGTTGGAAGGTACTGTTTTATCTTTGTATTGGCTATGTGAATGTGTGTGTGTAGTGTGTGTAGGTGTAGTGTGTGTGGATGCGTGTGTAGGTGAGTGTGTGGGTGCTAGTGTGTGTGTATGCGTGTGTAGGTGAGTGTGTGGGTGCTAGTGTGTGTGTATGCGTGTGTAGTGTGTGTGTATGTGTGTGTAGGTGAGTGTGTGGGTGCTAGTGTGTGTGTGTATGCGTGTGCAGTATGTGTGTATGCGTGTGTAGGTGAGTGTGTGGGTGCTGGTGTGTGTGTATGCATGTGCATTGTGCGTGTTTGCGTGTGTAGTGTGTGTGAATGCTATGTAGGTGAGTGTGTGGGTGCTAGTGTGTGTGTATGCGTGTGCAGTGTGCGTGTATGCGTGTGTAGTGTGTGTGTATGCGTGTGTAGGTGAGTGTGTGGGTGCTAGTGTGTGTGTGTATGCGTGTGTAGTGTGTGTGTATGCGTGTGTAGGTGAGGTGTGTGGGTGCTAGTGTGTGTGTATGCGTGTGCAGTGTGCGTGTTTGCGTGTGTAGTGTTTGTGAATGCTATGTAGGTGAGTGTGTGGATGCTAGTGTGTGTGTATGCGTGTGCAGTGTGCGTGTATGCGTGTGTAGTGTGTGTGTATGCGTGTGTAGGTGAGTGTGTGGGTGCTAGTGTGTGTGTATGCGTGTGCAGTGTGAGTGTTTGCGTGTGAAGTGTGTGTGGAGGCTATGTAGGTGAGTGTGTGGGTGCTAGTGTGTGTGTATGCGTGTGCAGTGTGCGTGTTTGCGTGTGTAGTGTGTGTGTATGCGTGTGTAGGTGAGTGTGTGGGTGCTAGTGTGTGTGTATGCGTGTGCAGTGTGCGTGTTTGCGTGTGTAGTGTGTGTGTATGCGTGTTCAGGTGAGTGTGTGGGTGCTAGTGTGTGTGTGTATGTGTGTGTAGTGTGTGTGTATGTGTGTGGGTATGAGTGTGTGGGTGCTAGTGTGTGTGTATGCGTGTGCAGTCTGCGTGTTTGCGTGTGAAGTGTGTTTGTATGCGTGTGTAGGTGATTGTGTGGGTGCTAGTGTGTGTGTATGCGTGTGCAGTGTGCGTGTTTGCGTGTTGTAAGTGTGTGTTGTATGCGTTGTAGGTGAGTGTCCTGGGTGCTAGTGTGTGGTTTGCGTGTGCAGTGTGCCTTGTTTGCGTGTGTAGTGGTGTGTAAATCTTGTAGGTGAGTGTGTGGGGTGCTAGTGTGTGTGTATGCTGTGTGCAGTGGTGCGTTTTTGCGTGTGTAGTGGTTTGTGTGCTGTGTAGGTGAGGTGGTGGGTGCTAGTGGGTGTGTATGCCGTGTGTCGTGTGTGTGTAAACGTGTGCAGGTGAGTGGGTGTGGACGCAGTGTTGTGTATTCTGTGCAGTGTGTGCGTGTTTGCATGTGTAGTGTGTGTGAATGCTATGTAGGTGAATGTGTGGGTGCTAGTGTGTGTGTATGCGTGTGCAGTGTGCGTGTTTGCTTGTGTAGTCGTGTGTAATGCGTGTGTGGTGAGTTCTGGGTGCTAGTGGTTGTGGACGTGTCCAGTGGTGCGTGTTTGCGTGTTAGTGTGTGTAAATGCTAGGTAGGTTGACGTGTGTGGGTGCTAGTGTGTGTGTTGCGTGTGCAGTGTGGCGTGTTTTGCGTTGTGTAGTGTGTGTGTATTCGTGTGTAAGGTGAGTTGTGTGGGTGTATTGGTGTGTAGTGGTGTGTATGCGTGTGTAGGGGAGTGTGTGGGTGCTAGTGTGTGTGTATGCGTGTGTAGTGTGTGTGAATGCTATGTAGGTGAGTGTGTGGGTGCTAGTGTGGATGGTTGTGTGTGTAGATGAGTGTGTGGGTGCTAGTGTGTGTGTATGCGTGTGCAGTGTGCGTGTTTGCGTGTGTAGTGTGTGTGAATGCTATGTAGGTGAGTGTGTGGGTGCTAGTGTGTGTGTATTCGTGTTTAGTGTGTGTGTATGCGTGTGTAGGTGAGTGTGTGGTGCGTATGGCGTTGTATGCCTGTGCAGTTGTGCGTGTGTTTGGCGTGTGTGTAGTTGTGTGTGTATGCGTGTGTAGGTTATTGTTTGGGTACTAGTGGTGTGTTTGTAATGCTTGGTGTAGTTATGTGTGTATCGTGTGTAGGGGAGTGTGTGGGTGCTAGTGTGTGTGTATGCGTGTGTAGTGTGTGTGAATGCTATGTAGGTTGAGTGGGGTGTTGGTTCTATTGTGTGTGTTTGGCCGTTTGTAGGTGAGTGTGTGTGCTAGATGTGTGTATGCTGGTCAGTGTGCTTGTTTGTGTGTTAGTGTGTGTGAATGCCTATGTGTAGTGTGTTGGAGGCTGTTGTGTGTTATTCGTTTGTAGTGTGTGTGTATGCGTGTGTAGGTGAGTGTGTGGGTGCTTGTGTGTGTGTATGCCTGTGCAGTGTGCGTGTTTGCGTGTGTAGTGTGTGTGTATACGTGTGTAGGTGAGTGTGTGGGTGCTAATGTGTGTGTATGCGTGTGTAGTGTGTGTGGGTGCTAGTGTTTGTGTATGCGTGTGTAGGTGGGTGTGTGGGTGCTAGTGTGTGTGTATGCGTGTGTAGGTGAGTGTGTGGGTGCTAGTATGTGTGTTGCCTTGTGTAGTAGGTGTGTGGGTGGCTAGTGTGTGTGTATGCGGTGCAGTGTGCGTGTTTGGCGTTTGTAGTGTGTGTGTATGCTGGGTATGGTTGGTGGGTGCTGTGTGTTGTTGCGTGTGGTAGGTGGGTGTGTGGGGCTATTTTGTAATGCATGTGCATTGTCGTGTTTGTGTTGTGTAGTGTGTTGTGGTATGCGTGTGTAAGGTGATTGTGTGGGGTTGCCTCGTGTGTGTTATTGCGTGTGTAGGTGGTGTGTGGGAGCTAGTGGTGTGGTGTAATGCACCCTGCGTTGTGCAGTGTGCGTGTTTGCTTTGGATGTGTGTGTGAATGCTATGTTAAGTGGTGTGTGGGTGCTAGTTGTGTTGTATCGGGTGTCCTGTGCGTGTTTGGCGTGTGTAGTGTGTGAATTGCTATGTAGGTGAAGGTGTGGGTGCTAGTGTTGGGTGTAGGCGTTTGTAGGTGAGGGTGTGGGTGCTATGGTGTGGTGTATCGTGTTGTAGGTGGGTGTGTGGTGGGGCCGCTAGTGTGTGTGTAGCTGCGTGTGCGTGTGCGTGTTTGCGTGTGTAGTGTGTGTGAAATACACACAATTTAGGTGGATTGTGGGTCTATTGTGTGTGTTTGCATGTGTAGGGTGAGTGTGGGGTGCTAGTGTGTGTGTATGCGTGTGCAAGTGACGCCTTTTTGGTGTTTGTATTGTGTGTGAATGCTATTTGGTGAGTGTGTGGGTGCTATGTGGTGTGTTTCGTGTGTAGTGTGTGTGTATCGTGTGTAGGTTGAGTGTGTGGGTGCTAGTGTGGTGTGTATGCGTGTGCAGTGTGCGGTTTGCGTGGTGTATGTGTGAATGCTTGTAGTAGTGAATGTGGGGTGCTAGTGTGTGTGTATCGCGTTTTGTAGGTGAATGTGTGGGTGCTAGTGTTTTTGTATGCGTGTGTAGTGGGTGTGGGTGCTAGTGTGTGTGTAATGCGTGTGTAGGTGGGTTTGTGGGTGCGCAGTGTGTGTGTATGCGTGTGCGGTGCGTGTTTGCGTTGTAGTGTGTGTGAATGCTAGTAGGTTAAGTGTGTGGGTGCTAGTGTGTGTTTTTTGCGTGTGAGGTGAGTGTTTGGGTGCTAGTGTGTTGCAGCGTGTTCATTGCGCCTGTTGTGCGTGTGTAGTGTGTGTGAATGCTATGTAGGTGAGTGTGTGGGTGCTAGTGTGTGTGTATGCGTGTGAGTGTGTGTGTATGCGTGTGTAGGTGAGTGTGTGGGTGCTAGTGTGTGTGTATGCGTGTGCAGTGTGCGTGTTTGCGTGTGTAGTGTGTGTGAATGCTTGGTATAGGTGAAGGGGTGGTGCATTGGTGTGTATCTTTGTAGTGGAGTGTTGGGTGGCTAGTATTGTGTATGCGTGTGTAGGTGGGTGTGTGGGTGCTAGTGTGTGTGTATGCGTGTGCAGTGTGCGTGTTTGCGTGTGTAGTGTGTGTGAATGCTATGTAGGTGGATGTGTGGGTGCTAGTGTGTGTGTATGCGTGTGTAGTGTGTGTGTATGCGTGTTTAGGTGAGTGTGTGGGTGCTAGTGTGTGTGTATGCCTGTGCAGTGTGTGTGTATGCGTGTGTAGTGTGTGTGTATGCGTGTGTAGGTGAGTGTGTGGGTGCTAGTGTGTGTGTATGCGTGTGTAGGTGGGTGTGTGGGAGCTAGTGTGTGTGTATGCGTGTGCAGTGTGCGTGTTTGCGTGTGTAGTGTGTGTTTATGCGTGTGTAGGTGAGTGTGTGGGTGCTAGTGTGTGGTGTATTCTTGTGCATTGGGTGCGTGTGTGCGTGTGTTGTGGTGTGAATTCTATTAGGTGATGTGTGGGTGCTAGTGTTGGTTATGCGTGTGTAGGTGGTGTGGTGCCATGTGTGTGTGTGTAGGTGGGTGTTGGGTGCTAGTGTTTTTAGGTGGTATGCGTGTGCAGATGTGCGTTTTGCGTGTGTCGTGTGTGTGTATTCTGTGTATGTGTGTGTGTTTGTTCTCGTTTTTTTTGTGTAGACGTTTGAGGTGCGGTTCGGTGGTTGCGTGAGTGTGTTGTATGCGTGTGCAGTGTGTGTGGTATGCGTGTGTAGGTGTGTGTGTATGCGTGTGTAAATGTAGGTGAGTGTTGGTTGCTAGTGTGTGTGTATGCGTGTGTAGGTGGTTGTGTGGGTGCTAGTGTGTGTGTATGCGTGTGCAGGTGTGTGTTTGGTTGAGTGTGTGTGTCTGCGTGTTGTAGTGCGTGTGTGGGTGCTAGTGTGGTGTGTATGCGTGTGTAGTGTGTGTGAAGCTATTCGGTGCGTGTGTGGGTTGCTAGTGTGTGTGTATGCGTTTTGTAGGTGAGTGTGGTGGGTGCTAGTGTGTGTGTGTAATTGTGATGCGTGTGTAGGTGCGTGTTGTGGTGTAGTGTGTGGTGTATGCGTGTCAGTGTCATGTGTTTGCGGTGTTTTTGAGTGTATGTGTTGTAGGTGAGTGTGTGGCTGCTAGTGTGTGTGTATGCGTTGTGTAGGTGAGTGTGTGTGTGCTCGTGTGTTGTGTATGCTGTGTGTAGGTGAGTGTGGGGTGCTAGTGTGTGTGTAATGCGTGTGTCGGGGAGTGTGTGGGTGCTCTTGTGTGTGTGTTGCGTTGTGTTTGTAGTGGTGTGTATGCGGTGTCGGTGAGTGTTGTTGTGCTAGGGGTGCTAGTGTGTGTGTATGCGTGTGTATGTGAGTGTGTGGGTGCTAGTGTGTGTGTATGCGTGTGTAGGTGGGTGTGTGGGTGCTAGTGTGTGTGTATGCGTGTGCAGTGTGCGTGTTTGTTTGCGTGTTGTGTGGTGTATGCGTGTTTTGTGTAGGTGAGTGTGTGGGTGCAGTGTGTGTTGTATGCGTGTGCCGGGTGCGTGTTTGCTGTGTAGGCGTGTGTGTCTGCTGTGTAGGTGTAGTTGAGTGTGTGGGTGCTAGTGTGTGTGTATTCGTGTGCAGTGTGTGTGTATGCGTGTGCAGTGTGCGTGTTTGCGTGTGTAGTGTGTGTGTATGCTTTGTGTAGGGGGCGTGTGTGGGTGCTAGGTGTGTGTATGATGTGTAGTGTGTGTGGAATGCTATGTAGGTGAGTTGTGTGGCTAGTGGCTGGTTGTGTGTATGTTAGATGAGTGGTTTGGGTGCTAGGTGTGTGTTGTATGCGTGGTGCCGTGTTGGTGTTTGCGTGTGTAGTGTGTGTGAATGCTATGTAGGTGAGTGTGTGGGTGCTAGTGTGTGTGTATTCGTGTTTAGTGTGTGTGTATGCGTGTGTAGGTGAGTGTGTGGGTGCTAGGGCGTGTGTATGCCTGTGCAGTGTGCGTGTTTGCGTGTGTGTAGTGTGTGTGTATGCGTGTGTAGGTGAGTGTGTGGGTACTAGTGTGTGTTTGTATGCGTGTGTAGTATGTGTGTATGCGTGTGTAGGGGAGTGTGTGGGTGCTAGTGTGTGTGTATGCGTGTGTAGTGTGTGTGAATGCTATGTAGGTGAGTGTGTGGGTGCTAGTGTGTGTGTTTGCGTGTGTAGGTGAGTGTGTGGGTGCTAGAGTGTGTGTATGCGTGTGCAGTGTGCGTGTTTGTGTGTGTAGTGTGTGTGAATGCTATGTAGGTGAGTGTGTGGATGCTAGTGTGTGTGTATTCGTTTGTAGTGTGTGTGTATGCGTGTGTAGGTGAGTGTGTGGGTGCTTGTGTGTGTGTATGCCTGTGCAGTGTGGTGTTGTTGCGTGGTTGTAGTGTGTTGTATCCGGTTGTTGGTGCGTGTGTGGTGCTAATTTGTGTGTCTGCCGTGTTGTAAGTGTGTGTGGGTGCTAGTGTTTGTGTCTGCGGTGTCTTGTAGGTGGGTGTGTTGGGTGCTAGTGTGTGTGTATGCGTGTGTAGGTGAGTGTGTGGGTGCTAGTATGTGTGTATGCGTGTGTAGGTAGGTGTTTGTGTTGGGTGCTCGTGTGTGTGTATGCGTGTGCCGTGTGTGCGTGTTTGCGGTGTAGTGTGTGTTATGCGTTGTGTGTATGCGTGTGTAGGTGGGTGTGTGGGTGCTAGTGTGTTGTATGAGTGTGTGGTGGGGTGTGTGGGTGCTAGTGTGTGTATGCATGTGCAGTGTACGTGTTTGTGTGTGTAGTGTGTGTGTATGCGTGTGTAGGTGAGTGTGTGGGTGCTAGTGTGTGTATGCGTGTGTAGGTGGGTGTGTGGGAGCTAGTGTGTGTGTATGCGTGTGCAGTGTGCGTGTTTGCGTGTGTAGTGTGTGTGAATGCTATGTAGGTGAGTGTGTGGGTGCTAGTGTGTGTGTATGCGTGTGCGTGTGCGGTGGTTTGCGTGTTGTAGTGTGTGTTTGAATGCTCGTAGGTGAAATGTGGGCGGTGTGCTAGTGTGTGTGTATGCGTTTGTAGGTGAGTGTGTGGGTGCTAGTGTGTGTGTATGCGTGTGTAGGTGGGTGTGTGGGCGCTAGTGTGTGTGTATGCGTGTGCAGTGTGCGTGTTTGCGTGTGTAGTGTGTGTGAATGCTATGTAGGTGGATGTGTGGGTGCTAGTGTGTGTGTTTGCATGTGTAGGTGAGTGTGTGGGTGCTAGTGTGTGTGTATGCGTGTGCAGTGCGCCTGTTTGTGTGTGTAGTGTGTGTGAATGCTATGTAGGTGAGTGTGTGGGTGCTAGTGTGTGTGTATTCGTGTGTAGTGTGTGTGTATGCGTGTGTAGGTGAGTGTGTGGGTGCTAGTGTGTGTGTATGCGTGTGCAGTGTGCGTGTTTGCGTGTGTAGTGTGTGTGAATGCTATGTAGGTGAATGTGTGGGTGCTAGTGTGTGTGTATGCGTTTGTAGGTGAGTGTGTGGGTGCTAGTGTTTGTGTATGCGTGTGTAGGTGGGTGTGTGGGTGCTAGTGTGTGTGTATGCGTGTGTAGGTGGGTTGTGTGGGCGCTAGTGGTGTGTATTGTGTCAGTGTGCCGTGTTTGCTTGTGTAGTGTGTGAATGTATGAGGTGAGTGTGTGGGTGCTAGTGTGTGTGTTTGCGTGTGTAGGTGAGTGTGTGGGTGCTAGTGTGTGTGTATGCGTGTGCAGTGCGCCTGTTTGCGTGTGTAGTGTGTGTGAAGCATGTAGGTGGAGTGTGTGGGTGTCTAGTGTGTGTTGTCTTCGCGTGTAGTGTGTGTGTATTGCGTGTGTAGGTGAGTGTGTGGGTGATGTGTGTGTGTATGCGTTGTTGGCAGTGTGCGTGTTTGCGTGTTGTAGTGTGTGTGAATGCTATGTAGGTGGAAGTGTGGGGTGCTCGTGTTGTGTGTATGCGTTATTTGTAGGTGCGTGGTGGGTGCTATTAGTGTGTATGCGTGTGTTCGGTGTGGTGTGTGGGTGCTAGTGTGTGTGTATGAGTGTGCAGTGTGCGTTTTGCGTGTTGTAGTTGTGGTGAATGCTATGTAGGGGATGTGTGGTGTGCTAGTGTTGTGTGATGCGTGTTTGTAGGTGTGTGTAATGCGTGTTTCGGTGAGTGTGTGGGTTGGTAGTGTGTGTGTATTGCCTGTGCTGCAGTGTGTGTGTAGGTGTGTAGTGTGTGTGTTAATGCTTGGTAGGTGAGTGTGTGTGTTTTGATAGTGTGTGTGTATGCGTGTTGTGTCAGGTGGGTTGTGGAAGCTAGTGTGTGTATGCGTGTGCAGTGTGCGTGTTTGCGTGTGTAGTGTGTGTGTATGCGTGTGTAGGTGAGTGTGTGGGTGCTAGTGTGTGTGTAGCGTGTTGCATGTGTGCGTGTTTGCGTGTTGTAGTGTGTGTGACTTCTATGTAGGTGAGTGTGTGGGTGCTAGTGTGTGTGTATGCGTGTGTAGGTGAGTGTGTGGGTGGCTAGTGGTGTGTAGCGTGTGTAGGTGGGTGTGTGTGTGCTAGTGTGGTGTATGCGTGTTGCAGTGTGCGTGTTTTGCGTGTGTAGTGTGTGTTGTCTGGTGTGTATGTGGGTGTGTGGGTGCTAGTTTGTGTGTATGCGTGTGTAGGTGGGTGGGTGTGTGAGGTGCTTGTGCTAGTGTGTGTATGCGTGTGCAGTGTGTGTGTATGCGTGTGTCGTGTGTGTGTATGCGTGTGTAGTGAGTTGTGTGGGTCTTGTGGGTGCTAGTGTGTGTGTCTGCGGTGTAGGTGAGTGTGTGGTGAGTAGTGTGTGTGTATGCTTGTGCCGTGTGGTGTTTGCGTTGTGTAGTGGTGTGAATGCTGTGGTGCGTGTGTGTGTTGCTTAGTGTGTGTGTCTGCGGTGCAGTGTGCGTGTTTGCGTGTGTAGTGGTGGTACTGTTGTAGGTGCGTGTTGTGGGTGCCTCGGTGTGTGATGCGTGTGTTGTAGGTGGGTTTTGTGTGGGTTCTAGTGGTGGTATGCGGGTGCACTGTGCGTGTTTTGCGTGTGGTGACGTGTGTGTGTATGCGTGTGTAGGTGATTGTGTGGGTGCTAGTGTGTGTGTATGTGTGTGTAGTGTGTGTGTATGCGTGTGTAGGTGAGTGTGTGGGTGCTAGTGTGTGTGTATGCGTGTGTAGGTGGGTGTGTGGGTGCTAGTGTGTGTGTATGCGTGTGCAGTGTGTGTGTTTGCGTGTGAAGTGTGTGTGTATGCGTGTGTAGGTGAGTGTGTGGGTGCTAGTGTGTGTGTGTATGCGTGTGTAGTGTGTGTGAATGCTATGTAGGTGAGTGTGTGGGTGCTAGTGTGTGTGTATGCGTGTGTAGGTGAGTGTGTGGGTGCTAGTGTGTGTGTGTATGCGTGTGTAGGTGAGTGTGTGGGTGCTAGTGTGTGTGTATGCGTGTGCAGTGTGCGTGTTTGCGTGTGTTTTGAGTGTGTATGTGTGTGTAGGTGAGTGTGTGGATGCTAGTGTGTGTGTATGCGTGTGTAGGTGAGTGTGTGGGTGCTAGTGTGTGTGTATGCGTGTGTAGGTGAGTGTGTGGGTGCTAGTGTGTGATTGTATGCGATGTGTAGGTGAGGTGGGGTGGCTAGTTTGTGTGTTATGCGTGTGAGTGTGGTGTATGCGTGTGTAGGTGCGTGTGTGGGTGCTGCTAGTGTGTGTGTATGCGTTGTGTAGGGATTGTGTGGGTGCTAGGTGTGTGTGTATGCGTGTGTAGGTGGGTGTGTGGGTGCTAGTGTGTGTGTATGCGTGTGCAGTGTGCGTGTTTGCGTGTTGTGTGTGTGTATGCGTGTGTAGGTGAGTGTGTGGGTGCTAGTGTGTGTGTATGCGTGTGCAGTGTGCGTGTTTGCGTGTGTCCGTGTGTGTGTATGCGTTTGTAGTGAGTGGTGTGGGTGCTCGTGGTGTGTATTCGGTGGTTCAGTGTGTGTGTTTTGCGTGTGTAGGTGTGTGTATGCGTGTGTTAGGTGAGTGTGTGGTGTTAGTTGTGTGTATGCGTGTGCAGTGTGCGTGTTTGCGTGTGTTGTGAGTGTGTATATGTGTGTAGGTGATTGTGTGGATGCTAGTGTGTGTGTATGCGTGTGCAGTGTGTGTGTTTGCGTGTGTAGTGTGTGTGTATGCGTGTGTAGGTGAGTGTGTGGGTGCTAGTATGGGTGGGTGCTGCTTTCGTTCATGGCAGCTACCATGGAGCCTGGTTTTGGTGAGTGTGTGTTAAGTGTGTGTGTATGCATATGCCTGTGTGTGTCGGTGTGTGGGTGGTAGTGTGGGTGGATGCTGCTTTCGTTCATGGCAGCTACCATGGAGCCTGGTGTTGGAAGGTAGGTGGTTGTGTGGGTTGGTGTGTGGGTGTGGGTGGGTTGGTGTATGTGGGGGGAGGTGGTTGTGTGGGTTGGTGGTGCAGGGGGGAGAGGTGGTTGGGGGGTTGTGTTAGGGTGTTTGGTGTTGGTGTATGTGGGGGAGTTGGTTGTGTGGGTTGTGTGTGGGGGGGGAGTGGTTTGGGTGGGTTGGTTGTAGGGTGGGGTGGGTTGGTGTATGCGAGGGGAGGTGGTTGTGGGTTGGGTGGTGTGGGTGGGGGGAGGTGGTTGGGTGGGTTGATGTGTGGGTGTGGGTGGGTTGGTGTATGCGGGGGGAGGTGGTCGTGTGGGTTGGTGTGTTTGGGGGGAGGTGGTTGGGTGGGTTGGTGTGTGGGTGGGGGTGTGTTGGTTCGGGTGTGGGTGGTTGGGTGGGTTGATGTGTGGGTGTGGGGGTGGACGGAAGGTACCATGGAGCCTGATGTTGGGAAGAAGTGGGGGTTTGGGTGGGTTGGTGTGTGTAGAGGTGTGTTGGTTAGTGTGGGTGTGGGTGGTTGGGTGAGTGGATGTGGGTGTGGGTGGTTGGGTGGGTTGATGTGTGGGTGTGGGGGTGGACGTTAGCTACCATGGAGCCTGGTGTGAAACGGTAAGTGGTTGAGTAGGTTGGTGTGTGTGGGTGTGTGGGGTTGGTGTGTGGTGGTGTGTGTGCTGGTGTGTGTGTGTGTGTGGGTGTGTGTGTGTGGGGGGGTGGGTGGGGTGGGGGGTGGGTGGTTGGTGTTTTTGTGGGTGTGTTGCGTTTGTGTGTGTGTTTATGCTTAAACCTCTACATATGGAGGTTGTGGTTGGTGTGTGGTTGGTGTGTGGCTGGTGTGTGTTGTGTGTGTGTGTGGGGGGGGGGGGGGGGGGGGGGGGGGGGGGGGGGGGGTATGTGTGTGTAGGTGTGTGTGTGTGTTATGCTAAACCTCTACATATGTACGTACTGTTTATTCTCTGGCTGCGCGTAGCATCTAGTATGCACTCAGGGTCCTCCTAAGCGCACGCGTCAGCGCGGTGCCGCGCTGCCTTTTTGAGCCCCTCTGCGTGTTTCGCGCTGTTTTTCGACCCCCTGTGGGCCCAGCGAGCAGTTTTTGCGCTTTTTTGCGTAAACAGCGCTTTGTAATTGATAACGCCTGGTTGGGGCGTGGGTTAAGGGATCCCGTCGTACGCGGTGGAGAGCGTCTCCCACCTCAACTGGACAAAGCTACCATCGCGGTTTGACGCCGACCTGCAACGCCAAGATCGGACCGAAAGGTGGCGGGAGTCGAACCGCCGACTCTTCATTCTTAGGCAATCTGGTCTACCACTAGACCATTGTAAATCACTGAAAGAGGCTCACTAAACAGCGCTGACCAATTTGACGTTTGCGCGCTGTAAAAAGCGCTGACCAATTTGGCAAGAAGTAGTACCCTGCTAGTAAGCACTCAGGTACCCTGCGCGGAGCATCTGACCTCCTCACACCCACCCACCCACACCCACACCCACACACTGACATGGGACTGACCACTCCCCCCCCCACACACCCACACCCCCACCTACACCCACACCACACCCCACAAACCCCACACCCACACCCACACCCACCCACACCCACACCCACACAACCCCCCCCCCCCCCCCCCCCCCCCCCCCCCACCACCACCACACCACCAACCACCACCACCACCACACCACCCACACACCCCACAGCACCCACACACCCACACACCCAACACAATGACATGTGATGGGACAATGATATTCACTCAGGGCCCCTGTCGGTTAATAGAGTTTCAATCTACATACATAGACATACTTCATAGCAATTCAGCGGATGATTTGGGTTCAAGGTTTCTGAAGAACCCGGACATCGTACATGAAATCGAGAATTTGGCCTAGAAATCTGAGAATTCTCGTGAGAATTCTCGATAATTGACCTGAGATTCTGAAAACGAAGTCCGAAGTACAAAGTGTGCTTCCCAAATCATCCCCTGAATTGCTATAAATGATCATCCCAGATGAGATGATGCTTTAATTATTATGTATAATTAAATGATCACTGTAGTTTGCACTCAGGGCCCCCGTCGGTAAAAATATTGTTTGGGGTTCAGTTCATCGATGTTTATTCTTTTGAAGACCTTCCTATCACGGTTGGGCAAGTCCCTTTATCCTATTTGGCCTACCCCTGGACTGTGACAACACACCACACAACAATATAACGCCACACCACGGCAAACCACACCACACCACACCTTACCGCACAACACAACACAACACAACACAACCATACACAACCATACACAACATAACACAACACAACACAACACAACACAACATAACACAACACAACACAACACAACACAACACAACACAAATTCCGTATGCTTTGATCTCTATGAGAACCAACTCAATCCAAACCAAACCAAACCAAATCAAACCAATCCAATCCAATCCAATCAAACCAAACCAAACCGAACCAAACCAAGCCCGACCTAACCAAGCCAAACCAAATCAAACCAAACCAAACTAAAAGTAAACAAAAAGAAGCCTAATCAACCTCAAATCAATTGCAATATAGGAGAAGTTCCTACCATACTTTGCTGAGCGAGGTTAGAATGTGTACGCCATCTCAATGAGAGGCCAAAACAAAACAAACCAAAACAAGCCAAACCAAACTAAACCCAAACTAACCAAACCAAACCAAACTAAAACTAAAACTAAAACTAAAAAAAATCAAGCCTAATCAACCTCAAATCAATTGCAATATAGGAGAAGTTCCTCCCACACTCTGCTGAGCGAGGTTAGAATGTGTACGCCATCTCAATGAGAGGCCAAAACAAAACAAACCAAAACAAGCCAAACCGAACTAAACCCAAACTAACCAAACCAAACCAAACTAAAACTAAAACTAAAAAAAAATCAAGCCTAATCCTTTGCTGAGCGAGGTTGAAATGCGTACGCCATCTCAATGAGAGGACAGGGCAAACCAAACCAAACCAAACCAAACCAAACCAAACCAAACCAAACCAAACCTAACAACAACAAAAACAAATCGAGGCAACCTCAAATCAATCTCAATACAGGAGAAGTTCCTCCCATACTCTGCTGAGCGAGGTTGGAATGCTAACTCAATATCAATGAGAGGCCAGGGAAAGGCAAACCAATCCAAACCAAACCTGAATAAGTCAGGCAAAAAAAAAGAAAAGACAAATCAACCTCAAATCAATCGCAATACAGGAGAAGTCCCTCCCATACTTTGCTGAGCGAAGTTGGAATGCTTATGCAATCTCAATAAGAGGCCGAACCAAACCAAACCAAACCTAACAAAACCAAACTAAAAACAAAACATAAAAAACCCAAGCCAAACAGTACCAAACCCAAACCAACCAAAACTACACCAAAAAAATAAATAAAAAAACTAGCTTAATCAACCTGAAACCAATCGCAATACAGGAGAAGTTCCTCCCATACTTTGCTGAGCGAGGCTGGAATGCGTATGCAATCTCTATGAGAGGACAGGGCAAGTCTGACATCCCGGTGGAACCAAACCAAACCTAACCAAACCTAACCAAACCAAGCCAACCTCCATGTGGCTGGTGTTGCAATACAGGAAAAGTTCCTCCCATACTTTGCTGAGCGAGGCTGGAATGCGTATGCAATCTCTATGAGAGGCCAGGGCAAGTCTGACATCCCAGTGGAACCTGGGGCATTTGACAAGGTTGTGGCTGGCACTCTGGATAGCCATGCCAAAGATATTGCTGATCTCATAGGTGCGTTGATGCCAGCTGGTGGATGTGTGTGGGGGGGGGGGGCGGATGTGTGTGTGTGTGTGTGTGTGTGTGTGTGTGGTGGTGGTGGTGGGTTGGGGGATGGAATACTGGGATGATTGTGGCAGTGGTACTCTGGATAGCCATGCCAAAGATATTGCTGATCTCATAGGTGCGTTGATGCCAGCTGGTGGATGTGTGTGTGTGGGGGGCGGATGTGTGTGTGTGTGTGTGTGTGTGGTGGTGGTGGTGGGTGGGGGGATGGAATACTGGGATGATTGTGGCAGTGGTACTCTGGATAGCCATGCCAAAGATAGCGCTGATCTCATAGGTGTGTTGATGCCAGCTGGTGGATGTGTGTGTGGGGGTTGGTGTGGGTGGAGGGGGGGGGGAGGGTGTCACATGTGTGTGGGTGTTGGTGGGGTGGTGGTGTGGTGGGGATGGAATGGTGTGTTGATTGTGGCAGTGGTACTCTGGATAGCCATGCCAAAGATATTGCTGAATCTCCTAGGTGTGTTGATGCCCAGCTGGTGTGATGGATGTGTTGTGTTGTATGTGTGTGTGTGTGGGGTGGTGGGGGGTGGATGGGGGGGGGTGAGGGTCAGCTGTGTGTGTGTGTGTGTCTTTGGAGGTGGGTGTGGGAGTGTGGGGGGGGAGGGGGTCAGATTGGGTCAGAGGTGTGTGTGTGTATTTGGAGGTGGGGGGTGGGGGGGGGAGGGGGTCCGATGTGTGGCTGTGTGTATTTGGAGGTGGGTGGGGTGTGGGGGGGGAGGGGGTGGATGGGGTCCGATGTGTGTGTGTGTGTTTTTGGAGGTGGGGGTGTGTGTGGGGGGGAGGGGGGAGGGGGGGGGGGAAAGGGTTAGTGTTGTTTGTGTGTTATTTGGAGGTGGGGGTGGTTGGGGGGTGGGGGTTGGTGGGAGGGGGTCAGATGTGTTTGTGTATTTGGAGGTGGGGGTGGGGGTGGGGGGGTGGGGGTGGGTGTGGAGGGGGGGATTGGGGGTCAGGGTCAGATGTGTGGTGTGTGTGTATTGGAGGTGGGGTGGGGGGGGTGGGTGTGTGGTGTGGGGAGGGGGGGAGTGGGTCAGATTGTGGGGCGTGTGTGTGTATTTGGAGGTGGGGTGGGGGGGGGAGGGGGGGGGGAGGGGGTCGCTGTGGTGTGTGTGGTATTTGACGGTTGGGGTGGGGGTGGGGTGGTGGGGTGGGGTTGGGGGGGGGAGAGGGGAGGGGGTGAGCGGGGTTTCAGAGTGTGTGTGTGTTCTTTGGAGGTGGGGTGGGGGTTGGGCTGGGGGGGGAGTGGGGGGAGGGGGTCAGATGTGTGTGTGTGTGTATTTGGAATGGTGGGGGTGTGGGGGGGGGGGCGGGGGGGCGGGGGTCAGATGTGTGTGTGTGGATTTGGAGGTGGGGTTGGGGGGTGGGGCGGGGAGGGGGGAAGGGTCGTCAGAGTTGTGTGTGTATTTGGATGTGGGGGTGGGGGGGGGGGTGGTGGGTGGGGGGAGGGGGGGGAGGGGGTCTTGGGGGTCAGATGTGTGTGCGTTAGTATTGGAGTTGGGCCTTGGTGGGGTTGGGGGGGGGGTGGAGGGGGGGAGGACGCGGGGTCAGATTGTGGTGTGTGTATTTGGAGGTGTGGGTTGGGGTGGGGGTGTGGGGGGGGGGGAGGGGGGGAGTGGTTTTCAGAGTGTGTGTGTGTGTTGTATTTGGAGGTGGGGGGGGGTGGGTCGGGGGGGGAGGAGGGGGGGGCGCGGGGGGGATGGGGGGAGGGGGTCAGATGTGTTGTGTGTGTGTAATTGGAGGGCGGGGTGGGTTGGGTAGGGGGGGGGTGTGGGGGGGAGGGGGTCCGATGTGTGTCGGTGTGTTGTTATTTGGAGGTGGGCGGTTGGGGGTGGGGGGGCGGGGGGGAGGGGGTCAGATGTGTGGTTTGTGTATTTTTGGAGGTGGGGTGGGGGTGGACGGGGGGTTGAGGGGGGGGATGGGGTCATCTGTGTGTGTGTGTGTAATTTGGAGGTGGGGTTAGGGGTGGGGGGGGAGGGGGGGGAGGGGTCAGATGTGTGTGTGTGTTGTGTATTTGGAGGTGGGGGTGGTGGTGGGAGGGTGGGAGGGGGGGAAGGGGGTCAGATGTGTGTGTTGTTGTATTGGAGGTGGGGGTGGGGGGTGTGGGGGGAGGGGTGGATGGGAGGGTGGGGAGGGCGGTCAGATGTGTGTGTGTGTTATTTGGAGGTGGGGGTGGGGGTTGGGGTCGGGGGGGAGGGGGGGAGGGGTCAGCTGTGTGTGGTGTTGTATTTGGAGGTGGGGGTGGGCGGGGGTTTCAGGTTGGGGGGGGGGGGGGGGAGTGTGTCATATGTGTGCGTTTGTGTTGTGTGTATTTGGAGGTGGGTTGTGGGGGTGGGGGGGAAGGGGGGGACGGGGGGTCAGATTGTGTGTGTGTGTGTGTATTTGGAGGTGGGTGGGGTTGGGGGGGGAGGGGGTGAGGGGCGAGGGGGGGTCAGATGTGTGTGTGTGTGTGTTATTGGATGTGGGGGTGGCGGGGGAGGGTGGGGTGGGGGTGGAGGGGGGGAGGGGGGTCGATGTGTGTGTTTGTGTTATATTTGAGGTGGGGGTGGGGTGGGGGGGGAGTGGGGGAGGAGGGTCAGCTGTGGTGTGGTGTATTGGAGGTGGGGGTTAGGGTTGGGGGGGGGAGGGGTGGCGGGTGGTCAGATGTGTGCTGTTTGTGATTTGGAGTGGGGGGGATGTATTAGTGGGTTGATTATGGATGGCACTCTTGATGCCACTGATATCGCTGATCTGATAGGTGCGGTGATGGCTTATTGCCAGTTGGTGGGTAGATGGATGGATGGATGGATGGGTAAGGTGTTGGTTGGTTGGTCGGTTGGTAGATTAGTTGGTTGGTAGGTAGGTAGGTTGGTTGGTTGGTTGGTTGGTTGATAGGTTAGTTGGTTGATTGGTTGGTTGTTAGGTTGGTTGGTTGGTTGGTTGGTTGGTCGGGTGGTAGGTCAGGGCAAGTCTAACATTCCAGTGGAACCCGGGGCATTTGACGAGATTGTGGCTGGCAGGCTTGATTGCTGAT
Organism: Chlamydomonas sp. ICE-L; assembly: GCA_013435795.1. Classification (NCBI taxonomy): domain Eukaryota; kingdom Viridiplantae; phylum Chlorophyta; class Chlorophyceae; order Chlamydomonadales; family Chlamydomonadaceae; genus Chlamydomonas; species Chlamydomonas sp. ICE-L. The sequence continues at coordinate 771,826 of JACBWV010000252.1, forward strand.
CTCATAGGGGAGGGGATGCCACCTGGTGGATGTGTGTTGGGTGTTGGGTGTTGGGGTGTTGGGTGTTGGGTGTTGGGTGTTGGGGTGTTGGGGTGTTGGGGTGTTGGGTGTTGGGTGTTGGGGTGTTGGGTGTTGGTTGGGTTTTGTTGGGGTGTGGGTGTTGGGGGGGTGGGTGGCATGGAAAAGATATCGTGATCTAATAGGGAGGTGGATGCCACCTGTGGAAGTGTGTTGGGTTTTTGGGTGTTGGGTGTTGGGGTGTTGGGTGTTGGGGTGGGGGGGGCCTGGAAAAGATATCGCTTGATCTCCATAGGGGAGGGGATGAAACATGGTGAAATGTGTGTGGGGGTGTTGAGTGTTGTGTGTTCGGGGGTGTTGGGTGTTGGGGTGGGGGTGAAAGGAAAAAGATATAGCTTGATTCTCCCATAGGGGAGGGGATGCAACCTGGTGGAAGTGTGTTGGGGTGTTGGGTGTTGGGTGTTGGGGTGTTGGGTGTTGGGGTGTTGGGTGTTGGGTGTTGGGTGTTGGGTGTTGGGTGTTGGGGTGTTGGGTGTTGGGGTGTTGGGTGTTGGGGTGGGGGGGGCATGGAAAAGATATCGCTGATCTCATAGGGGAGGGGATGCCACCTGGTGGATGTGTGTTGGGTTTTTTGGGTGTTGGGTGTGGGGTGTTGGGGTGTTGGGTGTGGGGGGGGGGGGGGCATGGAAAAGATATCGCTGATCTCATAGGGGAGGGGATGCCACCTGGTGGATGGTGTTGGGTTTGGGTCGTTGGGGTTGTTGGGGTGTGGGTGTTGGTGGTTTGGGTTTGGGGTGTTGGGGTGTTGGTGTTGGGGTGTTTGGTTGTTGGGTGTTGGGTTGGGGGGTGTTGGGTGTTGGGGTGGGGGGGGCATGGAAAAGCTATCGCTTGATCTCATAGGGGAGGGGGATGCCACTGGTGGATGTGTGTTGGGTTGTTGGTGTTTTGGTGTTGGGTGTTTGTCTGGGTGTTGGGTGTTGGGGTGTTGGGGTTGTTGGGGTGTTGGGGTGTTGGGGTGTTGGGTGTTGGGTGTTGGGGTTGTGGGTGTTGGGGTGGGGGTGGGCATGGAAAAGCTATCGCTGGATCTTCATAAGGGGAGGGATGCCACCTTGGTGGATGTGCGCTTGGGGTTGGGTGCCTGGGTGTTGGGGTGTTGGGTTTTGGGGTTTGGGGTGTGGGGTGCGGGGGGCATGGAAGGGGCATGGAGGGCATGCGAAAAGAATCGCTGATCTTCATAGGGGCGGGGGAATGCAAACCTGGTGGATGTGGGTGTTTGTTTGGGTGTTGGGTGTTGGGGTGTTGGGGTGTTGGGTGTTGGGGTGGGGGGGGCATGGAACAAGATCTCGCTGTGATCTCATAGGATGGGATGCCACCTGGTGGATGTTGTGTGGGTTTTTGGGGTGTGGGGTGTTGGCTGGTGTTGGGTGTTGGGGTGTTGGGTGTTGGGGTGTTGGGGTGTTGGGTTTTTGTTGGGTGTGCGGTGTTGGGTGTTCGGTGTGGGTTGTTGGCGTGTTGGGGGTGTTGGGTGTTTGGGGTGGGGGGGGCATGGCAAAGCTATCGCTGATCTCATTAGGGGAGGGGATGCCCACCTGGTGGATGTGTGTTTGTGTGTTGGTGTGGGGTGTTGGGGTTGTTGGGTGTTGGGGGTGTTTGGTGTGGGGTGTTCGGTGTAGGTGTTGGGTTGTTGGGGTGTTGGGGTGTGGGTTGTGGGGTTTTTTGTTGTGTGTTTGGTGTTGTTGGGATGGTTTGGTGGGGGGGGCCTGGAAACAAGATATCGCCCGATCTCATTGGGGGAGGGGAGATGCACCTGGTGGATGTTGTGTTGGGTGTTGGGGGTGCTGGGTTGTTGGGGGGTGTTGGGTGTTGGGGGTGTGGTGTTGTTGGGTGTTGGGGTGGGGTGGGCATGAAAAGATTCGGCTGATTCTCATAGGGGAGGGGATGCCACCTGGTGGATGGGGTGGTGTGGTTTTGGTGGGTTGGGTGTTGGGTTGGCGGGGGGCCATGGAAAAGATATCGCTGATTCATTAGGGGATGGGATGCCACCTGGTGTATGTGTGTTGGTGTTGGTGTTGGTTGTTGGGTGTTGGGGTGTGTTGGGTGTTGGGGGTGGAGGGGGGGAATGGAAAGATATCGACTGATCTCATAGGGAGTGGATGACAACTGGTGCGATGTGTGTTGGGTGTTTGGGGTGTTGGGTGTTGGGGGTGTTGGGTTGTTGGGGTTTGGGTGTGGGGTGGGGGGGGCATGAAAAAGATATCGCATGATATCATAGGGGAGGGGATGACAAATGGTGGATGTGTGTTGGGTGTTGGTGTTGGGTTGTTGGGTGTGGGGTGTTGGGTTTTTGGGGTGTTGGGTGTGGGGTGGGGGGGCACAGGAAGGAAAAGATTATCGCTGATCTCATAGGGGAGGGGATACCCACATGGTGGAGTGTGTTGGGTTTTTTGGGTGTGGGTGTTGGGTGTTGGGTGTTGGGGTGGGGGGGCATGGAATTATCGCTGATCTCATAGGGGAGGGGATGCCACCTGGTGGATGTGTGTTGGGTGTTGAGTGTTGGGTGTTGGGGTGTTGGGGTGTTGGGTGTTGGGGTGGGGGGGGCATGGAAAAGATATCGCTGATCTCATAGGGGAGGGGATGCCACCTGGTGGATGTGGGTGGGTGTTGGGTGTTGGGGTGTGATGGGGGGGGGTGATTATGCCAAAAGATATCGCTGATCTGATAGGTGCGTTGCGTTGTGTGTGTGGGGGTGTGTGGTGTGTGTGTGGGGTGGATTGGTTGGTTGAGTGTGGCTGGTACTTCTTGATGGGCATGCCAAAGATATCCCTGTCTGATTGGTGCGTTGACGCCAGCTTGTGTGTGTGGTGTGTGTGTGTGTGTGTGTTTGGGGGGGGGGGGGGGGGGCGGGGGCATGCAAAAGATATTATATCTTTATATTTGCTGGTATTATAGGTGCGTTGAAGCCAGGTGTGGATGTGTGTGGTTGTGTGTGTGTGTGTGTGTGGTGTGTGTGTGTTGTTTGTGTGTTGTGTTGTTGTGTTGTGTTGCTGATATAAAGGTGCGTTGAATGAAGCCAGGTGGTGGAGGTGGTGGAGGTTTTGTGTGTGTGTGGTGTGTTGTGTGTGGGTGTTGTGTTTTGTTTGTGTGTGTGTTGTGTGGGTGTGCCTGATATGATAGGTTGCGTTGTTGAAGGACAGGTGGTGGATGTGTGTGTGTTGATGTTGTGTGTTTGGTGTAGTGCTGTGTGGTGTGTGTGTGTGTTTGCTGTGCTGATTATGATAGGTGCGTTGAAGCAGGTGGTGGATGTGTGTTGTGTTGTGCTGTGTGTGTTTGTGTGTGTGTGTGTGGTTGTGTGTGTTGGTGTGTGTTTGTTGTGTGTGTTGCTCATTATGATCGTTGCGTTGCAGCCAGGTGGTGGTGTGTGGTGTGTTGTTGTGTGTGTGTTGTGTGTGTGTGTGTGGTGTGTGTGTGTGGTGTGTGTGTGTGTGTGTGTGTGTGTGTGTGTGTGTGCTGATATGATAGGTGCGTTGAAGCCAGGTGGTGGATGTGTGTGTGTTGTGTGTTGTGTTTTGTGCTATTTTGGCTCCAATACCGATGTACACTATACACCCATACCGATGTACAAAATACACTCATACGGATGTACGCAGTACATCCAAACCAATGTACGATGTACACCCATACTGATGTACACTTTTCCGCTGTGCAGGCATGTTTCCAGTGCCACCTGTCATTGTGGTGCCAATACTGATGTACACCATACACCCATACCGATGCACACCGTACATCCAAATCGATGTACGATGTACATCAATACTGATGTACACTTTTCCGCTGTGCAGGCATGTTTCCAGTGCCACCTGTCATTGTGGTGCCAATACTGATGTACACCATACACCCATACCGATGCACACCGTTCATCCAAATAGATGTACGATGTACATCAATACTGATGTACACTTTTCCTCTGTGCAGGCATGTTTCCAGTGCCACCTGTCATCGTGGCACATTCTTTTGGGGGCTTGATTGCAATGAGCTACGTAAGTCCTAATCAGGTGACTGGTGTGGGTGGGTGCGGGTGTGGCCGCGTGGGTGGGTGCAGGTGTGGGTGGTTGCTGGTGTGGGTGTGTGTAGGTGTGGGTGGGTGTGGGTGGGTGCAGGTGTGGATGGGTGCTGGGGTGGGTGGGCGCTGGTGTGGGTGTGGGTGGTTGCTGGTGTGGGTGTGTGTGGGTGGGCGCTGGTGTGGATGGGCCAGGATAGTAGTAGTGTAGGATTGCAATGAGCTACGTACGTCCTAATCAGGCTGCTGTTGTGGGTGAGTGCGGGTGTGGCTGGTTGCTGGTGTTGGTGTGGGTGTGTACTGGTGTGGGTGTAGTTGGGTGGTTGCTGGTGTGGGTGCGGGTGTGGGTGTGTGCTGGTGTGGGTGGGCCAGGAGTAGTAGTGTAGGATTACAATGAGCTACGTACGTCCTAATCAGGCGGCTGGTGTGGGTGGGTGCGGGTGTAGGTGGGTGCAGGTGTGGGTGGGTGCAGGCGTGTGTGTGGGTGTGGGTGGGTGCGGGTGTGGGTGGGTGCTGGTGTGGGTGGGTGTGCGTGTGTGCTAGTGTGGGTGGGTGCTGGTGTGAGTGTGTGTGCGTGTGTGCTAGTGTGGGTGGGTGCGGGTGTGCGTGGGTGCGGGAGTCGGTGGTTGCTGGTGTGGGTGTGTGTTAGTGTGTGCTGGTGTGGGTGCGGGTGTGGGTGTGTGGTTGCTGGTGTGGGTGTGTGGTTGCTGGTGTGGGTGGGTGATTGTGTGCGTGTGTGCTGTTGTGGGTGGGTCAGGATAGTAGTAGTGTATGATTGCAATGAGCTATGGATGTTCTAATCAGGCTGCTAGAGTGTGTGGGTGCGGGTGTGGGTGGGTGATAGTGTGGGTGTGTGTGCGTGTGTGCTGGTGTGGGTGCGGGTGGGTCTGGGTGTGGGTGGGTGGTTGCTGGTGTGGGTGTGGGTGAGCGTTTGGGCGGGTGGTTGCTGGTGTGGGTGTGTGTGGGTGTGTGCTGGCATGGGTGTGTGAGGGTGTGGGTGGGTGCTCTTGTGGGCGATTTCTGGTTGGGTTGGGCCAGGATAGTAGTAGTGTATGATGGCAATGAGCTACTTCAGTCCTAATCAGGCTGCTGGTGTGGGTGGGTGTGGGTGTGGGTGGGTGCGGGTGTGGGTGGGTTGCGTGTGTGTGTGTGCGTATGTGCTGGTGTGTGTGTGTGTGGGTGCGTGTGTGTGTGTGTGTGTGAGCTGTTGTGGGTGGGCCAGGATAGTAGTAGTGTAGGATTGCAATGAGCTACGTACGTCCTAATCAGGCTGCTGGTGTGGGTGGGTGCGGGTGTGTGGTTGCTGGTGTGGGTGGGTGCGGGTGTTTGGTTGCTGGTGTGGGTGTGGGTGTGTGGTTGCTGGTGTGGGTGGGGGTGTGTGGTTGCTGGTGTGGGTGGGGGTGTGTGGTTGCTGGTGTGGGTGGGTGAGGGTGTGTGGTTGCTGGTGTGGGTGGGGGTGTGTGGTTGCTGGTGTGGGTGGGTGAGGGGTGGGTGGTTGCTGGTGTGGGTGCAGGTGTTGGTGTGTGCTGGTGTGGGTGTGTGCGGGTGTGGGTGGTTGCTGGTGTGGGTGTGTGGGTGTGTGCGTATAGGTGTGTGCTGGTGTGGGTGGGCCAGGATAGTAGTAGTGTATGATTGCTATGAGCTACTTAAGTCCTAATCAGGCTGCTGGTGTGGGTGGGTGTGGGTGGTGGGTGCTGGTGTGGGTGGGTGCAGGTGTGGGTGGGTGCAGGTGTGGGTGGGTGCTGGTGTGGGTGAGTGATTTTGTGCATGCATGCTGTTGTGGGTGGGCCAGGATTGTAGTAGTGTATGATTGCAATGAGCTATGTACGTCCTAATCGGGTTGCTGGTGCGGGCGGGTGCGTGTGTGTGTGTGTGTGTGTGTGTGTGTGTGTGCAGGTGGGTGGTTGCTGGTGTGTGTGGGTGTGTCGGGTGTGTGTGTGGGTGCTGGTGTGGGTGTGTGCTGATGTTGGTGGGCCAGGATAGTAGTAGTGTGGGATTGCAATGAGCTTTGTAAGTCATAAGGATGGATTGCTACATGCTTTTTTTAGCCAACTCACTTTCACCCAACACAACACAACACAACACAACACAACACAACACACCAACCAACACAACACCAAACCACAACCACAGACACGCCCCACAACACAACACACCACCACACCACAGCACAAACACAACTCAACACCAACACAACACTAGCCACAACCACAACACACACTAAACCCACAGCACCAAACAACACCACCAACTCAACACAAACACACACACAGCACAACACAACACACACACTCAACACAGCAAACACCAACTCAAACACACAACACAGCACAACCCCACACAACATCAATCACACAGCACAACACAACTCAACACAACACAACACAGCACAACACAACACAACACTCAACCACAGCACAACACAACTCAACACAACACAACACAGCACAACACAACACAACACTCAACCACAGCACAACACAACTCAACACAACACACGCAGCACAACACAACACAACACTCAACCACAGCACAACACAACTCAACACAATACTATCTGACCCAACACAATCCAACCCAAACCAAACCAAACCAAACCATACCCCCCCCACACCCCCACACCCCCACACCCCACACCCACACCCCCACAAACCCACACCCCCACACCCCTAAACCCCCACACACCCACACACCCACACACCCACACACCCACATGCCCAAACCAAACCATACCCCCCCACACCCCCACACCACTATCACTGGAGTGGCATAGCTTTCAGGTGACCTTGATGGAGAGCAACCAACCCAACCAACCCAACCAACCCAAACCAAACCAAACCACACCCCCACACCACTATCACTGGAGTGGCATAGCTTTCCAGTGTCCCTCCCTCTTCCAGCACATACATGGTCCGCGTACAACAACCCTCCTCTGAACCCCAGCACAACACAACACAACACAACACAGCGCAACATAACACAACACAACACAACACAACACAACACAACACAACAACTCAACACTATCTGACCCAAACCAACCGAAACCAAACCAAACCAAGCCCCCCCCCCCCCCCCCCCCCCCCCCACCCCCCCCCCCCCCCCCCCCCCCCCCTGCAGATCCTGAACACTTCACCCACCAACGCCAGCAATGGCAGTGATGGCCACCCCCCTATCAGTGGAGTGGCACTGCTGTCCAGTGTCCCACCATCGGGCAACAAGTTTTTGGTCAAGCGCTACTTCCAGAAAGATATCATGCTATCTATCAAGGTCACCTGGTGAGTTAAGGTTGGGTTGGGTTGAGTGGTGGTGGTGGTTAAGTTGGTTCCCTTGGTATGCGTTGACTTGGGTTGTGTTGGGTTAGGTTGGGTTGGGTTGGTTTGGGCACAAGTTGTTGGTCAAACGCAACTTCCAGAAAGATATCAAGCTATCCATTAAGGTCACTTGGTGAGTCTTTTTTTTTGTTGTTGCTTTTTTTTTGCCTTTTCGGGTTAATTTGGTTTGGGGTGGGGTGGGTTGGCTTGGGCAACAGTTCTTGGTCAAGCGCTACTTCCAGAAAGATACCAAGCTCTCCAATAAGGTCACTTGGTGAGTTTTTTTTGTTTTTTGCTTTTGTTTTGCTTTTTCGGGTTAATTTGGTTCAGGGTGGGTTGGGTTTGCTTGGGCACCAGTTCTTGGTCAAACACTACTTCCAGAAAGATATCAAGCTCTCTATCAGATCACCTGGTGAGATTTGTTTTCTGCCTTTTCGGCGGAGCCCCCTCTTCAAGGGGGCGTGCATTTGTCCGTTTGTCCGACTGAAAAACAAAAATTGAAGCCCGACACGTCAGCCAACGGTCGCGTAACTAACTCGCTTCGGTTAGCTCCATCGTTGCCACCTTTTGTTCCGTTGCCAACACACTCCACCAATTTTTCGCGTCGCTTGCGACGCTGCATAGGACTTGTCAAGGAGGATTTGGGCCTAAGGGTTGTTCTCCATGCGCCAGCCCTAGACTCAAGGATTGCAATTGGCTGTTTTGGGGTTGTCTTGGGCTGTTTTGGGCTGCTTAGGGTTGTTTCGGTTTTTTTGCTGTTTTGGGTTGCTTCGGGTTGTTTTGGGTTGTTTTGGGTTGTTTTGGGCTGTTTCGGGCTGTTTTGGGCTGTTTCGGGCTGTTTTGGGTTGTTTTGGGCTGTGGTGGGCTGTTTTGGGTTGTTTTGGGCTGTTTTGGGCTGTTTTGGGCTGGGTATAAGTATTTGGTCAAACGCTACTTCCAAAAAGATATCATGCTATCTATCATGGTCACCTGGTGAGTTAAGGTTGGGTTGGGTTGGGTGGTGGTGGTGGTGGTTAGGTTGGATCCCTTGGTATGGGTTGAGTTGGGTTGCGTTGGGTTGGGTTGGGCTGGGTGCAAATACATGGACAAACGCTATTTCCAGAAAGATATCATGCCCTCTATATCAGGGATACATAGTGAGTTTAATGTGTTTGCTTTTTTTGATTTTGTTTTGCTTTTTTGGGTTGGTTTGGGTTGATTTTGGGTGGAGTGGGGTGGGTTCTTGGTCAAACGCTATTTCCAGAAAGATATCATGCTCTCTATCAGGGACACCTAGTCCCTTTGTTTTTGCTTTTTTTGCTTTTTTTTGCTTTTTTGTGTGGGTTTGGTTTGGGTTTTGGGTGGGGTGGGGTGGGTTCTTGGCCAAACACTATTTCCACAAAAAATATCACGCTCTCTATCAGGGACACCTAGTGCTTTTTTTTGCTTTTCTTTTGCTTTTTGGGGTGGGTTTGGTTTGGGTTTTGGGTGGGGTCTGGTGGTTTCTTGGTCAAACGCTATTTCCAGAAAGATATTATGCTCTCTATCAGGGATACCTAGTGCGTTTTTTTGTTGCTTTTTGTTGCTTTGGTTTTGCTTTTTTGGGTGGGTTTGGCTGGGGTGGGGTGGTTTCTTGGTCAAACGCTATTTCCAGAAAGATATCCGACCGAAAAACAAAGAAAAATTGAAGCCTGACACGTCAGCTAACGGTCGCGAAACTAACTCGCTTCCATCGTTGCCACCTTTCCATCCATCGCCAACCCACTCCGCCAATTTTCCGCGTCGCTTGCGACACTGCATAGGACTTGTTTCAAGGAGGAGCTTAATATAAAAGGGTCGTTTTCCATGCTCTAGCCCCAGACTCTTTCGATGGGTTGGGTTGTTTTGGGATTGGGTTGGTTTTGGGATTTGGGATTTGGGATTTGGGATTTGTCGATGGGTTGGGTTGGTCTTTCGATGGGTTGGGTTGTTTAGTTTTGGGTTGGTTTGGGTACAATTACATGGTCAAACGCTATTTCCAGAAAGATATCATGCCCTCTATCAGGGATACATGGTGAGTTAGACTTATGGCTTGGCTTGGCTTGGTTGGGTTGGGCCGGGTTGGGTTGGCTTGGTTGGCTTGGCTTGGTTGGGTTGGTTGGGTTGGTTGCTCTCCATCAAGGTCACCTGGTGAGCTAGGCTCATGGCTTGGTTTGGTTTGGTTTGGTTTGGTTTGGCTGGGTTGGTTTGGGTTGTGTTGGGTTAGTTGGTTGCTCTCTATCAAGGTCACCTGATGAGTTAGGCTCATGCCTTGGCTTGGTATAGCTTGGCTTGGCTTGGCTTGGCTTGGCCATTCGTCTACGTTATGTACTTTGTTGCTTGGTTAGCTGCTTGGCTTGGCTATGGTTGGCTTGGCTTGGTCTGCGTGGCCATTCTGTCCTTCACTGTTAGGTACTATGTTGCGTGGTATAGCTTGGCTTGGCTGGACTTGGCTTGGCTTGGTTGGCCATTGGCAATTCTTGTGTCTCACTGTTAGTGTACTTATGTTGGTTGTATAGCTTGCTGGCTTGGCTTGCTTGCTTGGCTGGGCTTGGCTTGGTTGGCTTGGGCTTGGCCTTCGGTCTCACTGTTTATGTACTTATGTTGGCTGGTATAGCTTGGCTTGGCTTGGCTTGGCTTGGCTTGGCTTGGCTTGGCTTGGCTTGGCCATTCTGTCTCACTGTTATGTACTTATGTTGGCTTGGTATAGCTTGGCTTGGCTTGGCTTGGCTTGGCTTGGCTTGGCTTGGCTTGGCTTGGCTTGGCTTGGCCATTCTGTCTCACTGTTATGTACTTATGTTGGCTTGGTATAGCTTGGCTTGGCTTGGCTTGGCTTGGCTTGGCTTGGCTTTGGCTTGGCTTGGCTTGGCCATTCTGTCCTCACTGTTATGTACTTATGTTGGCTTGGTATAGCTTGGCTTGGCTTGGCTTGGCTTGGCTTGCTTGCTGGCTTGGGCTTGGCCATTCTGTCTCACTGTTATGTACTTATGTTGGCTTGGTATAGGCTTGGCTTGGCTTGGCTTGGCTTGGCTTGGCTTGGCCATTCTGTCTCACTGTTATGTACTTATGTTGGCTTGGTATAGCTTGGCTTGGCTTGGCTTGGCTTGGCTTGGCTTGGCTTGGCTTGGCTTGGCTTGGCTTGGCCATTCTGTCTCACTGTTATGTACTTATGTTGGCTTGGTATAGCTTGGCTTGGCTTGGCTTGGCTTGGCTTGGCTTGGCTTGGCTTGGCTTGGCTTGGCTTGGCTTGGCTTGGCCATTCTGTCTCACTGTTATGTACTTATGTCCCTTCATCTGACATCATACATCATCTGATATCGTGCAGCAGGGGCTGCATTGGAATATGATATCATTGGGAAATCTTGTGCTAAGGATGTCAACACTGTTGTATTGTTTTTCCATGTACTTGTGTCACCCCATTCTCATGCCCCTTCATCTGATATCATGCTGCTGGAGTTTAATTGCCAAATCGTTTGAGAGGGAAATCAACGCTGTTTCCAACTGTTTTATTTGTTTTGCATCATTTTCATGTTTTATTTGTCTTTCATTATTTTCATGTTTTATTTGTTTTGCATCATTTTCATGTTTTATTTGTCTTTCATTATTTTCCATGTCATGTACTTATGTCCCTTTATCTGATTCCATGCAGCCGGGGCTTCATTGGAAAAATTATCATTGGGGAATCGTTTGTGACGGATATCAGCGCTGTTTGTAATATGGTCCATGTCATGCTCTTGTATCACACCATTCTCCTGTCCCTTCATCTGATATCATGCTGCCGGAGTTTAATTGCAAAATCGTTTGTGAAGGAAATCAGCACTGTTTCCAACTGTTTTCCATTATTTTTTGCGGAGCCCCCCTTTCTGGTGGGCAGGAGCCCCCAGTGTTGCCCATTTGTCCGTTCGACCATACATCCATCTGACCGTGATGAAGCCTGACACGTCAGCCAACGGTCTTGAACTAACTGGCTTCTGTTGCTACCTGCCGCTCAGTCGCGATCACTCTCCGCCATATTTTAGCGACGCAGGCGACGCTGCTTAGAACTTGTCCATGTCATGTAGTTGTGTCCCTTTATCTGATATCATACTGCACGGGCTCCATTGGAAAATGATATCATAGGGAAATCGTTTTCGAAGGACATCAACACTTCTTTTCTATTATTTGTAGTCATGTAGTCATGTCACACCCCATTCATTTGTAGTCATGTCATTTTTAGTCATGTAGTCATGTCACACCCCATTCATTTGTAGTCATGTCATTTGTAGTCATGTAGTCATGTCACACCCTATTCATTTGTAGTCATGTCATTTGTAGTCATGTAGTCATGTCACACCCCATTCATTTGTAGTCATGTAGTCATGTCACACCCCATTCATTTGTAGTCATGTCATTTGTAGTCATGTAGTCATGTCACACCCCATTCATTTGTAGTCATGTCATTTGTAGTCATGTAGTCATGTCACACCCCATTCATTTGTTGTCATGTCATTTGTAGTCATGTAGTCATGTCACACCCCATTCATTTGTAGTCATGTCATTTGTAGTTATGTAGTCATGTCACACCCCATTCATTTGTTGTCATGTCATTTGTGGTCATGTCACACCCCATTCTTATGTCCCTTCATGTGATATCATGCTGCTGGGGCTTCATTGGGACATTGTTTGGGGTAGTGAGAGTAGGAAGGGGAAGGAGGGTGGGGTGGGGTGGGATGGGCATGTGGGTGGGTGGGTGGGTGGGGTAGATAGACTTTGGATTGTATCTCACTGTCATGTCCCTTCATCTGATATCATGCTGCAGGGGCTTTCTTGGTACATTGTTTATGTGAAGGACACCAGCATTTTTTAAATTTTTTATTATTTTTTATTCATTTTTATTAATTTAAATATTTTTTATATTTTCCATGTCATGTACCACTTGGCCTTGTACCTTTCAGTAGGCATTTATTCAAAATATATGTCAAGGTTATCAACACAGTTGTTCTATTATTTTCCATGGCATGTACTTAAGTCCAGGGTACTTCCATCTTCCATTGACCAAATTGGCCAGTGCTTTAGCGCACTTGAAAACAAAAAAACTGCGCTTTGTAGTGCAAAAAGCGCAAAAATTGCTTGCTGCGCCCACAGGGGGTTGCAAATAACTTCGCGAAACGCGCAGTGGGGCTTCAAAAGGCAGCGCACCAACGCGCAAAAGGGCGAGCTTGGAAGTACCCTGCTCATGTCCCTTTATCTGATAACATGTTGCATGGGCTTCATTGGAAAATTGTTTGTGAAGGATATCAATGCTGTTTTATTCTTTTTCATTTCATGTACTCGTGTCTTCTCATCTGTTAACATGAATACATGCTGCAGGGGCTTTATTTCAAATCTACTGTGACGGAGATCAAGGCTGTTTCCAACTGTTTCCAACTGAATACAGCTGTTTCCAACTGTTTCCAGCTGTTTCCAATTGTTTCCAACTGTTTCCAGCTGTTTTCAAATGTTTCCAGCTGCGTCTTTATTGTTTTCCATATCACATACTCATGTCCCTTTATCTGATAATATGCTACAGGGTCTTCATTGCTAATTCGTTTGTGAAGGAAATCAACGCTGTTCATCCTTTTTCATTCATGTACTCATGTCTCTTTATCTGATAACATGCTGCAAGGGCTTTATTGCAAACTCGTTTGGTGACGGAAATCATTGCTGTTTTATTTATTACTATTATTTATATTTATATTATTTATTATGTTTTATGTCATGTACTCATGTCCTTGCAAATCATTGCTGTTTTATGTTGTTTTATTATGTTTTATTATGTTTTATGTCATCTACTCATGTCCCCCCATCTGATAACATGCTGCAAGGGCTTTATTGCAAACTCGTTTGGTGAAGGAAATCATTGCTGTTTTATTATGTTTTATGCCATGTACTCATGTCCCTTTATCTGATGACATCCTGCAGGGGCTTCATTGCAAAATCGTTTGTGAAGGACATCAATGCCTGCAGAGACCTCTTTTTTAGCAAGGACCTGCCAGAGGAAGATTTAAAGAGGTGGGAACTGCAGTGTGTTTGGGGCAGGGAGGGTAGGGGTGGGGTAGGGGTAGGGAGGGTTAGGGTAGGGGGTGGGTGAGGGCGGTGGGGGGGTAGGTAGGGTTAGGTAGAGTAAGGGGTGAGGAAGGGGGGGAGGGTGGGGGGGTAGGTAGGGGGGGAGAGGGTGTAGGGTAGGTAGGGTAGGTTTGTGTGGGTGTGGGTGGGTGTAGGGAAGGGGGGGGGGGGGGGGGGGGGTGGGAGCAATGAATTTAGTTCTCACACCACACCTGGTTGCAGTAGGTTCATTGCAGAACCTGTTGCTGGCTCCTCTTCAGACCTTTATCATGCGTCCGTTTACCTGCAACTTGCAGAGTTGTAGGCTAAGACCTCATTTCACAAACTCGAGATTTGTCAGCTTCCTGCGTTGCCGCTCCTGTACTTTTTCGCCCAGCAAGCCGTTCGTTATCGTAATCAGATTTACAAGTCATGCACGTTAGAAACATCAACAGCTTCAGGGGGTCCTTCAGACGAATTCATAATGAATCTCCAAGAGCCGGTTTTGCTCCTCCATCCGTGGGCCTCATGCGCAAATAAAAGGAGAGGGCCAGCAAGCCTCCAGAATAATTCGAATTGATGATTCGTTCGCTTTCTGAGTCACTCGGAACTGGACTGAATTAATCGCAATCTTACAGTCCTTTCTCGAATCCGGCTGGTCAGTGGCTTAGCGCTAAATCTTTCCCAGCCCTGCTCTATGCGTATGGGGTAGGGCAGGGGACAGGGGGAAAAGGGTGACATGGAGGTAGGGTCAAGAGTCAAGGGGAAGTCAAGGAGGTTATGAGAAAGAAAACACGGAAGGGGGGGAGATGGATGGAGGGTGAAGGAGAAGTAAAAAAGAATAGGAGACAGAAACGAGGGAGGAGGGGGGGGGGGATGAGAGAGGGAGAGGGGCAGGTGAAGTGGGCCAACGGCCACACGGGCTACCGTACTAGGGGAGATGGCTGGGTGGTGTGGGGGGTAAATTTGGGTGGTGTGGAGATGGCTGGGGGTAGGGGGGGTATATTTGGGTGGTATGGAGATGTCTGGGGGTTAGGTGGGGTGCAAGGGGGATATACATAGTGTGTGTTAAGGGGGTGGGGATGGGGGGCAGGAAGATTTAGGGGGAAAAAGAGATCATGTAGGTCCTGGGGGCTGGGGGCTGGGGGGTATATTTATAGTAGGGAAAGGAAGGGGGCATGTGTTCGATATTTTGCAAAGGGGGAATATCTTGCCTGTGTGCATGTGAGGAAGGTGGGGGGAGGGTGTACGTTCAAGGGCGTTGCATGTTATGTAACCCAGGCCAGAACAGGACCCAGACCTGGGTGGGTGGGGTGGGGGGTGGCCTTCGGCCACACGGGCAATGTTCTAGTACATACATACATACATACATACATACATAACATACATACATACTACATACATACAGACAGAAATACATACATACATACGCATACATACATACATACAGACATACATACATACATACATACATACATACATACATACATACATACATACATACATACATAGCACATACATACATACGACATACATACATACATACATACATACATACATACATACATACATACATACATACATACATACATACATACGCACATACATACATACATACATACATACATGCATACGCAAACACACATACAAGTACGCACGCGCCCCTGCTATCTCACAGACATACCAACCAACCAACCAAACAACTATTGCCCTACCTTGCAGGTTACACCTCACCATCAACCAACCACACAACCAACCAACCAACCAACCAACCACACAACCAACCAACCAACCAACCAACCTCACAACCAACCAACCAACCAACCACAAAACCAACCAACCAACCAACCAACCAACCAATCATTGCACTATCTTGCAGGTATCACATCACCAACCAACCAACCAACCAACCAACCTACCAACCAACCAACCAACCATTGCACAACCTGTCAGGCACCACCTCACACACATACAAACTAACTAACTAACTAACTAACTAACTAACTAACTAACTAACTAACTAACTAACTAACTAACTAACTAACTAACCCACTAACTAACTAACTAACCCACTAACTAACTAACTAACTAACTAACTAACTAACTAACTAACCAACCCACTAACTAACTAACTAACTATCAAACAAACAAGCAAAGAAGCAAAAATTGAACTACTATGCAGGTATCAGGCCCAGCTTGCAGAGTGCAGCCCCATTCGCTTGATTGTGAGTGTGTGATTGGGTTTGGGTGGTTGCGTATGGGGGGTGGGTGGGGTAGGGTAGGTATGTGGGTGTAAGGGTGCGTGTGTGGGTGGGTGTGGGAGAGTGGGGTGTGTGATGATTTAATTATATAATTATACCTATATCTGCAAATATTAATAATTATATTATCACAATCAAACAAAAACAGATGCAGCCAACACACCAACCGAAGACAGACATGTTGCTACCATGCCAACATACACAAAAACAGATGCAGCCAACACACCAACCGAAGACAGACATGTTGCTACATGCCAACAAACACAACAAACACCAAAAGCCAGCAGACGCAAACAACACGTACATCAAGCTCGACCTCCTTAAACGTAACCACACCAACCAAAGGCAGACACGTTGCTACACGTCAACAAACACGTAAACAAAAAATACCAAAAGCCAGCTGATCGGGGGTGGTCAGTCTATTTGTTGGTTTGGGCCCAAAGCCAGCTGATTGGGGGCGGTCAGTCTATATGTTGATTTGGGCCCAAAGCCAGCTGATTGGGGGCGGTCAGTCTATGTGTTGGTTTGGGCTCAAAGCCAGCTGGTTGGGGGCGTTCAGTCTATGTGTTGGTTTGGGCCCAAAGCCAGCTGATTGGGAGCGGTCAGTCTACTTGTTGGTTTGGGCCCAAAGCCAGCTGATTGGGGGCGGTCAGTCTACTTGTTGGTTTGGGCCCAAAGCCAGCTGATTGGGGGCAGTCAGTCTACTTGTTGGTTTGGGCCCAAAGCCAGCTGATTGGGGGCGGTCAGTCTACTTGTTGGTTTGGGCCCAAAGCCAGCTGATTGGGGGCGGTCAGTCTACTTGTTGGTTTGGGCCCAAAGCCAGCTGATTGGGGGCGGTCAGTCTACTTGTTGGTTTGGGCCCAAAGCCGCTGATTGGGGGCGGTCAGTCTATTGTTGGTTTGGGCCCAAAGCCAGCTGATTGGGGGCGGTCAGTCTATGTGTTGGTTTGGGCCCAAAGCCAGCTGATTGGGGGCGGTCAGTCTATTTGTTGGTTTGGGGGGGGGGGGGGAGGGTAGTGAATGGTGATGGGTAGTGTGTGTATGTGTTTGTGTGTGTGTGGGTGGGTGTGTGTGTGGGGGGGGGGGGGGGGTCAGGGGGTGGATGGTGGTGGTTAGGTGTGTGAGTCACCCCGCCTTTCTCACCCAACAGTTATGCAATTGCAGGATTATTGGAGGCTGGGGAGATCCCTTTCGCCTTGTTGGCTACCGCTAGACTGTTACAGCGACCAAAAAAATTCCAACATAAATACAACGTAAATAAAATATCCATAAAACATACAACATACACCATAAATACAACGTAAATAAAATATCCATAAAACATACGACATACACCATAAATACAACGTAAATAAAATATCCATAAAACATACAACATACACCATAAAATCCAACATTACAACATACACCATAAATACAACGTAAATAAAATATCCATAAAACATACAACATACACCATAAATACAACCTAAATAAAATATCCATAAAACATACAACATACACCATAAATACAACGTAAATAAAATATCCATAAACATACAACATACACCATAAATACAACGTAAATAAAATATCCATATAACATACAACATACACCATAAATACAACGTAAATAAAATATCCATTAAACATACAACATACACCATAAATAGAACATACCTTAAGTACAGTGTAAAACATGAATACAACAAACAACGTATAGAATACAACATACAACATAAATAGAACATAAAAAGAAGTATAACAAAAAATAAATACAACATAAAAAAAATACATAATAAAAAATAAATACAGCAAAAAATAAATACAACATAACAAATAAATATAGTATATAATATACAGCATACAACATAATACAATGTTAAACCCTAAACCCTGCAGGACTTGCAAGATGTCAACAAGCGGGTGCCACTTCCTAAACCACCTCAGAACTGTCCCCCCGCCTTCGTGCTCGGCGGGGAAGATGATGTGGTGGTGGATGTCAAGGTAATGGTGTGGAGGTATTTTTCTTTCCTTTTCATGTGTGGGGATTGTGTTTGTGGGTGTATGTATGTCTATGTGTGCGTTTAAGGGGGGTGAGGTGGGGGGCACGGGGAGGGTGATGTGGTGGTGGATGTCAAGGTTAAGATGTGGTGGTCTTCTTCTTTCTTTTTCATGTGTGGTGGGTGGGTGGAGGGGGGGGATTGTGTTTGTGGGTGTATGTATGTCTATGTGTGCGTTTGAGGGGGGTGAGGTGGGGGGCACGGGGAGGGTGATGTGGTGGTGGATGTCAAGGTTAAGATGTGGTGGTCTTCTTCTTTCTTTTTCATGTGTGGTGGGTGGGTGGAGGGGGGGGATTGTGTTTGTGTGTGTATGTATGTCTATGTGTGCGTTTAAGGGGGGTGAGGTGGGGGGCACGGGGAGGGTGATGTGGTGGTGGATGTCAAGGTTAAGATGTGGTGGTCTTCTTCTTTCTTTTTCATGAGTGGTGGGTGGGTGGAGGGGGGGGGTTGTGTTTGTGGGTGTATGTATGTCTATGTGTGCGTTTGAGGGGGGTGAGGTGGGGGGCACGGGGAGGGTGATGTGGTGGTGGATGTCAAGGTTAAGATGTGGTGGTCTTCTTCTTTCTTTTTCATGTGTGGTGGGTGGGTGGAGGGGGGGGGATTGTCGTTGTTGTGGGTGTATGTATGTCTATGTGTGCGTTTGGAGGGGGTGAGGTGGGGGGGCACGGGGAGGGTGATGTGGGTGGTGGATGTCAAGGTTAAGATGTGTGGTGGTCTTCTTCTTTTTTTTTCATGTGTGGTGGGTGGGTGGAGGGGGGGGATTGTGTTTGTGGGTGTATGTATGTCTATGTGTGCGTTTTAGGGGGGAAGAGGGGGGGAGGGGGCACGGGGAGTGATATCAAGGTGTGTCTGTCTTCTTTCTTCTTTTTTTGATTGTGATGTTTAGGGTTTAGGGTTTAGGGTGTAGAGTGTCAAGGTAATGATGTGTTGGTCTTCTTCTTCCTTCTTTTTTTGATTGTGATGTTGAGGGTTCAGAGGTTAGGGTTAAGAGTGTCAAGGTAATGATGTGTTTGTCTTCTTCTTTCTTCTTTTGATCGTGTTGTTTAGGGTTTAGGGTTTAGGGTTGAGGGTGTCAAGGGTAATGGTGTGTTTGTCTGGGTTTAGGGGTAAGTGTTGAGGGTGTCTGACCGAGACGAAGCCTGACACGTCAGCCAACGATCTCGTAACTGCCTCGCTTCTGTCGCCACTTGTCTCTTCGCCGCGAACACTCTCCGCCATTTTGTAGCGTCGATTGCGACGCTGCATAGGACTTGCTCTGGCATGTCTCAACTCTCTAAGTCGGTGCTCCCGCAAATGACATTGTTTTGTCCTCATTTGTTTTTTATTCTCATTTATATTTTTATTCTCATTTGTATTTTGTCCTTGTTTGTTTTTTAGTATTATATGTAGTACAGGAGATTGGTGATTACTTGCTAATTAATTAATTAGATAATAGATAAATAAAACAAACAAACACAATTACTTATTTAAATACACAACAGTTTTCCCTTTCATGCATTTTACAGGTAACAGAGGAGAGTACTGTGGGGAGAAGCCTATCGCTAATTAATTAATATATAAAGCATGATTTAAATCAAATTTAAAAATAATTATTTAAATACATAATTAATAAGTGCTTGTTTAAATACGTAACAGTTACCCCTTTCATTTCGTTTCACAGGCAATAGAGGAGACTGCTGAGTACTTCGGCGTGGAGCCTATCGTGATGAAGGTAGGTGCCCCCCCCCCCCCCCCCCCCCCCCACACACACACACCCACACACACACACACAATCCCCCCCCCCACACCCACACTCACTCACCCACCCACCCCCCCCCCCACACACACACACAAAAGCACACACAAAAGCACACACAAATTCTCTCACACACTTGCTCACTCACATGCGCACACTCACACGCACGCACTTACACTCACACACACACTCTCACACAAGCAAACTCACACACCAACACCACCGCCTGTCATGATGAAGGTAGGTACTTGGTTTTCCCAAAACGTATAACTGGTAATATAAGTGACTACGATCACAACCTTGGAGGGGGGGTGGGTGGGTGGGTTGGGGGGGGGGGGCTGCGGTGGGGTGGTGGGGTGGGGACGTGATCACAACTTGGAGGGGGGTGGGGTGGGTGGGTTGGTGGTTGGGGGTGGGTTGGGGGGGTGTACACAGCATTGGAGGGGGGGGGTGGGGGGTTGGTGGTTGGGGGTGGGGTTGGGGGGGGGGAAGGTGGTGGTGGGGTGGTGGTGGGTGACGTGATCACCAGCCTTGGAGGGGCGGTGGGGGGGGGGTTTGAGGGGGGGGGTGGGGTGTGGGTGGAGTGACGTGATCAAAGTTGGAGGGGGTGGGGTGGGGGTGGTTGGGGGGGTGACTTGATCACAACCTTGGAGGGGGGTGGGGTGGGTGGGTTGGGGGGGGTGGGGGTGGGGGGTGGGGGGGGTGAGTGTGATCAAAGCCTTGGAGGGGGGTGGTTGGTGGGGGGTTGGAGGGGGTGGGGTGGTTGGTGAGGTGACGTGATCACAGCCTTGGAGGGGGGTGGGGTGGGTGGGTTGGGGGGGTGGGGTGGTTGGGGGGGGGTGACGTGATCACAGGCCTTGGAGGGGGGGGGGTGGGGTGGGTGGGGTGGGGGGGTAGGGTGGTTGGTGGGTGACGTGAATCACAGCCTTGGAGGGGGCAGGGGTGGGTGGGTTGGGGGTTGGTGGTTGGGGGTGGGTTGGGGGGGTGAGGTGGTGGTGGGTGACGTTGATCACAGCCTTGGAGGGGGGTGGGGTGTGGGTGGGTTGGGGGGTGGGGGTGGTTGGTGGGTGACGTGATCACCAGCCTTGGAGGGGGGTGGCTTGGGTGGGTTGGTGGTTGTGGGTGGGTTGGGGGGGTGGGGTTGTGGTGGGTGACGTGATCACAAGCCTTGGAGGGGGGTGGTGTGGTGGGTTGGTGGTTGGTGGGGTGGGTTGGGGGGGGGGGGGGGTGGGGTAGTTGGGGGTGACGTGATACCAGCCTTGGAGGGGGGTGGGGGGGGTGGGTGGGTTGGTGGTTGGGGGTGGTTTGTGTGTGACGTGATCACAGGCCTTGGAGGTGGGTGGGGTGGGTGGTGGGGGGGGTGACTGATAACAACCTTGGAGGGGGTTGGGGAGGGGGGTTTGGGGGCGGTGGGGTGGTTGAGGGGTGAAGTGAAAAAGAATGGAGGGGGGGGTTGGGGTGGGTTGGGGGGGTGGGGTTGGTTTGTGGGTGAAGTGATAAAAGAAATTGGAGGGGTTAAGGGTGGTGGGTTTTGGGGGTGAGGGGTGGATTGGTAGGTGAACGTGATCACAGCATTGAACGGGGGGCAGGGGTGGGTGGGTTGGGGTTGGGGGGTGGGTTGGGGGGGGTGGGGGTGTTGGTTTGCGGTGACCGTGATTCACAGCTTGGTGGAGGGGGTGGGGGTGGTGGTTCGGGGGGGGGGTGGTTGGTGGGTGACGTGTAACACCTGGAGGGGGGGGGTGGGGTGGGTGGGTTGGTGGTTGAGGGGTGGGTGGTTGGGGGGGTGGGTGGTGGTGGGGTGGGTGACGTGATCACAGCGTGGAGGGGGGGGGGGGGAGGGGCTGGGTGGGGGGGGGGGGGGGGGGGGGAGTGGGTTGGTGGTTGGTGGGTGGGTTGGGGGGGGGCGGGAATGGTGGTTGGGTGACGTGATAACAGCCTTGGGGGGGGGGGGGGGGGGGGTGGGTGGTTGGCGGGTGGGTTTGGGGGGGTGGGGTGGTTGGTGGGGGTGACGTGTGATCAGCCTTGGAGGGGTGGGTCGGGTGGTTGGTGGTTGGTGGGGGGTTGGGGGGTGGGAGGTGGTTGGTGTGTGACGTGATCACAGCTTGGAGGGGGGTGGGTGGGTGGTTGGTGTGTGTGTGGTGTGGGTTTGGGGGGTGGGGTGGTTGGTGGGTGACGTGATACAGCCTTGGAGGGGGGTGGGTGGGTGGGTTGGTGGTTGGTGGGTGAGTGGGGGGGTGGGGTGGTGGTGGGTAACGTGAAACGCCTTGGAGGGGGGGGTGGGGGGTTGGTGTTGGTGTGTGATGTGGGGGGGGGTGGGGTGGGGTGGGTGACGTGATAACAGCCTTGGAGGGGGTGGGGGGTGGGTGGGGTGGTGGGGTGGTTGTTGGGGTGACGTGATCACAGCCTCTGGAGGGGGTGGGGTGGGTGGGTTCGTGGTTGGGGGTGGGTTGGGGGGTGGGGGTGGTGCGGGTGGGGTGACTGGGGTGGTTGGTGTGTGACGGATCACCAGCCTGGAGGGGGGTTGGGGTGGGGGTGGTGGTTGGTGGGTGGTGTTGGGGGTGTGGGGTGGTTGGTGGGTGATGTTATCGCAGCCTGGAGGGGGGTGGGTGTGGTGGTTGGTGGGTGGGTTGGGGGGGTGGGGTGGTTGGGGCGTGATGATCACAGCCTTGGATGGGGGGGTGGGGTGGGTGGGTGGTGGTTGGGGTGGGTTGGGGGGTGGGTGGTTTGTGGGGGGACGCGATCACAGCCTTGGAGTGGGGTGGGTGGAGGGAGTGGTGGGGTGGGGGGGTTGTTGGTTGGTGGGTGGTGGGGGGGGTGATTGGGTTCTTTGGTGGGTGGGGGCGTTGGGTTGGGAGGGTGGGGGGTGACGCGATCACAGCCTAGGTGGTTTGTGTGGTGTGTGTGTGTGTGTGTGTGTGTGTGTGGGGGGGGGGGGGGGGGGGGGGGGGGGGGGGGGGGGGCAGTCGGTGTGTGTGGGGAGGGGTACGCTATTACAACATTGGAGGGGCGTGGGGGGGTGTCGGGTTGGGGGGGGGGGGGGGGGGGGGGGGGGGGGGTAGGCGCTTGAGGGAGACTGGGTTGGTTAAGTTCCTTTCACATTTTTGGCTACCCCTGGACTGTACGATCCTCATCAGCAATGCAGGGAATTGCTCATGACCTCAAATGTAACGTATGAATTGAATTTGAACTCAAATTCTATGTTATCCTCGTCAGCAATGCAGGGACTTGCTCATGACCTCAAATTTAAACTAAAACATACATTTGAAATCAAATTCTATGCTATCCTAATCGCCAATGCAGGGACTTGCTTTTGGCATCAAATTTAAATTTAATGTTACACTAAAATTATATACAATCCTCATCCGCAATGCAGGGACTTGCTCATGACTTCAAATTTAAACTCACGTTCAAATTCAAACCCATATTGAATGCTATCCTCATCTGCAATGCAGGGACTTGCTCATGACTTCATATTTAAACTAAAATCCAAATTCAAACTCCAATTATATGCTATTCTCATCCATGATGCAGGGACTTCCACTAGGCATCAAATTTAAATTTAACTTTACACTCAAATTCTACGCTATCTCATCCATGATGCAGGGACTTGCTTATGATCTCGAATTTAAAATCAAATTCAAATTTAAACTCAAATTGAAGGCTATCCTCATCCGCAATGCAGGGAATTGCTTATGATCTCAAATTTAAAATCAAATTCAAATTTAAAATCAAATTATAGGCTATCCTCATCCGCAATGCAGGGACTTGCTCATGACCCCAACTTTATATTCAAATCCAAATTCAAATTCTTAGCTCGCCTCATCTGCAATGCAGGTACTTGCTCATGACGTTCAAATTTAAACTCACGTTCAAATTCAAACCCATATTGAATGCTATCCTCATCTGCAATGCAGGGACTTGCTCATGACCTCAAATTTAAACTCAAATTCAAATTGAAGCTCCAATTATATGCTATCCTCATCCATGATGAAGGGACTTGCTTGTGACCTCAAATTTAAACTAAACATCAAATTTGAACTCAAATTCTATGCTATCGCAATCAAAAATGCAGGTACTTGCACTTGGCATCAAATTTAAATGTAACTTTACACCCAACTTCAATACAATCCTCATCCGCAATGCAGGGACTTGCTCATGACCTCAAATTTAAACTCAAATCCAAATTTAAACTCCAAATGTATCCTATCCTCATCCATGATGCAGGGACTTGCTCATGACGTCATGATAGATACTAAATGGGAGGCGGTTGCTGGTAAGTCAGTGTTTACATTTGTTTACATTTGCTGGTCATTTGTGTTTACATTTGCTGGTCATTTGTGTTCACATTTGCTGGTCATTTGTGTTTACACTTGCTGGTCATTTGTGTTTACATTTGCTGGTCATTTGTGTTGACATTTGTTAGGTTTAAGCAAAATTCTATTACATTTTGCACTCATATATCGTCATGAAAGTAATGATAACGCCTGGTGGGGCGTGGTGTTAAGGGAGCCCGTCGTACACGGGTGGGGAGCGGTCTCCTACCTCAACTGGACAAGCTACCATTGCGGTTGACGACGACCTGCAACGCCAAGAGCGACCGAAGGGGGAGTCGAACCCCCGACTCTTCTTATATCGTCATGACATATACTAAATGGGGGGCGGTTGCTGGTGAGTCAGAGTTGTATCCTGCCATGGTTGCAGTTCTTGCGGTGATGATGATAATGACGCAGAGCTGATGGTGATGAGGAGGAGGAGGATGACGAGGAGGTGGTGATGTTGATGATGGCAAAAAGGCGGTGATGATGATAATGATGATGATGATGAAGGCTTTGAGCTACCACCGAAGTAGCTAGACTTGGCTTGGCTTGGATTTGATCTACCACTTTGCCTTGGCTTCCCACTTTCCCTTAGGCTTTGAGCTACCACAGAAGTAGCTACAGTTGGTTTGGCTTTGATCTACCCCTTTCCCTTGGCTTCCCTTGGCTTCCCCCTTTCCCTTTGGCTTGATTTACCACAGAGGTAGCTAGAGTTAGATGGGATTGGCTTGGCTTTGATCTACCACTTTGCTTTGGTTTCCCACTTTCCCTTTGGCTTATAGCTACCACTGAATCAGCTAGAGTTGGCTTGGCTTGGCTTTGATCTACCACTTTGCTTTGGTTTCCCACTTTCCCTTTGGCTTTTAGCTACCACCGAAGCAGCTAGAGTTGGATGGGATTGGATTTGACCTATCAGAAAAGTAACTAGAGTTTTCGTATCTTGTCTTGTCTTGCCTTGTCTTGTATTTGAGGTACCACAGAATTAGCTAGAGTTGGCTAGGCTTGGGTCTTGAGTTGCGTGGAGTTGTGGACTGGCCCCTTTGGCTTGGAGGTACCACTTTCCCTCGGCTTCCCACTTACCCTTTTGCTTTGATTTACCACAAAAGTAGCTAGATTTGGTTTGTCTTGGCTTTGATCAACAACTTTCCCTTGGCTTCCCTTGGCTTCCCCCTTTCCCTTTGGCTTGATGTACCACAGAGGTAGCTAGAGTTGGCTTGGCTTGGGTCTTGAGTTGCGTGGAGTTGTGGACTAGCCCCTTTGGCTTGGAGCTACTACAGAAGTAGCTAGAGATGGCTTGGTTTGTCTTGTCTTGTCTTGTCTTGTCTTGTATTTGTGGTACAACAGAAGTTGCTAGAGTTGGCTTGCCTTGGGCCTTGAGTTGTGTGGAGTTGTGGACTGGTCCCTTTGGCTTGGAGCTACCATTTTTCCTTGGCTTCCCACTTACCCTTTAGCTTTAAGCTACCACAGAAGTAGCTATAGTTGGCTTGGCTTGGTTTGGCTTGGCTTTGATCTACCACAGAAGAAGGGTTAAGCATCCATTTCATTCCATTACAATGTCATAGGCAGGCCATTGTTGAACCAAGACAAGCCCCTTCCACAAATCTGGGGGGGGGGGGGGGGGGGGGGGGGGGGGGGGCTTCCAACATTCAACATTTTTGTAGCTGAGAAAAAGGGGCATAATTCCCTTTGTTTAGTTCCAGCGGGTGCTTACTTAGTTAGGAATTTGTTTTTTCTGCCAAAAAAGGATTTGGCTTGGCTTGACCCTTTGGCTTGGCTTGGCTTGGGCAGCAAGTGCCTACTTCAGTGCCCTCCTCACGGAAAACACGCAGTAGCGCCTTTATTTCTGAAGTTTCTGTTGGGGTTCTGTGGGGGTGGTCTATGCAAGGGGGCCCACATCCTGGGATGAGCATGATACACATTTTTATAAGAGTAATAATAAATACAACTTTAATTCGAATTCGATATATTATATTATTAATACATATATTTATAATTCATGTATTCATTTAGTTGTATTTAGTTGTATTTAGTTTTATTTTGTTGTATTTAGTTCAACCACCTAGGGTGAAGATCCTTTCAAAACAACACTGACAAAGCGTATTTTTTGCCTTGATTGCCTTCTTGCCTCGATTGATTGCAGAGAAGCTTGAGGACTGGCTGAAGACAGTATTGATTAAGTTGTATTTAGTTGTATTTAGTTTCATCTCCTGGGATGAACATCCGTTAAAAACAATACTGAAAAAGCGAATTTGTTGCCTTCTTACCTTTTGCCTTGATTGATTGCAGAGAAGCTTGAGGACTGGCTGAAGGTAATTGAAGTGAAGAAGTAAAGCGGTGGCTTGGCTTGGCTTGGTTGGCTTGGCTTGGCTGAAGACGTTTGAAGTGAAGAAGTAAAGCGGTGGCTCGGCTTGGCTTGGGTGGCTAAAGACGCTTGAAGTGAAGAAGTAAAGCGGTGGCTTGGCTTGCCTTGCATTGGCTTGCCTTGCTTTAGCTTGCCTTGGCTTGGCTGAAGACGCTTGAAGTGAAGAAGTGAAGCGTTGGCTTGGCTTGCCTTGCCTTACCTTGCCTTACTTTGGCTTGCTTTGGCTTGCCTTGGCTTGGCTGAAGACGCTTGAAGTGAGGAAGTGAAGCGGTGGCTTGGCTTAGCTTGCTTTGCCTTAGCTTGCCTTGGCTTGGCTTGGCTTGGCTGAAGACGCTTGAAGTGAAGAAGTAAAGCGGTGGCTTGCCTTGGCTTGGCTTGGCTGAAGATGCTTGAAGTGAAGAAGTAAAGCAGTGGCTTGGCTTGGCTTGGCTGAAGACGCTTGAAGTGAAGAAGTAAAGTGGTGCCTTGCCTTGCCTTGCCTTGCCTTGCCTTGCCTTGCCTTGTCTTGGCTGAAGACACTTGAAGTGAAGAAGTAAAGTAGTGGCTTGGTTTGGCTTGGCTTGGTTGAAGACGCTTGAAGTGAAGAATTTAAGTATTGGCTTGCCTTGGCTTGCCTTGGCTTGCCTTGGCTTGCCTTGCCTTAGCTTGCCTTGCCTTGCCTTGGCTGAATACGCTCCCCTGCTTGGCTACGCAGGCAAACCCAGAGCAGGCTAGTTGAGGACTGTTGAAGTGAAGCATTTAAACGAGTAGGGGTGCTTTTATCTTCAGCATCAAGCAGCAGCTTCTTGGTAGCTCCCCCACCTGGCTACTCAACCAAACCCAATGCCAAAGCTGGCTGGTTGAGGTCTGGTTGAGGACAGTTGAAGTGGGTAGCATTGTTTTTACATTCAGCTGCAAGCAGCAGCTTCTAGGTAGCTCCCCTGCCTGGCTACTCAACCATACCTAGAGCAGGCAAGATAGAGAGGATGATGTGGTGAAGAGAGCCCTTTTATTTTAAGCTGCAAGCAGCAGCTTCTAGGTAGCTCCCCTGCCTGGCTACTCAACCAAACCTAGAGCATGAATGATAGAGAGGATGATTTGGTGAAGATAGCCCATTGCAAGCAGCAGCTTCTAGGTAGCTCCCCTGCCTGGCTACTCAACCAAACCTAGAGCATGAATGATAGAGAGGATGATGTGGTGGAGATAGCCCTTTTATTTTCAGCTGCAAGCAGCAGCTTCTAGGTAGCTTCCCTGCCATGCTACTCAATCAAACCCAGAGCAGGCATGATAGAGATGATGATAAGGTGAAGAGAGCTTTTTTTAAGGTGTTGAGAGTATTATCATGGGTACTTAGTATACCAGCAAACATTGTTGGGCACATGGTGTACTCATATATATATATATATATATATATATATATATATATATATATATATGCCTTTGTTTGCTTAAATAGACAGTTGAATAGCTGCCTATCTATACTTGAACTTGAACTTGGTTACATGGCTACAGCACTATTGTGCATAACACTCTTTCTTCTTTAAATGTAACCATATGGGAGAGTGCATTTGAAGACATGTCCAGTTAATGGTGATAGATAGGCTTCTTGTTATAGCAATTATACGGATTATTTGAATTTGGGTCTTGTAGTTCATAGTTCGTACCTTCACTTCCAGGCCACATTTCCGTCAATTCTCAGCCATCAAAACTGCTGTGCCACCGAAACTGCAGAATCTGCTCTGCCGTCTGCTCTCCTACCTCCTCTCCAACAGAAACTCCCTACACCCTGAACCCTGGACCATACACTGCTGAATCTGCTCTCCCACCTCTCCTACCTGGCAAAAAACGGCCAAACTGAACCCCAAAGTAAACCCTGAACCCCAATCTCCAGGATCTTCTCTCCCACCTCCTCTCCTACCCGACAAACAAATCTAAGCCCTACACCCTGAATCCTTCAAGCAGAATCTGCTGCCCCACCGTCTCACCTACCTGACAAACAAACCCAAGCTCACACCTAAACCCTTCAAGCAGAATCTGCTCTCCTACCTGACAAAAAACCTTAGCCCTACACCCTAAATCCTTCAAGCAGAATCCGGTCTCGCACCCCCTCTCATACCTAGCAAACTACTATGAGCGCCCCCGATCAGCTGGCTTTTGGTATTTTGTGTTTGTTGAGCTGTGAATTGTTGAGTTGAGTTGCGAGTTGTTGAGTTGCAAGTTGTTGAGTTCAGAGTTGTTGAGTTGCAAAAACGGGAGCGACCGGTTTCCTGTGGAAAGCAAGGTACTAAGCTACTTCTTGCCAAATTGGTCAGCGCTTAAAGCGTACAAACGTCAAATTGCAAAAAGCGTAAAAACTGCATGCTGCACCCAAAACTGCACGCTGCGCCCACAGGGGGATGAAAAAACTGCGCGAAACGCGCATAGGGGCTAAAAAAGGCAGCGCTGCCGCGCGTGCTTAGTAGTACCCTGGTGGAAAGTGCTTATGTAGTTATGTGGCATCGTCAGTTGGCGTGAGACGAATGCCTCGGTCGATGCAAATCCTTGGGTCTAAATGGCTGTGGTGTAACTGCCGAGTCTCTCCTACATTGAGGGCGGTAAAGATCCTAAGCCCTGAATCCTTGGAACTTGGTACAAAAGTACTAGGACCGCACCAGCAGGATAGTACAGGTTATTGCGGGTTGTGCGAGGAGAGGTATGGTACTCCTATTCCTCAAGGTAAGCCACGTCTACTAGGCGTTTATCTTTCTTTCTTTCTATGGTCGTGTGAGGGAGCGTTCCAAACGACGACTGTTAACAATGATGGATTGGGCAACGTGGACAGCATGAATATGGAGGTGGCGAAGTAGAGAAGGGAGTTTGGTTGGGGGGACGCCGAGGGTCACAAGAGTGGTGTCGATGGTGGAGAAGATGGTGCCATATGAGCCAAGAAGAGTGATGTGAAATGTGTGTGGGGCAAGAGTCCAGCATGCATGACGGAGATGGGAAAGTAAGGGAGCGTGTTGAGCAGATTTAGCGATGAAGGTGGTATCGTGACGGGAGTCGTGAGCGTAGCTGAGTTCTAGTCGGTGAATGATACATGACCGTTGGAGGGCGTGGAGTTGCTCTGGGGTGAGTGTGGCAGTCATAGTCGGGGCGTGAGCAGGGTTGATACCTTGAATAATGAGGCGATCAGGGCGGAGCTTTGTAAGGTGGTCCAAGGGGGATAGCGGGTAAGAGGATAGAAGACAGTTAGACACCGATTGGAAATTCGTTACATTTAGTCGCATCTAGGATAAACAAAGAGGTGCAACGTCCTATGTTTAGGAGCGGGTGGAGATACTGGTTGACAGACCAACCGAACACGAGCAGCGAAGAAGAAAATAAAAGAACAACAAGAACAATAACAAATCAGAGTATGCAGATATTTGTTGAATTCTGTCGCGAAAGATCGAAGCATGAAAATACTTGTCAGACATAGAGAGAGGGAGGAACGAGACACTTGGGGGTCAGTAGGGAAGATGGGTTGTTGGTAGTTTTCAGTCGTAGTAGTTTACACAGTATAAGACTATAAGGGAAGATGGATAATACGCGCAACATGCGCAACTCAATGGAAGTCGGATGCGTACTGCAGTCACGTGCAGGCCACAGCTAGTCTATGGCCTAGCGGCAGGCAACACGGGACCTTGAGGGAACAGGCACTGGTGTGCATTATGCCAACTCAGTAACCGACGTATGTCGGATAATAACATCCCCCCCAATTTGAGGTATTCTTAAGCTCAAGAATTCCTGAAATTAACTGAGGGGCATAAGAAATTAATATAGATATAAAAGGAATGTTATGACTAAGAGCTGGTCTGCTTCGGTCAAGAACTTGGACAATAAAATTATTTAGGTCAAGACTGAAGGGAAGGGAGCACTCGGAAGGTCTCGAAGTCAATAAATCACTATATGTGACTGTGCTGTGGTATAACAACAGATCAGTCTAAATTGCTAAGGAGGAAGCTACGGGGGAGTTGCAGAGTCAAGCTTAGTGGTCTAGGGGAAGCTGCAGAGAAACTACAGGTTAGGTTGCAGAGGAGCTGCAAGGATTACTAGGCTGTAAATGACTGGAAAGAGGAATTAAGGGAAGTGGCAGGATTAGCCTTGATACGAGAAACTTGAGTTGATTTGGGGAACGAGTTCTAGTGGACAGGCTGTCTGGCTAGTCCCCCCATGGTTTAGGAGTGAAGCTGCTGGGGTAATCAACCTGACTCTACTAGGAAGCTTCCTGGCAGGTAGGACCTGCTGGGGCATTGCATGTCAAGTAAGCATAGCTATGAATGCCGCAAGGAAGCTACAGATCAGGGTGGCTGCATATAAGGGAAGCTGCAAGTTGCTGTAAGGAAGCTGAAGGTAGCTAGGTTAGGTGCTACAGGATCTGCAGGGAAGTTATTGTGAAACTTGGGGAAGACTGCAGAGAGCTAGACTGACGGTACAGACTTCAACTAAATAGAAGAGGGCAGTCAATCTATAAGGTAGGAAAAGTCTATGGGATCACGAATAAGTTAGCAGGATATCCCCCCCATGATATGGAAGGTAAGGTTCCAAATCAGAGGAATAGTGCATTATCGAGACTGTCCACTAAGTTGATCATTGCATATGGCGTGTTAGTGCATCATACTTATCAGTGCATATGGCAGATTAGATGTGCAGTACATCTAGCAGTACAGCATGGGCAATACACCAGTGCATTGCAGTACATTGGTGCACATATGTTAGTGTATGGTATGCACAAATGTACATCTGTACGGCAGTACATTTGTGCATCAGTGCATATACAAACATTAGTACATGAATACATCAGTACATCAGTACATGCAGATACAATTCATCAGTGTATGGGACTTGTAGGTCCCTTTGCATGCAATACATGGACGATTCTTTTACGCACAGGTAAAATCAGTAGACGAGGGTATCGCTCGATTGATAATCTGCATGCAAAAGAAAGTCAATGTGATTAAAGCATGTTGAGGCACATGTAATCAGCAATCTTGTCATTTATACATATCCTTTATCAGATCAGACATGAGTCGGGTCAGATTAGTATACTCAGATCAGTGCATCATGGGTGCATCGGATCAGGTCATATACAAGATCATCAGGTCAGTGCATTCCCCCCGTTCAGTGTTCAGTGTTTCTCCATATCTGATCATACATTCCCCATCCAGTGCATTGGTCAATCTCACATCAGACCATTATACAGATCAACGTGCAAATCATCATGTAGATCAGTGCATCATGAGTGCATCAGGTCAGGTCATACACGAGATCATCAGGTCAATGCATTCCCCCCATTCAGTGTTCCTCTATTTACATCCCCTCACAGGTTTATCATCTATCCTATGCCCACAAAGATGTGTGGCGCCTTGGGTGTCTTATGACGGTAGTGGGGCAAGGGCAGGGGGAAAATGCCTTGGAAGGCAGAGGTGAGGTGAGGGTGGTTGATGATGATGATTGCAATCAGAGCATCAATGGGAGTGGGAGGTGTGGTGACGTGCTCAGTGGAGCATGGTGTCTGTGAGGTGGAGGTGGTGTACTCAGCAGAGCAGGATGGGTTGTCACAAGTGGATGTGCAAGTGGATGTGGATGTGGACGTGTTTGTGTTGTCCTCAGCGGAGCAGAGATTGTGTGAGGTGGAGGTGCCGTCCTTATCAGTTGTGGAGGATGGGTTGTCACAAGTGTTATTGTCTGATTTATATATCAGTCTCTGAGTTGGCATATTGCACACCGGTACCTGCTTCCTCCAGGACCCGTGTTGCCTGCCGCCAGGCCACAGGCTAGCTGTGGCCTGCACGTGACTACAGTACTTTGCAGTACACATCCCTATTCTTTATGATTGCGCCTGTTGCGCTTAATAGCACCTTCTCCGCTATCGAGTATATGCCTTTGTAAAGAACTTACATTAAAAGGTTATGGACCATCAATAGACGCTAACAAAGAACAGCCGCTGCGTTCCGACACTCAGGAATCAGTTACCCTCTGACTAGTTTGAAGGCCCGAGTTTCTAGCATCTGGAACCCCCGAGCGGATCCAACTAACCGCTGCTCCGCCTACTGCTTCCCCAAGACCTAATTTGAATCTGCCGCTGCGTCCTACGACTGGAGCAAGCAAGAGCACCTGCTAGTCACCGAAATCTATGAAGTGAGTCTAGGAAGACGCCCTCACCGAGATCCCAAACATAGCTGTATTGATCCCAGACGATCAACGTGCTTGCGACCACATCTTTCAACAATAAGCTACTGTTGCCGAACATTGCCGCCCGGCAAAGTTCACCATTCCCACTCCGCTGGATCCTTTTGGATCACCGATTCCCACAAGCACTCCATCCCCCCTTCCCCTGCCCCGCCCACGTAATCCCCCACAACCCAAAACTCCCACCTACAAGAACAAGACCCCCTCTAAGAAGACCCCAATCAACCAATCATCATGCAACACCCCAGGATCTTCACCAGTAACAACTTATACACCTGGCGTAACGCCAGGGTGCATATACTCCTCGACCTCAAGTCCGACAGAGACTGTATTGCCATCGCATACGACTGCCAACAGGCGGTCGTCGATGGAGAGCCTAATAACTCTGACGGTTACCCTGCTGAAGACGTTGCTTACCCTGTTGCTGAGGGCGCTGATGCAGCTGCTCCAGTTCGTGGTGTCCCCAACAGGATCTCCACCTGGAAAAACAACAAAGCATTCAAGATGATCCTAGATCGGGTTTCAGACTCGATCCAGACAGCCATCCATGCCCACACGGATATGGCCACAAAAGCTTTCAGGTTCCTGGATTCCCTATACTCTGACGAAGCCAGCAGCCTAGAGTACACAACCATGACTAACCTCTATGCCATTCGAATGACTAGCACTGAATCCCTGCAGACCTACCTCTCCAGGGCAGCTGACCCTATATGCCCAAGTCCCCAAGATCCAAGGGACTTCCACCTGCTCCATCACCAACTTCCTCAATCTCGTTGTTAAAGGACTCAACTCACGTCCTGAATATGATGGATTCATCAACCACTTCAACCCAAAAGATATCACCACTTTTGCCTCCCTCCAAAGTGCAATGTTTAACAGGTGCCTAGTGAAGAACGTTGTCCCCGCCCCATCTCCAGAGGAAGCTGAGCTGGCTGCTACAGCCTACAGATACAGAAGACCCTACAACGCCAACAGAAACTTCCCCAACAGAGACAAGACAGAAATCAACAAGAAGATGACCTGCTGGAACTGTGGAGGGATAGGTCATAGCTTCAGAGAATGCATCAGTGAGGACACTGACCTGGCCTTCAAGCCAGCTGACTCTGATGAAGCTGACAATGGGTCCAAGTCACCCCCCAAGCTCAGGAGATGACAAGGACCATGATGACGAGAAGAAGCCCTACACTCACAGGAGAGGTGACAGGAGACAAAGACCAAGAAGATACCAGAGCAGAGGACGCCATGCCCATGTTGCTGATGGTGATCAGTCTACCTCAAACTCCAACTCTGACAGTGAGGGTGAGGAGCACAACTTCCTTTCTCTAGCACTGAATGCATGAAGACACCCCACAGCCCATGAGCTTTGCTGCACCAACCAGAGGCAAGTCTGTATCACTTTCCTTGCCACATGACCCCCTGGCTGACACAGCATTCTTTGGACATATAAGTGCTGATGATGAATGCACTATAGATGATGATGAAGAGGTTTTCCAGGCAGCACTGCAGACAGAATGGATCATAGACACTGCAGCCCACTTCCATGCCACAAGTAACACCTCCTATCTGCATGACATTCAAGACCTCCCACAGCCTATTAGGCTGCAGTTAGCAGACCAAGACTCTCCACCTATCTTATGCAAGCAGATAGGGAAGGCCAAGATCAAGGGCCATGTCAGAGCTCTGATCATCCTGAACGGTGTACTCCTTGCTGATTGCAAAATGCCCAACATCAATAGCATCAATGCAGCCACCAATCTGTGCCCAGATCTCCAAGTCCACCTGTCCAAGTCCAAGGCTACCCTCTCCATACCAGAAAAGTCTGGCACCAAACTACTCCTATCATGCCCCAAAAGGCATGGACTCTACCTCACTCAAAGCTCTCCAACTACCACCAGTAATCTCTCTGTGGGACCACCCACTGCCTACATCATGATGGTTACCAAGGCTCCATCACCTCACACTGGCTCTGAGACAGGGCAGTTCCCACCCACTCATGTGACTGCCCCCAGTAGAGCTGACCAAGACTGCTAGGACCCCCTTATGACACTGAGCCATCTGCACCCCACTCACTCTGAAACAGGGCAGTACCCACCCACTCATGTGGAGGCAGATCAAGACCTTCAAGACCCTTCCCATGCTGCTGAACCATCAACATCCAACACTGACTCCGAGACAGGGCAGTGCCCACCCACTCATTTGACTGCCCTCAGTGCCCATGAAGACCCTGCCAGAACTAAACCCCTCTCTTTTTGCCATCACAACACCCCCTCCACTTCAGAGAACTTAATTGGAGAGACTGACAGTGACACTGATAGTGATGACTTGCCAGAGCTCATCACTGAGAAGGTCTACCAACAACGTCTGGCAGACCGTGGAAAAGGATTCCAGCCCCTGTCAGAAGACCAGCAAGTTGGGGACCCACCAGATATCATCCCAACCACTCCTGCTCTTCCCCAGCAACTGGACAACCTGACCCTGCAACAAGCCAGGGCAGAGATGGAGCTCCTCAGCGACCAGATCAGGACCAACTATGAAGAGTATGATGGCCCCATAGATGGGAATGGACCACTCAAGCCATCTGATCTGGCCACAGCACTCAACCACTGGGGGACAGTGGATCCTGCACAACAGTTCACCAGACATTGGGATCCCACTGGGAGAAGTCAACCAGAATGTCAACCACATCCATTTCTCCAACAACTCCAGACTCAGCCTGACCAGATTTGGATGCACCCTGCACCAGCTGGACAACAGACCTGCCTCACCGTCCTTCACTATCTAGCCCAGGCCTCCACTTTCCCAACTCATCACTGACTTCACCAGCAGGTTCCCAACCCTGCTGACTTCTGAGAAAGAAAAGTTCCCACACAGATCAATGCACAGAAAGCCATCTGACGCCTATGCCCCTATCCTCAAGCACACTGGCAGACTCCAACAGATGGTGCAAGCTTACCCTACTGTCTCTACCACAGCCAGACCCACCTTACAGTAGGCCATCTGTCTCCAGGCTGCCATAACCAGTGCACATGCATATGCACTCTCATTTCGACCAAAAATGATTATGGACCCCAGGATCTGTGCCTACCCTGGAGGAAAAGTGCTGCGTGTCAACATCCTTGCTTCACCCAGTCTGGCTACCAAATCATTTGATGAGTTCCTTGCCCAAGTCTGCCACCAGCTTGCCCTAGATGGCTTCCCGAGCCTGCCAGGCACCTAGTAGTTAAAACATTGCTCCCCCTCTGTTGTCTTAGACCGGAACACCCTATAATTTATTATATTGTATGCCACCTGTAATGCCCCATGTACTTACACAGGCAGTCAAACATTGAATTTATAATTATCCTAGTCTCTACCAGATGTCTGCATTTTAATTTAGGTTACAAGCATTCCAGCTTCAACACCCAAATTATGGGGGGGACTAGTCCTGACATCCTGTCTAAAACAAATTCTCTAGCCTCAAATCATGCACTTCTCGTAACCAAAGTTATCTCCACAAGCTTTAACCAAGCCTGGAAGTTTCCTTCCAGCCCCCTAAGCAGCCTCTCTGCTATCTAGCCTGCAGCCTACCTGCAGTTTCCTTCCAGCTTCCTAGCAGCCTCTCTGCAACCTAGCCTGCAGCCTATCTGCAGTCCCCTTTTAGTTTCCTAGCAGCCTACCTGCAATCTAGCCTGCTGTCCCTTTGCAGTTTCCTATCAGGGCCAGCTACTCCAGTAGACTGACATTTCATTCAAGACCTCTGCTAATGTGCCATACCCCCTTGAATCCTGTTCCAAATAATTTATTATTCACAGTCTTTCATATCAGCTATTAGCAACCCTCTCAAAGTCTTACCTGCCATTATATCATTATTATTTCCTTATGCCCCTATGTCAATTCCAGGAATTCTTGAGTTCGAGAATACCTTGAATCCAGGGGGATGTTATTGACTGATTTATATATCAGTCTCTGAGTTGGCATAGTGCACACCGGTACCTGCTTCCTCCAGGACCCGTGTTGCCTGCCGCCAGGCCACAGGCTAGCTGTGGCCTGCACGTGACTGCAGTACCTTGCAGTACACATTCCTATTATATATGATTGCGCCTGTTGCGCTTAATGGCATCTTCTCCGCTATCGAGTATATGCCCTCGATATAAAGAACTTACATTAAAAACAAGTGTCGTCCCCATCAAGTGTAGTTGATGGGGAAACCGCTGCAACAATGGTTTGACTTGCATAGGTACTCAGGTCCCCCCCATGCAAGGGAGCATCATCAAGACAGTTGTCCCCACCAGGGGAAGTGGTGAGAGTGGGGGCAGGGTGGTCAGATGGTTTTCTACTATGCAACAGGAGAGCATCGTGAGTGGATATTGAATGGTGACTTGTTATCGTTGAAGTAGGGAGGTATGTCTTCACCCAGCTATCATGGTTCAATTGGGCAATATCTTCATCTACTTGTTAGAAATAAGCTTTTGCCGCAATCCTCCAATCTGGTCTATCAAGCGTTGGCGGCAATCCACCAACCCAGAATGTAAGGGCTGATCCTAGTAGAATGTGTGGGGAAGTGATTGAGTGAGATAGGATGAAGGTGGTGCAAGCTTCGAACCAATTTGGGCAGTATGTCGGGGTGCCATACACTCGTTCAAGATAGGGCATGATCGGGTGGGGTGCGTATAGGAGGAGGTCTGTCACTGGGGGTTGTTGGATGTGGGGAGCCAAGTGTGCAACAATGATAATATATCCCTGTATGAGTTCTTTATAATTACCTAGAATATTAGTGGCCATGTTGAGCTTGTTGCTGATATAAATTGACCAAAGGTCCCAGTCAGAACTATCCCCAGTAAATATCATGAAGCGATCTAGATCAAGTACACCCATGGTGCAGACACTTCACTCAGTCCATGGTGGGTGCGATGGGGGAGCTGAGGGGGGGGGGAACGCTCTCCATTGAGGCTGACCTACTCATGGGAGGCAAGGTGGGTGCGATGGGGGATCTGAGGGGGAGGGAGATGGTCTCCCTTGAGGCTGCCCTGCTCATGGGAGGCATGGTGGGTGCGATGGGGGAGCTGAGGGGGAGGGGGATACTTTCCCTCATGGGGTAGCGCGGGCGTGGGAGCTGAGGGGAGGTGGAATCTCTCGCTCATGGAGGGCATTATGTGGGTAGCGCGGGTGGGGGAGCTGTGCCGCAGGAAAGCAAGGGCTGGCCTTCTCATAGAGGGCTTGATAGGGGTAGCGCGGATGGGGGAGCTGAGGGGGAGGAGGATGCTCTCGCTCATAGAGGGCATGATGGGGGTAGCGCGGGTGGGGAAGCTAAGGGGGAGGGGGATGCTTTCGCTCATGGAAGGCATGATGGGGGGAGCGCGGGTGGGGGAGCTGTGCGACACGCTTGGCAGCTGCAATGAGCTTAGCCTTTACTATGTGCTTAGGCTGTAGGACGAGCGGTTGGCGCAGGTGTGCGGTTGGCTTTGTGCGTGTGTGACACACTTGTCAAGTGCAATGATCTCAGCCGTTGCCAAGTGCTCAGCCTGTAGGACGAGCTTCAGGTGTGCGGTTGGCTTTTCCTATGCAACGCGCTAATCTTGTGCGCTGATCTCCGCCTATGCAAGTAGCCCAGCCTCTGCGATTTTCTTCGCCTCTGTGGCGAGCTCCTCCTGTGCGATAACCCTTGCCATCTCCTCCTCCTCTGCCTCTAGAGCGCACAGTGAAGCAAGCTCGGGCAAATATGCCAATTTCTCCGGGTCCGTGATGATTTGTGCAGAGGGATGTGCGTATTGCACTAAGGCTATTTCCAAGCAAAAATATTAAGTGGGTGAGAGTTTGAGTTGCAGTTCAAGCTTGTCCTAGGTTGATTTGTTTGGATGAATTCTGTTTCGGCGGGTTCATCCCTATATGTACTTATATAATCGCACTTATAAAAGCTGGCACTGCTAGGTGAAAAACCAAGCTCTAGGGGAACGGCACCACTTAACATGCTGAATCGCATTGGATGTTGTTGTGCATGGTGGCACGGGCATGCCATGCTATGCTGTTTTTTTTGGTATTACATCACGGATATTACGCATAACAAAATTCATAGATCATTATATAATATATGTCCTACCTATTGAAGGGGATAGAGCATCAGGCAAACAGAGGAACGAGGTAATTTCACACCACATCCCACACCACATGGGAGGGCCATAGATGAGGCATCGTCTGGAGGAGGAGATGCCCTTTCTCCGGCATCCGCTTTTGGAGATGGAACGGCGCGAACAATAACATTGAAATCGCGCAAAAACGATTAATCGTTCCCAACAAATCTAGGGTATTCCTGTATCGGGGTATTTGATGGTCAGTATACCGGAGCCCCAAAATCCCAATGTCGGTGCGCACTGAACTTTCAACAAGTTCCTTCCGGTATGCACCGACCAATTCTGAGGGCGAGTTCCGTTTAGATAGACTGGAATCTGAACTGGGTTTCCGGTATCCGACTCAGCTTTGTAGCTGAGTAGCTGTGTAGCTTTCATGGTGACGCTTGCTCATTAGTTTCTAAACAGTTGGAACTTCATCTTCCGTGACCTTCCCAACAACTGCCCTTCGAGGATGAGGAAGATGAAAGCACTCCCCTCCTTTTTAACCCCCCCCTGTCAGTTTTGCTTGGGGCTCTATTCACCATGCAAATTTGGACTGAAAGCGTAGGTATTGAATGGCCTACACACTCGATTGCGCACTCGAGCTTCGCTGGCTCTTAGCGTTTTCCCGCGTTGAAGCGACTAGGTGGTGGCGTTACCCCGCCTCAGCCTCTCACAGCTCCTCCCCATCCTCCTTCTCCCCCTTCCCCTCCCCCCCGCCCTTTTCCTCCTCCGCAAGGAACTGTTGGGCGTTATCGCTCTTGGCGCCTGGTCGTCATGGACTCAACACGTGCCAATGGTGGTCAGCAAAAAACGACAACGTAAAAAATAAAATTGCTGGCAAAACCGGAGCTTTTTTGAAAAATAAGACAAAAAGTGCGGCATCCAAAAATGACCCCAAAAGTGCACCGGAAGGGTAAACACAGAGTTCCGGTACTTCCAGCACATTTCAGAAAGGCATATGTCCTACCCTGCAGGTGGCTGATGTGTCGTCAGGCTAAAATAATTGCAGGCGTAAAATGTTGCTACTTGGCACAAAGGAACGTAACCAATCCAATTTGCTTTCACATTCTTACCGCGGCTTTATATGGTCTAGTGGTAGACCAGATCGCTTGAGGATGAAGAGTCGGGGATTCGACTCCCCCTTTGATCGCTCTTGGCGTTGCAGATCGTTATCAACAGCGATGGTAGCTTGTCCAGTTGAGGTAGGAGACCGCTCCCCACCCGCGTGCGACGGGCTCCCTTAACACCTCGCCCCACCCGGCGTTATCATTACCGCCGCTTTATCCTTAGGAATTCTACCACTGGTGTCAATTACAAACTCCTCAGATACTGCAGTAGGGTGAGCTCCTCCGCCTAGAGCTTTAGATACCGCCTCTAGCTCAGCCAGCACGGTTCCATCTCCAAAAGCAGATGCCAGAGAAAGGGCATCCCCTCCTTCAGCCAATGCCTCAGCTTACTTTGGCCCTGCCAACGGCAAATAAGAATGCTTGTAAAATAAAATAAACGGCTGGCGTGAATGGGTTGTGTACAGATGTAGTTCAGACGAATGGCTCAATGGAGCTCGTTCAAACAAGGTGCGGGGTTTGAAACCCTATAAGTGCATTGTAGTGTTCGCGGTCGCTTTCAACCGCCATGATATGTCCAGGCATAGAAGCAGCCCGTTTCGTCAGATGATCCCTTGATATCAAGCCCTACCAGGAGTTATCAGTTAGCACAAACTCTGGGCCTCAGTCGGTAGAACAATTTGTTGGCGCCCAGTTCATCAGTGCTAGTTTTCCCCTTGGCCCCTTATGAATCCATCTAGGGCCTAGGTGTTGGGGTCGGCATCTTTGTGATACTGAGATCACCGGTTCAGAGCCGGGAGAGCTGATCGAACAGGCTGTTCAACGAAGTGATGTACAGAGACAAAATTATTTCCCCCCGATTCCTTGGTCCCAAATTACTTAGGCCTGAAGCAGGGCCTGAAGGTTATTATATTATTACATATAACCCTTATTGGACCCAAATTTATTTATTTCCCTAGATTTCTTTACCGCCCCTCCATGGGTAGCGACTTCGGTACATCAGGCGTACTGCCGGATGCGCCAAACGGATGCGCCAAACGGATGCGCCAAACGGGTGCGCCAAACGGGTGCGCTAGAGAACCTAAGGGTTCGCCCTACAAATTGCATTTGGACCGCACCAACTGACGTTTGCAAACGGCAGGCAGCTCAATAAGCTAGCAAAGGCAGTCACCTATTCTCCGTCTCGTAGCAAATTTCAGACAAGTTGTATTTGCAGTCACGTCACCTCATCTTCCAGGTAGATTTAAGTCAAACTGCGCCCCGAACCACTTGACGTTGGGATTCGACGGTCAAGTCATCCCGAAGGAGACTGCCTAGTCACAGCCGGAGGGTGCACAGCCCCAGTTTACGAGGTAAAGCGCAACTGTGTACCAAGGCTCGGTATACGAGACACACATTCCGCAAGAACAGCCACGAGGGCAGCAACAAGGTTTACGAGGGCAGCAACAAGGTTACACACACCGCACATCGCACACAAAACAACCCTAGTAACCGCCCCTCCATGGTGACAGCTAGGCTACCCATCCCCATCCCAAGCCACCAGCGGATCCCTTGGTCCAATTGGTCCAATCGAACACAAGGGCGTTCGCCCTTGTTCCAAAACGACTTCTCAATCCGTTGCTGTCTCTTAAGACAGATTATTATAGTTTCTGATTGGTGATAATTATGGTCAAAAATATGTACAAAATGGTTGGCATGTAATGGCCTCACAAAATAGGTTATCTGTAGTTTCTGCACCGAACCGCCCAACTTCGAGGAGGCCAATAAAATTTGATCCGCCCAATGTATTCACGCATTGCCCTGGACACATAGCCCAGGACCCACATAGAGCCATTTGATAAATCCTACCCCATTCGGGCAACCTTTGGGAGGACCCAACTCACCCAAGGTAAGGCTATTCACCTCCCAGCCTGGCTGGGCAGCCCAACCGAAATCCCCAAATTCAGCTCACTACATGCTGCTACGAGCAACAAGCACTATTATTCTCACATGTGTTAAGCTCCAAAGTCACTGCCGCGCTCCTCGAGGGCCTCCTCGTCCCGTCGTCGGATTTAGTCCTCGTATAGCCCAGGTGGAGCCGAAAGAGACACCTCGCCCACAAATGTTGCCTTGAATACTAGCAAGTGGCCATTCCGAATTCGCAGCAGCAAAGCAGCTTAGAGATGGCGCATGCGCGCGTCTCGGACCTATTTGTTGCCCAAGTTTGCATCAACAAAAGGCAGGCCCAAGCTCAACCACCCCAACATCAACCAACCCACCTCGAAAGCTACACAACTCGAGAATTTATACGGTTGTATGCGTTCGCCTTAGCATGCGCTTCATCGATATTAAGCTTGGTTTTTTTCGTGGGGACAAAATCTCTCAAAACCGACGGTGATATCGTTAAAGACATATGTGATTTTTCGAACTGCCGCTCATTCATTGTGAAGGATCCAGCGGAGGAGCGTGTCGGCGATGTTTTGATCAGAGCAAAAATAGCCGCCCTATGGCAGGACTTTCAAAACGCAGATATCGTGATGACTCTGGTCCAAACAATTTAATTGGGCTCATCCTAAGTATAAATATACAGCCTTGACTATTTAGCAATATCACCTGTACTCAGCGCTGAGTACAGACGATAGAGTTGTGGAAAGACCAATCTTGGGAGTTGTGTTTCTTAATAGGGTGCACTCTACCTGGCATACTGTGGATATTGTGGAATGACTGAAATAGAGGCTAAGTATTTGTGTCCGCCGGATATCCGGCTATACTTCAAAGATGTTCAGCTTCCGTGCTGTTGGCACAGTTTTCAAAATATCAGGCCAGATCTAGATTTCATAACGGTATGCACTTACTGCTCAGCAGCATCAGAATCCCCCTCTGCCATAGCCATAGCAATAGAAAGAGCCTCGCCCAGCACTTTTTCCAGCTTGAAGAGTGCATCTCGTACCTAGAGAATAGACAGGGAGGAGTGGTTAGATGTGATTTTAGAGGTCGTGCATTCTTATCATGGTAGCAAAAGAGGAAGGAGCTGATGATAGGAAAAGGCTAGGGAGAGGTGGACTAGTGGATTATTGGATCATTTCATGATCAATGAATGAATGGTCAAGCCCAAGATAGCGGTACCTAGCCAGATGCAAGGTGAAGTGGTGGCCCTCCAGTCGGACATTCAGAAAGGTATCTCACTTGAAGTGTGCAATCGTGTAACCAAATGAATGCCCGCAACTGATTCCAGGGTTACCTGAGATACCAGCAATGAGCGCAATGAGCGTTACCAGAAATAAACAAGCAGGAAGATTCAACACTTTCAGTTGCCTCTCGAGAAGATTAATTGTTCTGACTGAAAAATTCATCCTTGGACGAATAACTCGCAGTAGAAGCCAGTGGGCTGATGTAATGAGTGCGTGTGCCAAGGCGGCGCCTAACCCTGTTTGTTCCATGCCCGCATGCGCATGCCCAGATGAGGGATGTACCGGTACATTGTACCCAGAGATCTGTCTCAGATTGTACCACATTCACAACCCCCCTGGGCCCGGCCCGGGGCCCCTGCATTGACATAAGAAGGCAAAGTGCCACAAGTGTCAGAATTCGCAATTGACCAGATATATTTCTTCAAACTCCACCTAGTCCCCTAAACTCTGGCACGAATCTTTCAGAAGAGCAATGATAAAGCGATGGCTGCAATTTGCACCAAGATAGGTGCGGATGTTTGCCGGGAGAAATGTTTTCCGAAAATGTGCAGCCATGTCACTCTTATCCACTCGATCTGAAAAGGGATGAGAGTGACATGCTGGCTAAGACTGACTCTTACCTGAATGCTGTACAATGAGGCGAGCACTAACAGGGGGGCGGAGAAGTGTAACACCCTGCAGTACAGGGAAACGTAACGCCTTTTAAGATAGCCACACAGCGGGTCAACCACCTATTTCCAAAGTCAAGCACGACGGGTCTGTCTAGTGCTTGTGTATCGAGTTCTTTGGCAACTTTTATATTTACAAAAATCGTGTCTCCTTGACAGCAGACAGACAAGCACTGTGCACTGGCCCTAGACCCATGTATTTTGTATCGCCTATTGTATTTTGTATCGTCTTGTGTATTCTGTATCGGGTCCAGGCATGTCTTCAGTATCCGGCAAGATTTTTTTTTTTAACAAAACGGATTGCCGCCTCAAAGGGTGGGTCTCCGTGACATACAGACATACAGACTCAGTGCCCAACCCCCAGACTCAAGGATTTTATATCGTCTTGTGTATTTTGTACAGGTTCCAGGCCGCTTTCACGCACACTTTTTTAGCCCCACAATGGGCGCAGTGCGCAGTTTCTGCGCTTTTTGCACTACACAGCACTGACCAATTTGACGTTCGTGCGCGTTTAACATTTATGATGACATCCTG
Source organism: Chlamydomonas sp. ICE-L (assembly GCA_013435795.1). Lineage (NCBI taxonomy): Eukaryota > Viridiplantae > Chlorophyta > Chlorophyceae > Chlamydomonadales > Chlamydomonadaceae > Chlamydomonas > Chlamydomonas sp. ICE-L. Next base: position 815,704 of record JACBWV010000252.1, read on the forward strand.
CGAAATGCCAAGCACTCGGAACCAGGGCTTGGGTAAACCTCCAACATGCACGAACATGCAAGAAGATGCACAAACTACCTCCTGGCCTCCTGTGCATGTTCGTGCATGTCGGAGGTTTACTCAAGCCCTGGTTCCGAGTGCTTAACATTTCACAGGATGTCATCATAACTGTTAAACGTGATAAAAGCTGACCAATTTGACAAAATGTAGTTCCCTGTGGGGGAACCTCGTTACTCCTTTTATAAACAACTCCCCTGGGGGGGAGGGACCCCGCCATTGTTTTAGATCATCAGACAGTACGACTCCTATAATTATTTTAAACCAAAGGGGTTTTAAGGATGTACTCAAACATGTTGCATAATATCATGTTCGTTGCATGATATGTATGAGAGAACTTTGCATGATATGTATGATTATATACCATGCAAAATGTACTCATACATATGTTCCATGATATCCTACTTGAACAGCAGCATCGCTTATTGTTTTGCTAAACGTAGCAGCTTCTAGGCAGCTCTATAGCCGTTCTCTACTCATACATGTTGCATGTGGAGCGAATTTGAACAGCAGCATTGTTTATTTTTTTGGCTAAACGTAGCAGCTTCTAGGCAGCTCTATTGCCGTTCCCTACTAATACATGTTGCATGTGGAGCGAATTTGAACAGCAGCATCGCTTATTGTTTTGCTAAACGTAGCAGCTTCTAGGCAGCTCTGTTGCCGTTCCCTTACTCATACATGTTGCACGTGGAGCGAATTTGAAGAGCAGCATCGCTTATTGTTTTGCTAAACGTAGCAGCTTCTAGGCAGCTCTATTGCCGTTCCCTTACTCATACATGTTGCACGTGGAGCGAATTTGAAGAGCTGCATCGCTTATTGTTTTGGCTAAACGTAGCAGCTTCTAGGCAGCTCTATTGCCGTTCCCTACTCACACATGTTGCATGAGGAGCGAATTGGAACAGTAGCATTGTTTATTTTTTGGCTAAACATTGCAGCTTCTAGGCAGCTCTATTGGCGTTCCCTACTCAAACATGTTGCATGTGGAGCGAATTCGAACAGCAGCATTGCTTATTTCTGGGGCTACACATAGCAGCTTCTAGGCAGCTCCCTTACCATGTCCTTGAGCCTAAACTGAAGCTTGCTAGTGCATCTGAAAGCTGATATGAACAGCATTCCTATGCAGCTTCAAGCACGCCCAATAGCAAGGCGTATGAATTATCAATTTTCAATCGCACAATTAAATTATCATCTCATGTGGGATGACAATTTAAATATTAATAAATTATTAAATACTATTAACTATTCTTTTAATATTATTAGATATGGGATGACGGTTTAAATATTGTTACATTATTAATTATGATTTAATGATCACTGTAGCACGAACTCAGGGCCCCTGTTTGTAAAACAATTGTATGGGGTTCAGTTAATCAATGCTTTTTCTTTGTAGTCCTTCCTATCACTATCGGGCAAGTCCCTTTAGCCTATTTGCCCCGCCCCTGGACCTGAACATGCATACATATATTATTGCATTCAATGGATCTAACTACCACCCATGCCCAATCTCAAGCCGTCAAGCTCAGCATTGGGATTGGGCATGATACAGATCCTTGTTTAATACCACCAGGCAGCGCTTACTTGTCCATCGGGTTGGGCAGTCCTTTACTGCAACAGATCCTTAAGTACTGCTGTAGTACTGCAACAGATACTTGTGTAGTGCAGTAGTACTGCAACAGATCCTTGTGTACTGTAGTAGTACTGCAACAGATCCTTGTGTAATGCAGTAGAAATGCAACAGATACGTGTGTACTGCAGTAGTACTGCAGCAGATCATTGTGTACTGCCACCTGGCAGCACTTACTCGTCCATCGGGTTTGGCGGTCCTTGACTGCAACAGATCTTTGTGTACAGCAGCAGTACAGCAACAGATCCTCGTGTATTGCAGTATTACTGCAACAGATCATTGTGTACTGCATTAGTACTGCAACAGATCCTTGTGTATTGCATTAGTACTGCAACAGATCTTTGCGTACTACCACGTGGCAGCGCTTTCTCCAAGTTATTACATCGAGTTGGGCGGTCTTTGACTGCACCAGGTCCTTGGGTCAGGCAGTCTTTGACTGCACCAGGTCCTTGGGGACCTGAAGTAGTACTGCAACAGATCCTTGTGTACTGCATTATGACTGCACCAGATCATTGTGTACTGCATTATTACTGCAACAGATCTTTGTTTACTACCACCAGGCAGCGCTTTCTCCAAGTTATAAAATCGGGTTGGGCAGTCTTTGACTGCAACAGATCCTTGTGTACTGCAGGAGTACTGCACCAGATCCTTGTGTAACGCGGTGGTACTGAAACAGGTACTTGTGTACTGCAGTAGTACTGCAGCAGATCATTGTGTACTGCCACCAGGCAGCGCTTGCTCCAAGTCGTCCATCGGGTTTGGCGGTCCTTGACTGCAGTAGATCCTTGTGTACTGCAGTAGTACTGCACCAGATCCTTGTGTAATGCAGTGGTACTGAAACAGGTACTTGTGTACTGCAGTAGTACTGCGGCAGATCATTGTGCACTGCCACCAGGCAGCGCTTGCTCCAAGTCGTCCATCGGGTTTGGCGGTCTTTGACTGCAGTAGATCCTTGTGTACTGCAGTAGTACTGCACCAGATACTTGTGTAACGCGGTGGTACTGAAACAGGTACTTGTGTACTGCAGTAGTACTGCGGCAGATCATTGTGTACTGCCACCAGGCAGCGCTTGCTCCAAGTCGTCCATCGGGTTTGGCGGTCCTTGACTGCAGTAGATCCTTGTGTACTGCAGTAGTACTGCAACAGATCCTTGCGTAACGCGGTGGTACTGAAACAGGTACTTGTGTACTGCAGTAGTACTCCAGCAGATCATTGTGTACTGCCACCAGGCAGCGCTTGCTCCAAGTCGTCCATCGGGTTTGGCGGTCCTTGACTGCAGCAGATCCTTGTGTCCTGGAATAGTACTGCAACAGATCCTTGTATACTGCAGCAGTACTGCAACAGATCCTTGTGTACTAATAAAACCTTGTGATATAACAGGTCTTTGTGTACTAACAGGTCTTTGTGTACTAACAGGTCTTTGTGAACTAACAGGTCTTAGTGTACTAACAGGTTCTAGTGTACTACCACCAGGTCCTTGTGTTCTAACAGGTCCTTGTGTGCTACCGCCAGGCAGCCACAGTCAGGCTAGGCCAGCAGGTTGCCCGCAACTGGCTTGCACCTTAAGTCAACAATAGTGCGTTAAGGAATCCCTAATGTCACAAATTGTGAGACACCTTAACCTATTTTATACCTTAATCCATAGAATACCTTAATCCATAAAAGATGACAGTATAAACCATAAAATACCTTAACCCATAGAATACCTTAACCCATAAAAGACCTTAACCCATAGAATACCTTAACCCATAGAATACCTTAACCCATAAAATAAATATGACAATATAAACCATAAAATACCTTAACCCATAGAATACCTTAATCCATAAAAGATGACAGTATAAACCATAAAATACCTTAACCCATAGAATACCTTAACCCATAAAAGACCTTAACCCATAGAATACCTTAACCCATAAAAGACCTTAACCCATAGAATACCTGAACCCATAGAATACCTTTACCCATAGAATACCCATAAAATATGACAATATAAAAGATAATGAATGACTAAAGTCATGGATACACAAAGCAACTTGTTATGGTCGCTACGCTTCCTCTTTAGAATAAAACATTAGGTGCCTTTCCTTAAGATCGTGTATGTGAGTATGTCATCCCCTCAGAATGAAGTACACGGTTCCAAGACATACATCGGGTTATGTGGTTCTTGACTTCTCATGGTGGGCATACATAAACATACAAAAACTTACATATACATACATCGGGTTAGGTGGTTCTCGATTACTCATGGTGGTCATTGATACTCATGGTGGGCATATATATACATACGTATACATATACATATACATATATATATACATATACATAAATATACATACATCGGGTTTGGTGGTTCTCAATTAATAATGGTGTGTATACATAAGTATATACATTCAAAAATATACATATACATACATCGGGTTAGGTGGTTCTCGATTATTCATGGTGGTCATTAAAGTTCCTTCTTGACTACTCGGGGTGGAAAATGAAGATACCCCTCACAGTGTCACAAGGGTCCCTGGAAGCACTGTTTATATCTGTCCTTGAGCCAAACCTGCAGCTTGCTAGTGCATCTGAAAGATGATATGACAAGCATTCCAATGCAGCTTCAAGCATTGGGTTTGAACCAGTGGCTGGCTATTGGAGCTGGTGGGAAGCTGCCATGAGTAAACCAAAAAGGAAACAGTGTCCAAAGCTACAAAAGTTCCTTGCTGCCTTCTCTCATAGGCGGCATCGTGCTTAGACTTCCTTTGGAGTAGCATGCTTCTAAATCCTCCTGGTTAAGTTGGGTGTCCTTCACAGCTACAAAAAGTCTTTGCTGCCTTCTCTCATTGGGGGAATCTTGCTTAGACTTGATCTGGGGCCACCGGCTTCTAAATCCTCCTAGTTCAGTCGGGTGTCCTTCAAAGGTACGAAAACTCCTTGCTGCCTTCTGTGCTAGGGCGCATCTTGCTTATACTTGATTTGGGGCTACCGGCTTCTCCATGCCGCGAGATATTTTCTGACATATCGGTTAACTTAACGGAGCTTTCGTTTTTCATGAGGGAAGTGCGTATGGCGAGGAGCGAGGGGTTTGGGGAGAGGCCGTCAAGCGCTAAGGAGGAAGACGAGAATCCGTCTTCGGATGGATCGTCGATTGTGGCCAGTCTGGGCCAGAATGAGGGCTCAGTGTTGTCCGTAGCTGGCTAACTGGGATCTGACTGAGATCGGGACAGAGCGCCCGCGATTGTGGCCTGAAGTCGGGGGCTGCGAATCGCGCTGGTAGATGGACCCTGATGGTTAGTTAGCTGGGAGTTGGCTCCGAGAGGTGGTCCTGCCTTGTTGGCACCTGTGGAGGTTGGTGGGTGGGTAGTTTGAGGTTGAGGTTGCTGAGTTGGCTAGCGGAGCGGGTGCGGACTTTGGGAGGTGGTCCTGCCTTGTTGGCACCTATGGAGGTTGGTGGGTGGGTAGGGTGGTGGGTAGTTTGAGGTTGAGGTTGCTGAGTTGGCTAGCGGAGCGGGTGCAGACTTTGGGAGGTGGGCCTGCCTTGTTGGCACCTGTGAAGGTTGGTGGGTAGGTTGAGGTTGGTGGGTGGGTAGGTTGAGGTTGGTGGGTGGGTAGGTTGAGGTTGGTGGGTGGGTAGGTTGAGGTTGGTGGGTGGGTAGGTTGAGGTTGGTGGGTGGGTCTGTTTGAGGTTTTTTTGGTGTGTAGGTTTTGTTTTGATGTTGGTGGGTGGGTAGGTTTGAGTTGGTGGGTGGGTTCTGTTAGGTTGTTGGTTGTTTTCGGTTTGAGTGTTGTTGGTGTGTTATTTTTGAAGGTTTGTTGGTGTTTTTAGGTGATGTTTGTGGGTGGGTTATTTTGAGGTTTTTTTTTTGTAGGTTGATATTTTGTGTGGTTGGGTTCTGTTGAGGTTGTTTGTTTTTGTTGCGTTGGTGGGTGGGTAGGTTGCTTTTTGGTGTTGTTTTTTCGTTTGCGGTTTGTTTGTTTTGTCTTTTTCTTTTTTTTTTTGTATTTTTGAGGGTTGGTGGGTTTTGTATTTTTATTTGTTTGGTTTTAGTTTAGGTTGGTTTTTTTTTCGTTTAGTTTTTTTTTTTTCTTTGTTTGGTATTTTTCTTTCCATTCCTGTTTATTTTTTTTTTTCTTTCTTCGTTTTACTTTTTTTTCTTTTTCTTTCTTCGTTTTCGTTTTTTTTTCTTTTCTTGCTTCGTTTTTCTTTTTTTTTTTTTTTCTTTTCTTTTTTTTTTTCTTTTTCTTTTTTTTTGTTCCTTGTCGTTGCTTTTTCGTTTTGTCTTTTTTCTTTCTTCTGTTCCTTTTTTTTTGCTGTCTTTCGTATGTTTCTTTTTTTTTTTTTCTTTTTCTTTTTTTTTTTTATTTCTTTTTTTTTCTTTTCTTTCGTCTTTTCTGTTTTTTTTTTTTGTCCTTACTCTATTTTTTCTTTTTTTGTGGTTGGGGTAGGGTGGTGGATGGGTAGGTTGAGGTTGGTGGTTAGGGTTTGGTTGGTGCCTTGGTGGGATATCAGTGAGTTTAGTTGCTGAGTTTCATGAGGGATGGGGTGCGGACTATGTGAGGTGGACCTGCCTGGTTGGCTCCAGTGAAGGTTGATGTGTGTGTGTGTGTGTGTGTGTGTGTGTGTGTGTGTGTGCGTGTGTGTGTATGTGTGTTGTGTGTGTGTTGTGTGTGTGTGTGTGTGCGTGTGTGTGTATGTGTGTTGTATGTGTGTTGTGTGTGTGTTGTGTGTGTGTTGTGTGTGTGTTGTGTGTGTGTGTGTGTGTGTGTGTGTGTGTGCGTTGGTGTGTGCGAATGCATGTGTGTATGTGTTTGTGTGTTTGTGTGTGTAGTTGGCTACTGAGGACGTTGTAGGGCGGGTAAGTTGAGGTTGGTTGGTGGGTTGATGTTGGCGGGTTGTTTGGTGCTGGTGGGTTGTTTGATGTTGGTTGGTTGTTTAATGTTGGTGGGTAGGGTAGGTTGAGGTTGGTGGGTTGTTTGATGTTGGTGGGTAGGGTTAGGTTTGTGGTTTGTTCGATTTTGGTGGGTAGGGTTATGTTGGTGGGATATATGTAGGGAATGGCAATATGATATCATGTCATGTCATCATACGATATTATATGATATCATATGATAATTATGATGCCGGCAGGGTACTACATTTTGTCAAATTGGTCAGCGCTTAAAGTGCACAAACGCTAATTTGGTCAGCGCTTTGTAGTGCAAAAAGCACAGAAACTGAGCGCTGCGCTCACAGGGGGTCGAGAAAACTGCGCAAAACGCGCAGTGGGACTGAAAAAGCGTGCGCAAAATCTCACTTTGTAGTATGCTGGATGCCGGCAATCTGACTAGGCCAAAGGTACCATTTAAATACAACATCATATGATGCAATTTGTATGATATCAATATATCATATAATAACACACTCACCTTTGGCCAAAATCATATGATATGCCGATCCCAAGTTATTAGAGGTTGGTGTTTGAATAGTTCACGATCACATTGCTTGGTACATGCTTAATAATGAACTTATAATTACATTTTGTAATGGAGATGCCTAGAAGCTGCTATGTGTAGGGGTCGGCTAAGCTATATAATATTAGTGGATAAATAATGATAAATAATATTAAATAATATTAAATAATATTAGTCGGATGAGCCGTCTCACCAGAATTTCAAATTTATTTGAAAAACTAATACTATCGTGACACTGTAATAATATTAGTTAATATTAATTTTTCAAACACTTATATTAGTTGCTGTTCCCTAGCTATGTGTAGCCCAAAAAAGAAACAGTGGTCATAGGCAGGCCAATGTTCTCCCAAGACAAGCAGGGATTTTTTTTCAAAGCTGAAAGTGGGTTTTTCTAGCTGTATGGTTGTAGGCCTCCCCCAGGGACAGCGTTTTGGTGCTTTCTATAGCTTTTTGATAGCTGTATGGTTGTAGGCCTCCCCCAGGGACAGCGTTTTGGTGCTTTCTATAGCTTTTTAATAGCTGTATGGTTGTAGGCCTCCCCCAGGGACAGCGTTTTGGTGCTTTCTATAGCTTTTTAATAGCTGTATGGTTGTAGGCCTCCCCCAGGGACAGCGTTTTGGTGCTTTCTATAGCTTTTTAATAGCTGTATGGTTGTAGGCCTCCCCCACAGACAGCGTTTTAGTGCTTTCTATAGCTTTTTAATAGCTGTATGGTTGTAGGCCTCCCCCAGGGACAGCGTTTTGGTGCTTTCTATAGCTTTTTAATAGCTGTATGGTTGTAGGCCTCCCCCAGGGACAGCGTTTTAGTGCTTTCTATAGCTTTTTAATAGCTGTATGGTTGTAGGCCTCCCCCAGGGACAGCGTTTTAGTGCTTTCTATAGCTTTTTAATAGCTGTATGGTTGTAGGCCTCCCCCAGGGACAGCGTTTTAGTGCTTTCTATAGCTTTTAATAGCTTTTTGTAGCTTTTTAGGGCAATTTAGGGGTGGGGTGGGGTGGGGTGGGGGGGGACTTTTGTTTATACTTTTTTATAGCGATAATTTCGCTAAAACGGGGTCAAAACTAGCAATCACTATATAAAGCGGAAAAATAATCCCTACTTTCAAGACAAGCCCGCTTCGCTTCCACACATTCGGGTAGGGGGAGGGAAGCCCTCAATAAATAGACCGCCTTGTTACGAGGGTAATTCAAAGCGCGCGCTTTTGCGCTTTTGAGCGCTGACTTTTTGACCCCCTCTGCGCTTCTAGCGCAGTTTTTCGCAACCCCCTGTGGGCGCGGCATGCAATATTTGCTCTTTTTGCACTACAAAGCGCAGTTGTTTTGTTTTCAGGTGCGCTAAAGCGCTGGTCAATTTGGCCATTTGAAGTACTCTGCAACCACCTGTGGGCACAGCATGCAATTTTTGCTCTTTTTGCACTACAAAGCGCAGTTGTTTTGTTTTCAGGTGCGCTAAAGCGCTGGTCAATTTAACCATTTGAAGTACTCTGCAACCCCCTGTGGGCGCAGCATGCAATTTTTGCTCTTTTTGCACTACTAAGCGCAGTTGTTTTGTTTTCAGGTGCGCTAAAGCGCTGGTCAATTTGGCCATTTGAAGTACCCTGCAACCCCCTGTGGGCACAGCATGCAATTTTTGCTCTTTTTGCACTACAAAGCGCAGTTGTTTTGTTTTCAGGTGCGCTAAAGCGCTGGTCAATTTAACCATTTGAAGTACTCTGCAACCCCCTGTGGGCGCAGCATGCAATTTTTGCTCTTTTTGCACTACAAAGCGCAGTTGTTTTGTTTTCAGGTGCGCTAAAGCGCTGGTCAATTTGGCCATTTGAAGTACCCTGCAACCCCCTGTGGGCACAGCATGCAAATTTTGCTCTTTTTGCACTACAAAGCGCAGTTGTTTTGTTTTCAGGTGCGCTAAAGCGCTGGTTAATTTGGCCATTTGAAGTACCCTGCAACCCCCTGTGGGCACAGCATGCAAATTTTGCTCTTTTGCACTACAAAGCGCAGTTGTTTTGTTTTCAGGTGCGCTAAAGCGCTGGTCGATTTGGCCATTTGAAGAACCTTGCTTGTTACGAGGCGTGAGGTTGCCGGGGCCAGCCCGTTTGCATTCAATGGGGTCAGCCACCAATGGGGTGGGGTGGGGTGGGGTGGGGTGGGGTGGGGTGGGGTGGGGTGAGGTGAGGTGAGGTGAGGTGGGGTGGGGTGGGGGGCTATCATCCCCCTGGGGGAGGGTTTTGAGCAGCCCACACTTCAGTTAGCCCCCACTTACCAAAACCCTAAACCCACCTAAAACCCTAAATCCTAAAACTACCTAAACCCTATACCTTCTGAATCAAAAACCTAACCCACTAAACCCTAAACCCCCTAAACTGAAGTGGGGGCTAATTGAAGTGGGGGCTACCTTCCCCCCACTAAACATTCGGGGGGCATGGGTGGGTGGGTGGGTGAGTGAGGGGGATCCAACCGTCCAACCTTTGTTAAACTGAGAAACAATTTGGTGGTTGGCCCCAGTGAAAGCAAACGGGCTGGCCCCCTCAACCTCACGCCTACTATGTATGTATTTATTTTATCTGAGAAACAATTACTCACCAACCATAGCACGCTCTTTTGTCCATGCATTCTTTATTGTCAAGTCACGCCCCATGCTCTCTCTCTCCGTTGGAGCCTTGACATCCATCTTACGCTGAACAAAGGAGTGTGAGCCGCCGGAAATTACCGGGCAGCACGTCTTGCCATTGCCGCCAGCGCTGTAGGCACGGGCAATTTGGTCCATTTTACGCTCGTCAATCCCATTGAACGACTTGCGACCGGACAGCCTGGCAGGCTTGGCCCGATCTGCGACCTGAGTAGGGTACGATGTGGACGAGGCCCTGAACGATACGGACGGTCGTTTTTGGGACTTCCGCGTGGGCAACACAGGCCCCATTTCAGATCCTCGATCTGGCGAGTGAGAGAAAGGATCCCCTTGTGTAGAGAACGGACTCGGTGTGGAATACAGACTGCCCAGTGTGGAGAACAGACTGCTTGGTGTAGAGGACGGACTGCTTGGTTTAGAGACCGGACCCCCCGGTTCCCCTGGATAAGAATCGGGCTCGACCATTGAAGCCTGTCGGGGTGACGTGGCCAGGTCAGAGTCCTGAGCATAGCCACTCTGCATGGGGTTTTGGAGACCATCCGTGCTCCCACCGAGTGAGGTGTGTTGCATCCATGCGCCCGCCGACATCGGGGAACCGGAGGAGGTGAGGTTGGCGCCGGGACTGACAGGCAACCGAGAGCCGACTTGAGGACTGGCTTCGCCCTGGGAACCCCTCCGGTAACTCGCAGACTGAGACTTGCTCCGCCCGGCCCTGATACTGCTGTTCCGGCTTGACGTACGGATGCTACGGCCAGGCATCGAGGCGCCTGAGCTGGCTGCCAGACCTGAAAGCATCCCTGTCATATACGGCTCCGAGACCAAATCCCCCGGGTCCCCTGGGTATGCTGAGGGCTTGATCATCGGACCCTGTCGGGGGGACGTGACTTGGTTCCAGATCGGGGCACTCCTCGTGGGGTCCTGATTAGAGCTACTAATGGTGCTCACGTCGAGTGAGGTACGTTGCCTCCCTACAGCAGCCGACATCCCGGGACTGCTGGAGTAGAGGTAGGAGGAGGAACGAGAAGCCCACCTCGGACCTACTTGAGGAAATGCTTCGACCTGGGAGCCTCTCCGGGAACCCTGGGTGTGAGACATGCTGTGGCTGGCCCACCTGCTGATGTCTAGGCTTGAATTAAAGAGGGTAGGGCCAGACATAGAGCCTGCAGAGGTTGGTTGACCCAAAGGCCCTGCCGGCGTGTTCGACTCCTGCGCGACCTCAATCTTCTGCAAATATGGACAGTGGGTGGGTTTTGGAGTGTGTCTATGTGTGTGTGTCTGTATCTGTGTGTGTGTGTGTGTGTGTGTGTGTGTGTGAGCCTGCGCCTGGGTCTGCGTCTGCGTCTGCGTCTGTGTCTGTGTCTGTGTGTCTGTGTGTGTCTGTCTGTGTATGTGTCACGTGACATGTATAGAGTGGGTGGGTCTATCTGGGTATGTTTCTTCGTCTGTGTCTTTGTGTGTCTGTGCCTGTGTGCCTTTGTGTCTATGTGTATGTCTGTGTCTATGTGTTTGTGTGTCTATGTGTATGTGTGAATGTGTGTCTATGGGTATGTCTGTGTGCCTGTGTGCCTTGCTGGAGGTAATAATCCCTAAACCCTAAACATAACATGCTGGAGGCAATAAACCCTAAAACCTAAACACACCATGCTGGAGGTAATAATCCCTAAACCCTAAACATAACTTGCTGGAGGCAATAAACCCTAAACCATAAACACACCTTGCTGGAGGTAATAATCCCTAAACCCTAAACATAACTTGCTGGAGGCAATAAACCCTAAACCATAAACACACCTTGCTGGAGGTAATAATCCCTAAACCCTAAACATAACTTGCTGGAGGCAATAAACCCTAAACCCTAAACACACCTTTCTGGAGGTAATAATCCCCAAACCCTAAACATAACTTGCTGGAGGCAATAAACCCTAAACCATAAACACACCTTGCTGGAGGTAATAATCCCCAAACCCTGAACATAACTTGCTGGAGGCAATAAACCCTAAACCCTAAACACACCTTGCTGGAGGTAATCTTCAGCTGAGGCTGAGAATTATTTTGATCATTCTCCATCTGTGGTCAACAGGGGTAGTTGTAACCAACAAGGAAAACGTGGTGTCTGATAGGGGGACGTGAGGCTCATTACCGCTCACAGTAGTTGTGAATCTTCGTTTGATTAAGCGTAGGTATCGGTCACCGACCTGAAGTGCGCCTACTCTTTTGTAGGATTGACAATGCTATTCAAACTGAATCCTCGGTGTCGCTAGTTTGCGTTGAGAGACCCAACTCCTACTAGGCTAGGGTGAAATTCCTTTCACTAAAAAAAAAATATCATAACTGCATACCTGCTCATCGAAATTCGCATGGTATCACGGGTCTCGTTGTTTTTGGCGGAGCCCCCTCTTCAAGGGGGCGGGAGCCCCCATGTTTTCCCATTTGTCCGTTTGTCCGACCGAAAAAAAACAAAAATTGAAGCCCGACACGTCACCCAACAGTCACGTAACTAACTCGCTTCAGTCAGCTCCATCGTTGCCACCTTTCGTTCCATTGCCAACACACTCCGCCAATTTTCCGCGTCGCTTGCGACGCTGCATAGGACTTGTTCTAGTTGGTATGTGCAGAGAGAAATAAAGTTGGGAAAACGGTCGGACCCCCCCCCCCCCCCCCCTAACAGGCTTGGCCTTCCCAGGGTGCATCAACATGATTTTGACGCTGTCGGCATGTACTCGCAGTTCTCTATCCATATCAAAGATGCGGTATGGAACCTTTTTCCTTGCCCCCCCCCCCCCCCTCGTACCTGGCCATCAAAAATTCGCATAGGATCAATGGTCTCGTTGTTTTTGGTCTTTGCAGAGATAAATCAATTTGGGAAACGGTTGCCCCCCTTGTATCTCCCCCCCCCCCCCCCCCCCCCCCCCCCTGGGTGTATCGACATGATTTCGACGGTATCGACATGTGCTCTATCCATATCCAAGATGCGGTACGAAATATGTTTCCTCCCCCCCCCCCCCTCCCCCCCCCCCCCCCCCCCCCCGTACCTGTTCATCAAAAGTTTGCATGGTGTCACTGATCTCGTTGTTTTTGGTCTTGGCAGAGAGACGCTCCATGAACAAAGGCGATCCATAGTTGCTTAAGCTATCACTTCCATTCTTAGCCTCCTCTCCTGTTGTTTGTCTCTTGCGATGCTTGAAGCAGCAGCATGCAAACCACCAGCAGAAGCAGCACGTGAGCAGAAGCAGGAGGAGGAGTCCTCCAAGCACACCACCGATGATGGCCCCTATGGAGGCGGAGCTTCTGTCATCGGCAGGTGGCGGGATGGGTGTGAGGTCTGGGGTGACGCCGTCAGTGGTGGAGGGCGGGGTCAGGGACTTGGGAGGGGAAGGGGGGTGGAATGAGGCAGTTTGCGAGGACAACCTGCGATCACGGGATGGGGTGGAATGATGGTGGTGGTGGGTGGCGGGATGGGTGTGAGGTCTGGGGTGACGCCGCTAGTGGTGAAGGGTGGGGTCAGGGACTTGGAAGGGGAAGGGGGTGGAATGAGGCAGTTTGCAAGGACAACCTGCGATCACGGGAGGGGGGTGGAATGATGGTGGTGGAGGGTGGTATGGGGTGGTGGTGGGGGTGGTGGGTGGCGGGATGGGTGTGAGGTCTGGGGTGACGCCGTCAGTGGTGGAGGGCGGGGTCAGGGGCTTGGGAGGGGAAGGGGGGGGGAATGAGGCAGTTTCAGAGGACAACCTGCAATCATGGGAGGGGGGGGTGAATGATGGTGGTGGTGGGTGGTGGTGGTGGTGGTGGGTGGCGGGATGTTTATGAGGGCTGGGGTGACGCCGCTAGTGGTGAAGGGCGGGGTCAGGGACTTGGAAGGGGAGGGGGGTGGAATGGGGCAGTTTGCGAGGACAACCTGCGATCACGGGAGGGGGTGAATGATGGTGGTTGGTGGTGGTGGTGGGCAGTGGTGGTGGTGGTGGAGGCGGGTGGCGGGATGGGTGTCAGGTCTGGGGTGATGCCATCAGTGGTGGAGGGCGGGGTCAGGGGCTTGGGAGGGGAGGGGGGGGGGAATAAGGCAGTTTGAGAGGACAACCTGCAATCACGGGAGGGGGGGGTACCCAAAAAAACTCAAAAATGTTTCATTTTCTGCTTTGAAGGGATTATCGCTCCGGATATGTGTCCGGTTCCAAAAACATGGATGAGACAAAACAAAACTTTCTCCACAATTATCTAAACCTCATTTTTATTGAATATTCGGACTCTCCTTGAAATTCTATGACCCCCCATTTTTGTTATACATGTTTCGCCAACATATAAGCATCGCAAATGGCAGTACAAAGTACAAAAACACACCCTAAAAAGGACAAAAATAAGGTTTTGCCCCATTATTCTCCAAATGTAAATTTTATTGCATATTCGGAAACGCCTTGAAATTCTATGGTATGTAGCACTAAGGAAATCATGTTTTGGCCACATATAAGTATCGAGATGTGCGGTACAAAGTACGAAAAGACCTTGCAATGTTTTTTAGCACAAAATCGGACATTTAATGCTTTTTCTCACGATTTGAAACCTTTGTGAGTACATTTAAGCACTCATTGTACTTCGAAAAGCAATTATACATATTATACAGCCAGGTCACATTCTCACAAGAGCACATCTAAGCATCGCAATTCGCAAAATCGAAACTTTGCACCTTGGCACTTCAGCAATTTGGCTCATTCACTATAAAATCAAAATCGTGAGAAAACAGCAAAACAAACTTTTGCAAAAAAAAATGCCCCAAACCTCAATTTAAGTAAAAATTCGAATGCCCCGCTGAATTCTATGATACTCTGCACTATTTTCATGTTCTTTGGCCAACATATAAGCATAGCAAATTGCGGTACAAAGTACGGAATTCGTGTGAAAAAACGCTTTTTAGCAGACGTCATTTTTTGATCTAAATGGTCACACATTCGGATTTCTTTCGAAATTCTATATACCTTGGCATTAAATTTGAGTTGTTTGAGCAAGATATAAGCATAGCAATCCAGCTTGCGGTGTACTTATAGCTCCACATCGGTTATTTAACGGTGTTGCGCTTATCTTACTCGAACCAATGGTATAGAACGTATATCATATGGCAATTGTGCATCTTATTTACTTCAACCACAATATCATCAGAGCAATGCGCACTAAGACCATTGAGCCAAATATGTAATCTAGAGGTCGGCAGTTCGAATCTGCCTCGGACCAAAATAACGTTTTTCGAAAATCGCACTTTTACACACCAAGAAGCCCTGAACATCATAAGTATGTTTAAATTCGGGTTCTTTGCGAAATTTCATTATCCGCAGCACTGAACAGGAGTTGTTTGAGCAAGATATAAGCATACCAATTCAGCTTGCGGTGTAATTATAGCACAACATCGATAATTTGTCGGTGTTGCATTCTTCGTACTCGTTTCAGTGGTACACATAGTATATCATCTAGCAATTGTGCATCTTATTAACTTCGATAAATTGTCATGAGAGCACACGTTTGCCTGCAAGTCCAGGAAAACCGCCACTTTCCCAAATTATGCAGAATGGTTGAAAATCGGGCCTACTTTGGGCCACGGTCTTAGCTGGGCGGCTTCATATTCTTGAACCACGATTGTCAATACCGCGGGAGACCTATGCCCTCTACCTGATTAAAAAGTATGGGGGACAATAGTGCTCGCAAGGCTGTCCTAAGTGGACATGCTAGATCGAAAATTTGCAAACTTCCCCAATATTTTAGAGTGCCAAATATGTTGGACTACTTTGGGCCACCAGACGTCATTTTATGATCTACAAATTAACAAATTCGGGTTTCTTGCTAAATTCGATATGCCTTGGCACTGTTTCAGCAAAATATAAGCATAGCAATTCAGCTCGCAATGCAATTATATAACCAAATCGGTTATTTAACGGTGTTGCACTTATCTTACTCGAAACAATGTTACATATCGTATATCTTATAGCAATTGTGCATCTGCAGGTGGTGACCCATGCCTGAGCCCCCATGTAGGTGGTGACCCATGCATGAGCCCCCATGCAAGTAGTGACCCATACCTCAGCCCCCATGCAGGTGGTGACCCATGCCCGAGCCCCTATGTAAGTGGAGACCTATGCTTGAGCCCCCATGCAGGTGGTGACCCATGCATGAGCCCCAATGTAGGTGGTGACCCATGCCTGACCCCCCATGCGGGTGGTGACCGATGCATGAGCCCCCATGCAGGTGGTGACCCATGCCTGAGCCCCCATGCAATGGTGACCCATGCCTGAGCCCCCATGCAGGTGGTGACCCATGCCTCAGCCCCCATGCAGGTGGTGACTCATGCCAAAGCCCCCATGCAGGTGGTGACCCATATCTGAGCCCCCATGCAGGTGGTGACCCATGCTTTTGCCCCCATGAAGGTGGTGACAAATGCCAAAAACCCCATGCAGTTGGTGACCCATGCGTGAGCCCCCATGCAGGTGGTGACCCATACCTGAGCTCCCATGCATGTGGTTACCCATGCTTGAGCCCCCATGTAGGTGGTGACTCATGCCTGAGCCCCCATGCAGGTGGTGCCCCATGCCTGAACCCCCATGCAGGTGGTGACCCATGCATGAGCCCCCATGCAGGTGGTGACTCATGCATGAGCCCCCATGCAGGTGGTGACCAATGCACGAGCCCCTATGCAGGTGGTGACCCATGCCTGAGCCCTCATGCTGGTGTCGACTGATGCACGAGCCCCCATGCTATGGTTACCCATGCCTTAGCCCCCATGCAGGTGGTGACCCATGCATGAGCCCCAATGTAGGTGGTGACCCATGCGGGTGGCGACCGATGCATGAGCCCCCATGCAGGGGGTGACCCATGCCTGAGCCCCCATGCAATGGTGACCCATGCTTGATCCCCCATGCAGGTGGGGACCCATGCTTGAGTTCCCATCCAGGTGGTGACCCATGCCTGAGACCCCATGCAGGTGGTGACCCATGCCTGAGCCCCCATGCAGGTGGTGACCCATATCTGAGCCCCCATGCAGGTGGTGACCCATGCCTTTGCCCCCATGAAGGTGGTGACAAATGCCAAAAACCCCATGCAGTTGGTGACACATGCGTGAGCCCCCATGCAGGTGGTGACCCATACCTGAGCTCCCATGCATGTGGTTACCCATGCTTGAGCCCCCATGTAGGTGGTGACTCATGCCTGAGCCCCCATGCAGGTGGTGCCCCATGTCTGAGCCCCCATGCAGGTGGTGACCCATGTTTGAGCCCCCATGCAGGTGGTCACCCATGCATAAGCCCCCATGCAGGTGGTGACCCATGCGTGAGCCCCAATGCAGGCGGTGACCCATGCCTCAGCCCCCATGCAGGTGGTGACTCATGCTTGAGCCCCCATGCAGGTGGTGACCGATGCCTAAGCCCCCATGCAGGTGGTGACTCATGCCTGAGCCCCCATGCAAGTGGTGACCCGTGCATGAGCCCCCATGCAGGTGGTGACCCATGCCTGTGCCCCCATGCAGTTGGTGACCCATGCTTGAGCCCCCATGCAGGTGGTGACCCATGCCTGAAGCCTTATTTTCACAGCTGATGTACAAGCAAAAAGCACAACGGTATAGCATATTTCATAAACTATGCAACATGTCATAACTTATGCAACTTGTCAGTATGTGCTTATAAACCGTAGACATTACTCGTGCAATAAACTTCAATTTGGGGGGGAGAAGAAGGCTTGCGCGGATGTTCTAAATTTCCAGGCTGGATCGAAATTTACCACTTTCCTTGGACATATATATACTACAAAAGACAAATTAACCAAGGTCTACCTAAAGTACAATGTGAAAAACTATGCTTACACAAAAAACGTTTTTTTGGGATGTGACCAATAGGGAACCCTATATGAATGATGGTGGTGGTGGGTGGTGGGTGATGGTGGTGGTGGTGGTGGTGGGTTGCGGGATGGGTGTGAGGTCTGGGGTGACGCCGCTAGTGTTGGAGGGCGGGGTCAGGGGCTTGGGAGGGGAGGTGGGTGGAATGAGGCAGTTTGCGAGGACAATCTGCGATCAGGGGAGGGGGTGGAATGATGGTGGTGGGGGGTGGTGGGGGGTGGTGGGGGGTGGGGGAAGATGGTCGTGGGTGGTGGAATGATGGTGGTGGGTGGTGGTGGTGGGTGGTGACGGTTGTGGGTGGTGGAATGATGGTTATGGGTGGGGGGTGATGGTCGTGGGTGGTGTTGGTGGTGGTGTGTGTGGGGGGGTGGAGGGTGGTGGTGGTGGGTGGTTAAATGATGGTGGTAGGTGAAGATGGTGGGTGGGGGTTGATGGTGGTGGGTGGTGGTGGTGGGTGAGGGGTTATGGTCGTAGGTGGTGGAATGATGGTGGTGTTTGTGGTGTGTGTGTCAGTGATGGTGATGGTCGTGGGTGGTGGGGTTGGGGGGTGGTGGCGGTGATGGTGGTGGGTGGTGGTGGTGGGTGGTGGATGATGGTCGTGGGTGGTGGAATAATGGTGGTGGTGGTGGTGTGTGCGTGTGGGTGGTGGTGGTGATGGTCGTGGGTGGTAGGGGTTAGTCGGTGGGGAGTGGTGGGTGATGGTCGTGGGTGGTGGGGTTGGGGGGTGATGGCGGTGATTGTTGTGGGTGGGGGTGGTGGGTGGGGGGTAATGGTCGTGGGTGGTGGAATGATGGTGGTGGTGGTGGAGGTGGGTGGTGGTTGATGGTGATGGCGATACGGATTGTACCTTGATCCACGTGCCCTGCTAGAGTCCAAGTGTCCGTGCAGATCAAGAGTGTTGTGTTCAGCTCAGAA
The DNA here is from genome assembly GCA_013435795.1 of Chlamydomonas sp. ICE-L. Taxonomy (NCBI): domain Eukaryota; kingdom Viridiplantae; phylum Chlorophyta; class Chlorophyceae; order Chlamydomonadales; family Chlamydomonadaceae; genus Chlamydomonas; species Chlamydomonas sp. ICE-L. The sequence continues at coordinate 834,223 of JACBWV010000252.1, forward strand.
TGTGGTTGGGGGAATGGTGGTGGTGGGTGGTGGTGGGTGGTGAGTGTTGATGATGGTGATAAGGATTGTACTTTGATCCTGGTGCCCTGCTAGACTCCAAATTTGTGTGCAGATCCAGAGTTTGTGTTCAGCTCAGAAAGTGGGTGGGAGAATGATGGTGGTGGGTGGTGGTGGGTGGTGAGTGTTGATGATGGTGATAAGGATTGTACTTTGATCCTGGTGCCCTGCTAGACTCCAAATTTGTGTGCAGATCCAGAGTTTGTGTTCAGCTCAGAAAGTGGGTGGGAGAATGATGGTGGTGGGTGGTGGTGGGTGGTGAGTGTTGATGATGGTGATAAGGATTGTACTTTGATCCTGGTGCCCTGCTAGACTCCAAATTTGTGTGCAGATCCAGAGTTTGTGTTCTGCTCAGAAAGTGGGTGGGAGAATGATGGTGGTGGGTGGTGGTGGGTCGTGAGTGTTGATGATGGTGATAAGGATTGTACTTTGATCCTGGTGCCCTGCTAGACTCCAAATTTGTGTGCAGATCCAGAGTTTTGTGTTCAGCTCAGAAAGTGGGTGGGAGAATGATGGTGGTGGGTGGTGGTGGGTCGTGAGTGTGGATGATGACGATGAGGATTGTACCTTGATCCTGGTGCCCTGCTTGGCTCCAAATGTCCAGACAGATACAGAGTGTTGTGTTCAGCTCAGAAAGTGGGTGGGAGAATGATGGTGGTGGGTGGTGGTGGGTCGTGAGTGTGGATGATGACGATGAGGATTGTACCTTGATCCTGGTGCCCTGCTGGTCTCCTAATCACCACACAGGCCCAGAGTGTTGTGTTTAGCTCCCCCCTGTCGGTAAAACGATTGTTTGGGGCTCTGTTTATCAATGCTTCTTCTTTTTTAGCCCTTCTTACGACGGTTGGGCAAGTCCCTTTAGCCTATTTGCCCTACCCCTGGACTGTTACATACATACATGATGTGCCTACTGCACAGTCTACTCCCCCTTAATAAACCTGGTAGTGAACACAGCCTTTCGTTTAGGCTACTAGCAGCAGCTTCTAGGCAGCTCCATGAGGAACCCTGATAGTGACCACTGCTTTTCTTTTCAGCTACCAGCAGTAGCGTATAGGCTAATCCATGAACAACCATGGTAGTGGCCACTGCTTTTCATTCCTGCTACCAGCAGCAGCTTCTAGGCAACTTTCTGAACAAGCCAGGTAGTGACCACTGCTTTTCTTTTCTGCTACCAGCAGGATCGTCTAAGCTACTCCATGGACAACCCTGGGAGAGGCCAATTCGTTTCTTTTCTGCTACCAGCAGGGCAGCAGGATCGTCTAAGCTACTCCATGGGCAAACCTGGTAGAGGCCACTTCGTTTCTTTCCTGCTACCAGCAGGTCAGCAGGATCGTCTAAGCTACTCCATGGACAACCCTGGTAGAGGCCACTTCGTTTCTTTTCTGCTACCAGCAGGGCAGCAGGATCGTCTAAGCTACTCCATGGACAAGCCAGGTAGAGGCCACTTCGTTTCTTTTCTGCTACCAGCAGGGCAGCAGGATCGTCTAAGCTACTCCATGGACAAGCCAGGTAGAGGCCACTTTGTTTCTTTTCTGCTACCAGCAGGGCATCAGGATCGCCTAAGCTACTCCATGGACAACCCTGGCAGAGGCCACTTCTTTTCTGTTTGCCTACCAGCAGTAGCATCTAGGCAGCTCCCTGAACAAACCTGGTAGTGGCCACTGCTTTTCTGTTTGGCTACCAGCAGCAGCTTCTAGGCAGCTCCCTGAACAACCCTGGTAGTGGCCACTGCTTTTCTTCCCCGCTACCAGCAGCAGCTTCTAGGCAGCTCCCTGAACAAGCCTGTTAGTGGCCACTGCTTTTCTTCCCCGCTACCAGCAGTAGCATCTAGGCAGCTCCCTGAACAACCCTGGTAGTGGCCACTTCTTTCCTTTTCTTCTACCAGCTGCAGCTTCTAGGCAGCTCCCTGAACAACCCTGGTTGTTGCCACTGCTTTTCTGTTTGCCTACCAGCAGCAGCTCCTAGGCAGCTTCCTGAAAACACCTGGTTGTTGCCACTGCTTTTCTGTTTGGCTACCTGCAGCAGCTTCTAGGCAGCTTCCTGAAAAAACATGGTAGTGGCCACTGCGTTTCTTCCCTGCTACCTGCAGTAGCATCTAGGCAGCTCCCTGAACAACCCTGGTAGTGGCCACTGCTTTCCTTTTCTTCTACTAGCAGCAGCTTCTAGGCAGCTCCCTGAAAAAACCTAGTTGTTGCCACTGCTTTTCTGTCTGCTACCAGCAGCAGCTCCTAGGCAGCTCCCTTAACAACCCTGGTAGTGGCCACTTCTTTCCTTTTCTTCTACCAGCTGCAGCTTCTAGGCAGCTCCCTGAACAACCCTGGTTGTTGCCACTGCTTTTCTGTTTGCCTACCAGCAGCAGCTTCTAGGCAGCTTCCTTAAAACACCTGGTTGTTGCCACTGCTTTTCTGTTTGGCTACCTGCAGCAGCTTCTAGGCAGCTTCCTGAAAAAACATGGTAGTGGCCACTGCGTTTCTTCCCTGCTACCTGCAGTAGCATCTAGGCAGCTCCCTGAACAACCCTGGTAGTGGCCACTGCTTTCCTTTTCTTCTACCAGCAGCAGCTTCTAGGCAGCTCCCTGAACAAACCTAGTTGTTGCCACTGCTTTTCTGTCTGCTACCAGCAGCAGCTTCTAGGCAGCTTCCTTAAAACACCTGGTTGTTGCCACTGCTTTTCTGTTTGGCTACCTGCAGCAGCTTCTAGGCAGCTTCCTGAAAAAACATGGCAGTGGCCACTGCGTTTCTTCCCCGCTACCTGCAGTAGCATCTAGGCAGCTCCCTGAACAACCCTGGTAGTGGCCACTGCTTTCCTTTTCTTCTACCAGCAGCAGCTTCTAGGCAGCTCCCTGAACAACCCTGGTTGTTGCCACTGCTTTTCTGTTTGCCTACCAGCAGCAGCTCCTAGGCAGCTTCCTGAAAACACCTGGTTGTTGCCACTGCTTTTCTGTTTGGCCCCCTGCAGCAGCTTCTAGGCAGCTTCCTGAAAAAACATGGTAGTCGCCACTGCGTTTCTTCCCCGCTACCAGCAGTAGCATCTAGGCAGCTCCCTGGACAACCCTGGTAGTGGCCACTGCTTTCCTTTTCTTCTACCAGCAGCAGCTTCTAGGCAGCTCCCTGAACAACCCTGGTTGTTGCCACTGCTTTTCTGTCTGCTACCAGCAGCAGCTTCTAGGCAGCTCCCTTAACAACCCTGGTAGTGGCCACTTCTTTCCTTTTCTTCTACCAGCTGCAGCTTCTAGGCAGCTCCCTGAACAACCCTGGTTGTTGCCACTGTTTTTCTGTTTGCCTACCAGCAGCAGCTTCTAGGCAGCTTCCTCAAAACACCTGGTTGTTGCCACTGATTTTCTGTTTGGCTACCTGCAGCAGCTTCTAGGCAGCTTCCTGAAAAAACATGGTAGTGGCCACTGCGTTTCTTCCCTGCTACCTGCAGTAGCATCTAGGCAGCTCCCTGAACAACCCTGGTAGTGGCCACTGCTTTCCTTTTCTTCTACCAGCAGCAGCTTCTAGGCAGCTCCCTGAACAACCCTGGTTGTTGCCACTGCTTTTCTGTTTGCCTACCAGCAGCAGCTCCTAGGCAGCTTCCTGAAAACACCTGGTTGTTGCCACTGCTTTTCTGTTTGCCTACCAGCAGCAGCTTCTAGGCAGCTTCCTGAAAAAACATGGTAGTGGCCACTGCGTTTCTTCCCCGCTACCAGCAGTAGCATCTAGGCAGCTCCCTGAACAACCCTGGTAGTGGCCACTGCTTTCCTTTTCTTCTACCAGCAGCAGCTTCTAGGCAGCTCCCTGAACAACCCTGGTTGATGCCACTGCTTTTCTGTTCACCTACCAGCAGTACCATCTAGGCAGCTTCCTGAAAAAACATGGTAGTGGCCACTGCTTTTCTTATCGGCTTTCAGCAATAGCTTCTTGGCAGCTCCCTGAACAACCGTCTAGATTCCCTTGCTAGTGGAAAAGGTAGAGAGTGAAGTAGCCACCCCCATGTAACCAGTGTTGAGGATATGATACCGTTGGCAGGCAACAACATGGAGACCTGCCTGTTCTTCTCGTGGAAAACTAGTGGAAGTAAACAACAATCTAGATTCTCTTGCTCGTGGAAAAGGTTCTGAAAAAAACAAGAACCTGTGTAGACGGCATTCAACCGGTTGCAGACAACAAAATCCTCTTAAAAGAAATTTGCAGACAACAAAATCCTCTTAAAAGAAAATTGCGGACAACAAAATCCTCGTTAAAGAAAATTGCAGACAACAAATCCCCATTAAAGAAATTTGCAGACAGCAAAATCCTCTTTAAAAAATATTGCAGACAACGAAATCCTCATTAAAGAAAAATGATGGAGACCTGCCTCGTGAAAGACACGTGACAGAAAACAACAACAAAAATTAGCTTCTGGAAAATGTTGAGATTAAACCAGCCATGAACAGAATCTAAGCAGCAAGCAGTAGGTGGAAATCTTGATGCACTGACCAGAAATGGGAATGTTTTGTAGATGTCAATACTAACCCCTCCCACCCCTCTCACCCCTCCCACCCCTCTCAACCCTCTCACCCCCGATGCACTTACCAGAAATGGGAAGGATTTGTCCTGTAAATGTCGATACTAACCCCTCCCACCCCTCCAACCCCTCTCAACCCTCTCAATCCTGTTACCCCTGATGCACTGACCAGAAATGGGAAGGATTTGTTATGTAAATGTCGATACTAACCCCTCCCAACTCTCTCACCCCTCCCACCCCTCTCACCCCTCTCAACCCTCTTACCCCTGATGCACTAGTTGATGCCCTCATCGCTGACCACACAGTCTAACCTACAATCCCAACACCCACTCATCTAACCCCTCCAACCCATCCCACTCCTCTCACCCCCCTAGCACCTCTCGCCCCTCTCACCACTCCTACCCCTCCCCCCCCAACCCCAACCCCAACCCCCAACCCCTCTCACCACTCTTGCCCCTGATGCTTCAGTTGACTGGCACACTGCCCTCGTGGCTGACCTCCAAGGCCTACCTACAATCCCAACACCCCCCCCCCCCTCTCACCCCCCTAGCCCCTCTCGCCCCTTTCACCCCTATTACCCCTCTTGCCCCTGATGCATCAGTTGACTGGCACACTGCCCTCATGGCTGACCTCCAAGTCCTACCTACAATCCCAACACCCCCCCCTCTCACCCCCCTAGCACCTCTCGCCCCTCTCACCACTCCTACCCCTCCCCCCCCCCCCCCCCCCAACCCCAACCCCAACCCCAACCCCCAACCCCTCTCACCACTCTTACCCCTCTTGTCCCTGATGCATCAGTTGACTGGCACACTGCTCTCGTGGCTGACCTCCAAGTCCTACCTACAATCCCAACACCCCCCCCCCTCTCACCCCCCTAGCCCCTCTCGCCCTTGAGTTGTGTATTATCCAAATCAGTGCAATTATGTGGAAAAGTTCAGAAAACGACGAAAAGGCAAGTGACGGCTAGCAACAGCCCCATACACGTTTGCAGGGTACTACAAAGCGCTTTCGCACACGCATTTTGAGCCCCACTGCGCGTTTGGCGCAGTTTTTACACCCCCCTGGGAGCGCAGCGCGCAGTTCTTGCGCTTTTTTCAGTACAAAGCGCTGACCAATTTGACGTTTGTGCGCTTTAAGCACTGACGCATATGACAAAATGTAGTACCCTGGCGACAGCCCCATACACAGTTGCCCCAGATAGCCTATTCTCCCAGGCAAAAACAATCTCCCGGGCCTTTGGCCTGGTATAGTTTTCCAAAAACACCACGAGGACAACATCACAGGGGGACTGAGAAGTTGCCCTGGCCGTGTCCAGTTAGTTGTGTAGTGCGTAGCCTCTTTAGCGATTACAATGGTCTAGTGGTAGACCAGATTGCTAACGAATGAAGAGTCGGGGGTTCGACTCCCCCTTCGGTCGCTCTTGGCGTTGCAGGTCGTCGTCAACCGCGATGGTAGCTTGTCCAGTTGAGGTAGGAGACAGCTCCCCACCCGCGTACGACGGGCTCCCTTAACACCACGCCCCACCAGGCGTTATCATTACCTTTTTGTGTAGTGCGTGTCCCTCACGGTAAGCTACATGCATATCTTTATCCGTCAGGTTACATGCAGCTCACACCACCACCACCACAACAACAACAACAACAACAACAACAACAACAACAACAAGTTATATGCAGCGTTGCATGCTTCGCTACAAGTTGGCGGAGAGTGATCGCGACGGAGCAACAGGTGGCAACGGAAACAAGTTAGTTACAAGACCGTTGGCTGACGTGTCAGGCTTCATCTCGGTCAGACAGTCAGTCAGTCAGACGGTCGGTTGGTCAGATGGACAAATAGGTAACCCTGTGGGATCCTGCCCCCTTGAAGAGGGGGCTCCGCCAACAACAACAACAACAACAACAACAACCTTCCCACCCAGCCACACACTCACATCTGTTTGGGTCTCATTTGACAGGCCAGCTATGGCCTGTAGTGTCCACTCAGTGCACGCGAGAGGCACTTCATCATCTGTGGGGTTCTTAATTGCATGCACAATCTCACTCACATCTGTTTGGGTCTCAGTTGACAGGCCAGCTATGGCCTGTAGTGTCCACTCAGTGCATGAGAGTGGCACTTCATCATCTGTGGGGTTGTAAATCGCATGCACAATCTCACTCACATCTGTTTGGGTCTCAGTTGACAGGCCAGCTATGGCCTGTAGTGTCCACTCAGTGCACGAGAGAGGCACTTCATCTTCGGTAGGGTTGTAAATAGCGCTTACAATAGAGCCCTCTGCAAAAACAAGCTCCTCCTCGATAGGGCACTCTGGGGGCTGTTTGCTCTTTACCCACTCGGTGACCAATGCCTTGACGCCAGAGAAGTTTGTGCCCGGGGCGACTTGAAGCTCGATGGTGTACCTGGCAGACCTGGTACATGCTTGCACCTGCGTGTGGACATTTTTTTATGTTTTAGTTTTTTTTGCATAAAACAAGCTCATAAAGAGGGCACTCTGGGGGCAGCACTATATCCACCCACTCAGTGACCGCAGCGTTGATGCCAAGACAAGTCTGTGCCCGGGGCAAATAAGAGATCATTGGTGTACCTGGCAGATATAGTACATGCTTGCACCTGCGTGTTTTGTGTGTGTGTGTAACACAAGCTCATAAAGAGGGCACTCTGGGGGCAGCACTATATCCACCCACTCAGTGACCGCAGCGTTGATGCCAAGACAAGTCTGTGCCCGGGGCGAATAAGAGATCAATGGTGTACCTGGCAGATATAGTACATGCTTGCACCTGCGTGTTTTGTGTGTGTGTGTAACACAAGCTCATAAAGAGGGCACTCTGGGGGCAGCACTATATCCACCCACTCAGTGACCACGGCGTTGATGCCAAGGCAAGTCCGCGCCCAAAGCAAGGATGAGCTTGATGGTGTACCTGGCAGATCTAGCACATGCTGGCACCTGCATGTGAAGTATTTTATATTTGTTCTATGCGTAGTGTGGTAGTGGTGGTAATGGTGGTAGTTGTGGTGATGGTGGTGATGGTGGTGGTGGTGGTGGTGGTGGTGGTGGTGGGTGGTGGTGGTGATGGTGGTGTGTTTTTATTTTTTTATGGTGTTGGTTTGTGGTGATGTTGGTGGTGGTGATGGTGGTTGTGTTGTGATGTTTTGTTGTTCTGGTTGATGGTTTTTGTGTTTATGGTGTGGTGTTGATGTGTTGTTTTTGTTGCTGTTTTTGTTTTTTCTTTTTTTTTTTTTTTTTTTTTTTTTTTTTTATTTTGTTTTTTTTATTTTGTTTTTTTTGGTTGTTTTTTTTTTTTTTCTTGCTTTTTTTTTTTTTCTTTTTTTTTTTTTGTTCTTTTTTTTTTTTTTTTGATGGTGGTGGTGGTGATGGTGGTGGCAAGTGTGTGCGAGGGGTGAGAGGTGGTATGGCAGATAGATCTATAACATGCTTGCACCTGCATGTGATGTTTTTTATATGTGTTCTATGCATGGTGTGGTAGTGGTGGTGATGGTGGTGGTGGTGGGGTGAGGTGGTGAGGGGGTGAGGGGGTGAGGTGAGGAAGTGAGGTAGTGCGGGGGTGAGTGGACGGGGGGGTGAGGTGGTGTGGTGACATTGTGAGGCGATGTGGTGATGTGGGTGACCTGGTGGGTGGTGAGGTAGTGTGGTGGTGAGGTGACGAGTACCTCTGCACAAGTCATGCTACTCACATAACCAACTCCCAGCTTACCTCTGCTTTATGAGCCTCCTAGAGAGCACCTCACTATGCCTGTTGTGCCCCCCCCCCCCCCCCCCCCCCCTGCATATGCCTGTGCAAGTCATGCTATTCACACAAAACAACATATCCCAGATTACCCCAATT